>CM075861.1:36108982-36628982 GCA_037975125.1 Latrodectus hesperus
AGCCACCAGTGAGGATTGAACTCACGACCCCTGGTTTACAAGACCAGTGCTCTAACCACTGAGCTATGATGGCGCGGTACTACTTGTTTTTCTTTGTATACTGTTCCAAATAATAAAAGTTTATCAGTTTCTCATTTGATGTCTGTGTTGATATGTTCATTTATGAATTCTTGTCGTTAAATTTTTTTTGTTTTGAAGTTCACATATTATAAGTTGAATTATCACGCTTTTCATATGTCCTTTCTTTCAACATTATTAGTAAATGCAGAACTTAAGTTAATTTGGAAGAGGGATGACTGAATGTATTTTTATGACACTTGTTGCTTTAAATATAAATATATATTTTTAGAAATGTATTACATTTGTAAAATACTTTTGGTAATTAGGTAGAAAAAAATTATTTTCTTCAGTAGATAAACCATATTGATATTGTAATAGCTTGGCAATCAGTGATCGAGATTTGATAAGACTGCGAAATGTAAGCAAAACGGGGACTCTAAAAGGAATATTCAATAATTATTTAAGTAGATTTAATGTATATCATAGAAACTAAAATAAATTCATTTCCTAAAACAACTAAAGTATTACAAAATATATGAACTAACATTAGACATAAATGAAAAAAATGAATCTTTCTTTTGTAGGTATGTGAAATAATTGTTTGATTTGAATCTTTATCGCTGCTTGGCAATCAAGTTTGGCGAAAACTTAGCGACAAATCTCGAAATAAGAATATCCCCGGAATGGGGATTAATTTCAGAAATACAGGAACTTATACACAAATCTTCTTTTGAGAAAAGTATGCCCGACATTGTTTTTATATCGCTTAGGACAATTTATAAATGACATATTTTCTTAAAATACAAGTATAAAAATGCATGTATAAAAATTTTAAATTATATTATAAGAAGTTTGAAATAATCTGACACTTTTCACTTAAGGGCACATTATTCAGATATCGACATATTTTTTCAATATTCAGCGAAAAATTCGAAGAAAATAATCCACAATCCATTTTTGATATCCGTGATAAGAAAATTAGCTGTTAAATCAAAGAAAATTAGTATGTAACTTTGGGAAAGAAAAATGGAAATTTCAGGCGGAACTCATGATTATATATTAAGCATTTGGCGTTAAACCTGATGCTAATACCAGAAACACAGTAATAATTTAACTGTTTAACAAACATTCGACGTTAGGTTAATCAAAGCATTAAAGTATTTGATTTTTTTATCTCCAAAAGCAATTTATTGCCAAATGTAGATTGATGATAAAACTGAGGTGCATTTTTGATTATTTTTAAACATTGAAATGTTTAATTCTAATTTGCGCAATGAACATTTTTAAATTTGAGTTTGATCAAGGAAAATTTAAGTAGCGATATTCGATAAAATTGTAGTTTATTGCATTTCATTTGGAATAATATTGAAAAATTGAACGAAAGTAAGAATTTATAATTATCCGTAAAATATTGAAAAAAGGTAAAAGAACAAGCTTAAAATTATATTTATATTTATGTTTTAACTTCTCTTTTTAATGTCCTAAAAATTACCAAATTCTATTTCATTAGAGATTAAAGTAGAATAATCAATTATTGTTATTATATTTTCTCGTAATTCTATTTTTAGATGAATTAAATGCTTTTTCATTGAGAATTCTTAATTTTTGTCAGTTTTTATCTGAATTTTGTTATTTAAATTAGCTACTAAAATTTTATCGTAAAATTATGCTTTATTTTAAAATCATAACCGAAAATTTTAAAAAAATATTTTTGCATCTTAGTAACTTGTATAATTTTATTTAATATACATTATTTTTTAAATATATTAAATAGAATTTTAATTAAGATAATATATATTTTAAAAATTAAAATTCATTATTTTATAATTATGATTCATTTCTTAAATTGATATTATTAAATAAAATTCTAATTAATAAAATATATTCAAAAAATTTTAAAAATTATATTTAATAAAATTTTAAGCAATTCATTTTTTTTATTTATTTATTTATTTTGCATTTTTTTACATTTTTGTCGATTTTTTTAAATTAAATATTTTAAAAAAGTTTAACACACAAATTCTTAATTTGTTTTTATTTTGTTCTTATATATTAATTTAATGTTAGCAATTTAAAAATATTTCTTTTTCCGTTTTCTTATGAGACAGTTATCGATTCAAAAAAAAAACAACTAATTTATAAACACGTAAGGATATTTCTGATACCATTTTCAGCGTAAACATAACCAACATTAAATGAAGTGTAATATATATATATATATATATATATATATATATATATATATATATATATATATATATATATATATATATATATATATATATATATGTTATCCAGAATGTTTCGGTAAGCCTGGACCAGAATATGTTTTGGTCACAGCATTTTTTACAAGTGGGATAAATTTTTGTACCGCGTTCAAACGATTAACATTTAAGATGTCCACTTGAGAATCTGGCCAAGGCAATAAGAGATTTTCGGTCACATTTTGTTTCCAGAAGAGTTCCAAGAGATGTTCTAGAGTAACATTGGTGTGTTGGCGGAATTTGCCAGAAGTCAAAATTTTTTCATTAGAGTAAAGTTCCTGATATGTAAGTGATGAACCAGTGGGCGTATCTTCCTCACTGCCCTCTTTGGCCAGTCGATCTGCGGTCTCACACATTGCCACTAATATTTACATGGGATGGAATCCATTGGAGATGTACAACATGTTCTTGGGAGATCATTTTCAATTTCATCAGAATAGATGGACTTGTTTCATCCTTTATAGAGGACCAGCCACTGAGATGTTGCAGTGCACTGCGACGGTCTGACAAAATCCAAAGTTTTCCAAATTCACAGTTGCTGGAAATGATAGCAGCACAAGTCCCACCTTAATCGCTATCAACTCACTTCTGAAGACTGAACAAGTGTCAGGGTTACATTGCTTTAGGGTAATTTCAGACTGAGGGGCTCTAATATAGACTCCGCTTCCTGTACAGTCTTTTGTACGACTACCATCGGTATACATTTGCACTGCATCGCAGGGAATGCAATTAATAATTTCTAGTGCTAATTGTCTAAGATGATTTCCGATGTGAGTTTGCTTGTTTGCAGTGGAATTCAGATCAAAGTGAAAGATGACTCTTGGCATTCCCTCTGAGATATCAAAACAAGATCTTAAAGATTGAGGTTCAACACTGCGCGAAAATAGGTTTTGAGCTTCTGCCAGGCTAAAGGAAGCGAATTTCTGTAATCTTCGATTTTTGTGCCAATTGTATAAATACAAGAAGGTACGATGATGCAGGACGTAGTTATAGATTTTGTTAAAAAATTTAACAAAGTTAGCTCTTCTAATGTGCAATGGTTGTAAGTTAGCCTCGTATAAAGCTATATCAGATGGGCAGCTATTTCTGAGTCCTAAGATGATACGAGCGGCTCGTTGTACTCGTTCTAATTCCAAGAGATTCGTTTCAGATGCGCAGGAGTAAATCGGATAACCATATTCAATAGGTCTTATAAGCGAAATATATGTGGCTCTGAGGGTGTTTGAATCAGCACCCCAATCTCTGACAGCCAGATATTTGAGAATGTTAAGGCGTTTACCAGCCTTTGAAACTAGATGGTCGACATGCTTGTTATAGTTGAATTCAGGGTCGAGAATAAAACCGAGATATTTAGGATGTTTTTCATAAGTGAGAGGCTGGAAATTGAAAAACAACGTTGGTTTATAGTAATATAGGTGTTTATCAGTGGTGAAAAAAGTTGCTATTAATTTTGCTGGATAGGAAGTTATATAGTTTGTGTTCTGTTGCTAACTCACACATTGCAGCTAAAGCGCAGTTGAGTTCTGTTTCGATGTTCTTCACATTATAGCCTAACTTCCAGAGTACAATGTGGTCAGCGAAGATTGCTATGTCAACAAGTATATATATATATATATATATATATATATATATATATATATATATATATATATATATATATATATATATACAATATTTTGTTTTAAAAAGTAATATGATAATCAAATATCTAATCGCCTAATGTAAGGTTTTAAAGTCATCAAATTTTTTAATTATTATTAATTTATGACTATTGACAAAAAGAGAAATGTTTATGAATTCAAGCAGAACATAAATCTGGACTTATATCACAATATAATGTGTTTTATTAACTATACATTCACAGAAAATTCGATTTAAAGAAATGTGCTGTATACTTTGGAAAGGTTAAATGAACTTGTGATTCTATTTTATTCCATTACTTATTTTTCTATGGAATTAATTTATATTTACTTTCGTGTACATTACTTTATGTAATATTCAATGTGAGACCAGCTGTTTGCAAGACTTAATTTTGTAATACAGCCTGAAGATCTATTGCTAATTTCTCAAAGCTTAAAATTTTAATACTTAATTTTTTTCTAAAAATCATGGAATCCAAATTGTTGAAACACAAATCATTTTCTCAAAATACTTTTTCTTCATTTTTAAAAATTCCTTTTACACATAAACGCAGAACAATTCGAAAATTTCATTTTTGATAAACTATTGTTTTTTAAACTCGTATTAGAAATATTAACAAAATTAATTTAATGTATATATTAATCAAAATACAATTTACTAACACAATTTTCCAAACGCGCGATTTTTTTACCAATACATTAAAAAATTCATGAAAAATCAGTCGATTTAAAATGACTATATGTAACATGTACATGAAACACAATCGATACAAACTACAGGTAATAAAAAAATATTTAAATACTCATTTACATTTTAATTTTCCCTGGTGAATAATAGTAAAAATTTGGGACAAAATCGTTTAAATAAATGCTTTTGTAGTAGCTTGGTGCAGAAGTCTCATTATTCAAGACAAAATTTTGATAAAATGTATAATTCAAAAATGCTTCTAAAGGATTATCAAAGCAACATTTTACGCCATGATTATTAAAAGTTTATTCAATTATGTATTTCGATATAAAGTATATTTCGAAGTAAAGGCATGTACGAGATTAAAAGGTAGAAGGAACAATCTGTTGATTCATAAGAAAAAGTAAAAAATTCGTTATCAGTTTGCAGTATTAAGTGTGATATTAGATCCACAAGTAAATATTTCTACATTATACAAATTCTATTTACAGTTTTTTTTTTTTAATTCAGCTTAGATACATACTTTAGTTGACTTAAATGAATAAAAAAATTATTTAAGTAAACTGACACTAAGACTAACAGAGCAATATTATTCCAATTAATATAATGGAAAATACATTCTTTTGAAATAAACAAGATATTTTTTTCCGAATAACAGTGATCAATAATTAATCGGATTTTTTTTTCCTTAGAAAAAAAAATTACTGTTTGCTTAGAAATCTCTATTTCAGTCTTTTCAGAAAGAAAATTCTATTCGAACTGACTTAATCATTAAATTCGATGTCTCATCATTTCTTTAAATGCTAAAGAAAAAAATCAAAATACTCACTGAAAACTGATGAAGGATTTTGTTTGTGAAGAAATCTGATTATTCAGAGCATGATGATTAATGGTATTCACAGAGTAACGAAAGAAAAGAAAACTTCTGGTAAAATGTGTGTGGTGAAAACTTCATCCATTTGTCGAAATTTGATAGTTCCAAGTGACTTTAGCAAGACAATTCAACTATAACCCGAATTTTGATTTGTCATTTTTTTTTGCTCATAAGAACTAATTTTTAGAGGACAAATGATGAATAAGCAATATTTTAACTTTAAGAAAAAATATATATTGGGGGATCCATCTAACTGAAGTGCATAATTTATCTATGCCTGTTTATGGAGTAATTGTACAACTTAATATATGGAGTCAGGTTAGCATAATGTTTAAAAAGTGCACCTACAAAAAAGATAGAGAAATGTTTGGATTACTGTAAAATCTGTGCTCAGAATCTTCGCAATTTATAACAATTGTTATTCCTGTGAGCAGAAATGTTTTAAAATATATTTAAAGATTTTCAAATAAATAAAGTTAAAAGAAAGTTTTATTTTTTACAGTTTCAAATGTTGTTAGTGTGAATAATTGAGATTAGTTGCTCACAATGAGTTATTCATATAGGCTTTATAATTAAAAATAAACATACTTTGAATATTTGTAGAATTAAATACACATTCATTATTACATTATCTAAAAAGTAATTGTTCAGATTTTTTTAATAAAATAAATCAAAATATTAAATTTTCAGACTTTTTATTTGAAAAACGATATTTCTTATCACAAATTATTTAGAGAAATTTAAATCTGTTACACACGAAACTGATATCTTATTTAGGTTAGGTTTGATTAGAGTTGATTTTTGGCACTTAGGTTAAGTTTAGCCTACGAAAGCTAACTAGATCAAGACCAACAATTTGAAATGTATTATGAACATTTTCAAATATCTATAGAGAGATGTGGGATTCAAAATCAGCAACTTTTAAATTGAAGGCAAAAACTCTAATCATTCAGTGTAAGAACAGGGATATTTAGATACATCTTAGGAATTTCCTACTTCGGTATGAATTGAATTAATTATGTGAAATAGAGCACAAGTTTTTATTATTCATACATTCAAAAAGAAATACACAACACAGAATATCTGAACTTTTTTTACTGTGGTTGAAATGGTACTAATTTACAATAAACACCAGTCTTTAAAAGTTTTGTCAACATTCTATAAAGTTCACTTTCATAAAATTACAATGGTTTGAAATTCTTCTGGTGCTTTTTTTCAATCTACATGACTTTGACCAAGAATAATATAGTATATAAAACTGTTTAGTTTAAAGACTAGTAGTGGAAAAGAATATATCCAATGACTCTGAGTACACAACACAGAAACTAAACATCAGGATCTACAAGTTTATAAATGCTTCTTAGAAGACAAAAATCTGCATAATAAAGTATTTACACTAAAATTATTACATTGACACATACTGTATTTGTAGTTTCTTCTTTCATCCATTTCTACACTTCATATTGCATTTAGAATTTCTAATTCACAGGGATATAAAAAATAAGGAAATATAATAAATTACAGCAAAACAAAACATAATTACCTTAAAAGTAAACTTGTTCTTCAGTAAAATAGCATATTATATATTTAATTTACAGATGCTAACATCTCCACCGATATTAGAGAAAATAACAAAATAAATATTATAATACATCACATATTGCAACAAAAATATCAATTAAATCTCTGAGATTCAAACTAAAAACAGCATAATAAATCGTATACATTCATTTCAGCGCAAAAATAATAAAATATGGCAATTTTAAATCTTCATTTAGTTTACATGTTTTTATACATTTTTAAAGCAAAAGCTGGCTTAACCAGTTGTTCCTTATATACCAAGTTTTATAATTTGAAACAGACACAAACTATAAATTTACTATTGGTAAACTTATTATTGTATATTATCGGCAGAAGAATTTATATTCAAAACAAAAATAAAAGAAATATATTTTTAATAAAAAATTATGTTTACAGAAAATAACTTTTTTTATGGTAATTTCAAAAATTAAACAATTAACATAGCCACAAAACAATTGACAATCAGCAATTGCTTGATATGTCACTTTTATCTCATTGTTTTATCATTTCAAATAATAATCTCTATCTTATTGAAATTCTAATTTTATTTTTAATATATATCTCACAGATTTGAAATAAAATTTAGAAAAATTGATTTTTTGTAAATTTGCAATTAACACTTAACCTTATGTTGTAATAATGGTAATGTTTATTGTTTTATTGAATAAATTAAACACAAACTTAAATTCAATATTCTTACTAATAAGTATAGAATATACACAGCACAAAATTTTAATTATTTACACAAGAAACAACTGATTTAAAAATTATTAAATCTAACCTAAATACAAAAAAAAAAAAAAATTAGTATACACAGGTTAACTGAAAAACTGACAAATAATATTTATATATATATGAAAATATAATATTTCAAACTTAAGTAATATAGGCTCTGAATAAAGCTCAATATTAAAATTTATTTTATAAAACAAAAACATATACAGAACTTTATAATATTGTTCATTTCATATTAAGTAATTTAAAAAAATTAACTACCATAACTATAATTTACTAACTTAAAAAATGAAACAGAAATTAATTAAACAACAAAATAAAGTCATATATACAATTTTTAAGTATACATCTGAACTAATCATAAAAGCTCTTATTTTCACAGAATCAGATCACAATAATGAAAACATACATATAATGGCAAAGAAAATGACAGAAATATTGATACATATAAAATACATGTTGCCAATAGATTTTAAAATGCTCTGAAAGGAATTCATTAAAGTATTTGAAGGTATAAAACACATTTTTTAAAATACTTTCATTTAGAATTTTTAACATGTAAGAAAAATCAGAGAAAACATTCGCTGATACATTTGCTTAAATAATATTCTTATAAGAAATATCTTAAATACAATCAAATAAATATTGCACACAAATATATTATATAGAGAGGAAATACGAAACTTGTTCAAATGAAGTTATTAAGAATTAATGATTTCCTTTGATAAATTATTTGTCCTTCATCTCATCTTTTATTATATGAAAAAGAAAAAATTGAACTTTCTTTTGCATACATTAGAAATTACTAAATAGTGCACAATTTCTACTAATTTTAACATCATTACAGTATTTTTTCTTATCCTTTTAACCTTTTAGGATAGAAAATAGATTTTCCTGAGAGTTCAAAGTATAAAAATATTTTTAACACACCATGAATAGAGATTGAAGTTATTGCGAGAAATGTGCATTAACTTAAACATGATATTGCAGAATGAAAGAAATACAGAATTATATCATGTTTAAAACTGATAAAAGTCATAGTTAAATATATGTATTGAAGTAAAACTTAATCGTTGTTTTCCTAACTACACATGGCTACATTTTTAAAAAATTTCTGGTATAAAAATTTTTCTTAACTGACTCCTATATAATGTTAAGTATTGAGTTTTAAAAAATAATAAAAAAAAATCGTTCAAATGTCTATCTTTCATTTTAACAAGTATGAAATATTTATAAGAGTTGAACTTCAAATTTTGAATAATCTAAAATATTAAGCTTAGAAATTCACTATATTACCCTACATGATAAACTTAGTTTTATTTATTTTAAATTTCATAAGCAAAAATATTTTTTAAGATCGTATTAATGAGGTCAAAAATAAAATCAATGCTTAAATTTGAAAGGATATATTATTGGTACTGAAAAATATAAAAATCTGTAAGAAAAAAATTATTAAAAATTCCAAAGCTTGAACTTCACAAACAAGTATAACTTTTGTACAAAAATTATGTAATTAAGTATAACTTTTTAACAAAATTGTGAAAATATACATTTTATAAAGTTTTATGAAGTTATGCTCATCTAAAATTGAAATATTTTGAAGGAGATATAACGAAGACAAGATTTTCAAAGATATTTAACTGAAAATTATTAATTATATTTAATTATTTATATTTAAGTGAAATTGCAGAAAACATTATAACAAAGCTTGAAAAATATTGTCATTAATACTTTCTTATATTTGATAATGGAAAAAAACCTTTTATAATTATAAAATCTGAAATAAGTTTGAAAATTCTTAACATTATTAACTATGTGATGGATATCAGAATTCAAACGTTGAATTTAAAATAAAATATAATATTTTAACTACATTTAAGAATTAATTATTATTAATGCCACTAGGTATTGATAGTTAACACACATTTAACAATTATTCTACATTTTATATAAAATATAATTTTCAAGAGACAAAATAAAACAATTTGTTTTACAAAAAGCACCGGGAATTTAATGTTATACAAGAATCACAAGTACTTTATCTATATAGATAAATTTTACTTTTACAGAAAATTTTCAAATTTAAAAATATAGAAAAAAATTTTATACAAACTTTTAAAAGATACATGAATCACATTTTTTTAAAATTTCTTTCATTGACTTGTGACTAGTTGAAATATAAATTAATTATTTCAATAAAATACATTGAGAACTTAATAATATCAAATATATAATGAAAAGAACTATAAAAACCAATTACAAAAATTATAGATTTAACAACTTATCTAATGATAATTATCAAAACATAAATAACTTTTCAATAATGTACAAATAACATATTTTACACACTAAATAAATAAACATTTTAAAATCAAATTTTTTACATTTGTTGCTCCTAAAAACAATGACTGAGGTATACAGAATTAATAACAAGACAAAATATATGGATCCAATATATACAAATTTAACTCGGATACAAATTAAGACAGAAACGAAATTAAACATTATAAAAATATATTTTTAATTTTTTCTAAAAACATAGACATATTTAAAATCATTGCTAATTTTATAATTATTGCTAAATTTAAACTAGCAATTAATGTTATTAATTTCATCAATAACAATGATTGCAAATTTATCTTATTTCATAAGTTAAAGATTCAAGAATCTCACGAAATAAGCATGTATAATATTAATACATACCCAATTATTATAGAAAAGAAACATTCATTTAGCACACAAGGTAAATATATTCTTTTTGAATTTATAAAAGAAAACATTTTGAAATAAATTACTTAATATTTCCAGCATTTTACGACTAAAATTATTTTTTATCAATTGTGAAAACCTGTAATTTTATTGTTAGCTATTTTTCCCTAATATGTAAAATTGTCTTCACTTTGTAACCACCTAAGTTACATTCATAAACAATTTTTACAGTTCTTATGTTACAAGAATGTTAAAAAGGAGATAGACAACAGATGTAATGTGAATAGGAGAATACCTAAGAGTAAATAGAGAAATACAAAATTTTACAGGATTAAGAATAGAATTGTATACAACAGACTATAAAGTATTTTAGATAATATAATTAATACAAATATTCTAAATAATCCATAAATGGATATCCTGTTTACTTTTACGTTAATCAAATAGTATATATGTAAAAAATTCACACATTATATAAATAATAATCATATCAAGATCTAGACCTAATTTGTGCTAGCTTCATTTCTCAATAAATTTATTACACAGAGAAGAATTAATAATTATTGATTGCATACTCTTACTGAAACATTAAATAATTATATTAAAAGTTAGTGCAATGCTCATTACTGTGATACAAAATAGTCATATCAATAAACAAAAGCAAGTTAGAAGTTATTTTATATTAAATAAAATGTTATTACCTAGCAATTCTAATTTATATAATTATATTTACAAACTCTCAGAGTTTAATTACTTGTTTTTTACATATATAAGACTTCTTTTTTCTTTTAAATTGATTTACACAATTTTCTTTATTGAAGATATTAAATTCTTCATAACATTTTAAATAATTTTTTTTCTGAGACATACATACAAAAATACCTATCAATTAATACAGAAGACTCTTAAATTAATGATATGCTTATAACACTAACATCTATTTTACACAAAAATTAAACGTCACCGAATACATCTTGAGCACAATGTATATAACTGAAGTCTTTCGACAAGTGAATTGAATCAATATTTTTTAAAGTTAGATGTGCATACCAGAACAAGTATTTTAATTGTTATCTCGACATTACCAAATGTAAAAATAGCAACTCTAAAGAGTAGCTCTTTCAACTGGAAAGAAACTCACTTGACAACATTGCTGACAAGTACTGCCATAGGGAAATGCCAAAAGTTAGACGTCAGCAAAGTTGAATATTCCAGTAAAGTAAAAAGTTGAACATCAGGTAACAGTCTAGCACCTTTTTGCGTTAGATTTTTTTTAATTTCATTTTGCCTAAGCAAGCTCAATAACCAATGTTACTTGGAAAAGATCAAATCCTGATACTTCAAGAGGAACTCTGTGAAGTGATTTATTTTTGTGATGGAAAATAAAGATGCTTGCTTATTTCTCGCCCACAAAAGATTAGGTCCAAAAACAATAGCCAAATTGGATGCAGTCATTTTGTTTAAATCACTACGATCAATAACCTGAAAAAAAAAGCAGATTACACTTATGAAAAATATTAAAATCAAATTTTAATGGTCTTTACTAGTAAGAAAAAGTAAAATATGACAAATATAAATTTATTAATTGTATATAAAAATTTAATAATCAATTTAATAATTAGCCAAAACCTAATAATTTGAATATTAAAATCGTTTCTATGAATTAATATACCAATTTATTTTACTTTTATGATTTAATATATACCATTAAAATCAAAGTCATGTTTTCAAGACATAGTTAAAAATTTGTTTACTAAAAAGTTTCACCCCTGAATTAAAATTACAAATGGTTTTGGTCATTATAATTGTCCTTTAACGAAGTTTTCCCTTTAGAAAGTAGAAGTTTTGAAATTCAATGATGAATGCATTTTTCATTCGCATGGCAATTTGAATATAAATTAAAAGTACACAAATTTCAGGAAAATATTTCTATAAAAAATAAAATAAAAATGAATTTTAACAAAATCATATTTTAAAAATATTTTAACAAAATTTCTTTGCAAAAGTATTGATCAGATTGCAACTAGCATAATAAAAATGAATTTTTAAAAAATTCACTTCATAAAATTTTTTTTTAAATATCTTTAAAAAAATTGACCAATTTTTCTATATTTTGCTTCCTATTATATGTTTTATATTTGCATTTAAAGTGCCATATAATTAAATGTTTAATAGATATTCAAAAGAATTTAGTATTTGATCTTTTTGTCCTAATTATAATGAACTTTTTCACATGAAAATTACTTAATGACATATTTGGCAATAATCATAACCTGTTACTTAAATTGATATATTCAAGGTAATATTTTTATAAAAAGAGTTATTTTTCAAAGAAAAAATACAAGCAAAATCAAAACCATGCTGAAGCATCTACAACTATTTCTAAAAGTTCACATAAATAAAAATTATTTCTAAAATTATATCCATTTTGAAAAAAAAAAACATATTTTAATAATCGGTAACTACATATAATAACTCTAATTTATTCAACATATTATATAAAAGCATTTTACAATAGCAAATCTTAATGCTATAACTTCAGTTTTTTATTTTTAACTACAAGATTTTTAATTAAATAACTTAATCCATTAAGAATTCTCAATCATAAGAAATAAATAAAATACAAGACTTTTAAACTTATAAAAATATTTATTTATAAAAAAAATAAAAGATTAATGCTGTAGATAATATTTACAACAAAATAATATAATTTTAAAATAAAGTTTCACTGCTCTCAAAATTGCATACGCTCATTGAATAGCTAAAGTTTTTACCTTAGCTAAAAAATCAAATAAATAGCACAACACTTCATAGTTGTCCTCAGGTAACCTGTGCAATATAAGGGATTTGGCAACTGGTAACTTCTCAATAGAAGTTAACTCTGAAACAATACATAAATTCCTCTAAATTAATATTAACAGAAAAAGTAACAGATTTAAAACACACAATATATTTAGCAATTCATAAACAACATATGAAACATCAACAGTTTTCATTACTACCCAAAGCAACTATTTTATTTAATTTAAAGAAAAGTATGTAAACATAATAAAATAGACAATCAATATAAGAGAACTATATAATATACACTTGCTCAGTGATTATTATTTGACTCCATATAACCAAATATGTACCAAAAAAGTGTACCTGTCTCAAATCAATTAAGTTGAAATAATATATTTTTTAACAAACATTGAATAATCGATCTACACACTAAGTATAAATTCACTAAAATACTATGAATTTATTATTAAATTATGTTGGAATCGCTTACTTAAAATAAAAATGACTAATATGAATAGTTGAATAGTAAATCAAAGATATGAAATATTTAATTTTTATATTTATGCTAATTAATGGAATTTTTAAAATGAGTCACAGTAGCCATTTATAATATCTAAAACTAAATAAATAAAGCATGAATTCCACATTTAATAAAATGGTAAATCAAAAGGGATTTAAAATTTAAAATATATTGTCAAAATATGATATAAGAAAAAACTCAATGATCAAGGTTTTCAGATATTTTATTATACATTGTTTTTTGATATTAAAAATAATGCGTAAATATGATGCAATCCTTTAAAGAAAACATAAAGTTTTAAAAAATAAGAATCTTATCATATTAAAATATGGTAATCAAAAAAAGCATCAGTTCAAAAAAAAAATTTATTAACACATTTAAGAACAATTATTCAAATTCTTACCGATAATTAAGCAAGAATAAAAAAAAAACTTCAACAAAATAAATATCAAATAAAAAAAACTGTTAGTAAAATAATACTATCTATTGATAAGAAAGGCAATATAAAATATAAGATTTTAACTTCTTTAATACAGAATTAACTAACAAAAAGCACTGAAGAGTAAATTAATTTTAAAAACAATAGATAGTTTAATTTTTTGTTCTATGGTGACTTACTGCATACAGAGATTAATCCGATCATGACCTACAATTTGATGTGGTTTTTAAGCCACTATTAACATCTAAGCCATAGCAGGAATCGAGACTACAACTTGTTGATTTAAAGAAAGATATCTAACCCTTGGGTACTAAAACAGCTTTATGGGCATTTCAATCGATTTAATGTTAAAGGTAGAATAAATCAAAATAGATCAGAATTTTAAGTTTAAATTACTGAAATGTTTCCATGTATATACTTAAAAATATATATTGTAAATTTCTTCCTCAGCATATGTAAAATAATTCATTTAATAATACATAATTAAAATATAAGTTACTCAAAGTAAAAATATTCCACCTCAAAGTTATATAGTATCTTTATGTTCTTAAAAATTGAACAAAGAGCTTCCACATTAGTTTCCACAAAATGAATTTTGTTTCACAATGCATATACATGAAATTTACAACAAAATCTAAGGAAAACAAGGAACAAGTTACTTTTTTCCCTAAATAAGTTTAAAATCTAAAATCAGTTTAAAACTCCTTAAAATTGAAAACATATAAGTAAATCAGAATTTAGTTAAGAAATAATGTATTTAAATAAATTTTAAGAAAAAAACTGTATATTTGTCATGACTTAACTGAAAATGAGTATAACAGTTAAAGTATTGAATGATTTGTGCATTATTACCTTGAAAAGTCATTATTTCATCATACAATTCAAACGTTAAAATTGGTTCTTCCAATTCCCTGAGGAAAGTCTTTAATATCACAGCAGGAACATGGATATCTCCATAATCATCGAAGCAAACAGGTTTACCTAATATTAATAAAATCAAATGAAATTAATGGTATAAATATCAAATTAGAATTCATTTAAGTAATCATACAAAAATAATTATAAATAAAACTTCATCACTACCTTCGTCAAACAAATGCTGAACTTCTTGAACGATTTTGGTGTTTGCAGACCGCCTAAAAATTCCTTCAGTTTCAAGAGCTGCCACAAAGTATGAAAACAAATTATAATAAAGTAAAAACTTAATCAACAAGATTGCAAAGGTAAAAATTTTGTTTACCATTGTCATTATCTAAATATGTAATGCATTCTCTCATAACACGTGGAATAACATCTCCTTTATTGTGTTCTTTTATGCTGAAACACACAAAATAAGATATCTAAATCTTCTAAACACTAAAGAATTAAAAAAATTAATAAAAATTACTTTTTATCAGCATTGAAATATACATACAGTGAAACGTCTTTATAAAATCTCACCCATTATGCAACCATCTCACTTAGTTGTTTCCTTTCTTTGAATAAAGCTGCCTACTTTTACAAACTATGTTTGCAGACATTTATTTTTGCAACTAAATATCTTTTTACCCTCTAAAGAACCATAATATTAAAACGGGAAAAACTAGTAATATAATTTTATTTCATTGTAGTGAAAAATGCCTACATAGTGTCTTTATCAAAATATGTTCTTATTGTAATGATAAAACAAATGCTTATAAATATACCAAAATTAAATAAACTAAATACATAAGGCAAAAATGTAGCCATCAATTTCTGTGTAAGATTAGTTATTGTGAGTAAAGAAAACAATCAGGAATTGCAAGAAAAAAATCCAGAAATATGTAAGTTAGCAGAATAAATTCCTTTTGTTATTTTAAAAAATGAAAAGTACAAATAACCCATGTATGACTTTTAAAAAAAAACACGCATTACTAAACAAACCACTATGCAAATATTACAGAATAATAGCTTATCAGATGTATTACGGGCAGATAAAAGAACTGAATATGTGTCAGAAAATTAGGAAATAGCAAATTCTGAATATTTAAATAAGAAATCAGTAAATTCTGCAAAATAAAAATTATATAATCAAATAATAATTAAAAAAAACATAAGTTAAAGAAAAATACTAGAAAAAGTAATTTATAAAATCTAAAAAGTTTCTAATATTTTTTAAAATTAAATGAAGCCATCAAATAAGTATGAAAAATTCCCTAATAATATTTTAATGTTTAGTTTTATGTGTAATTGAATAATTAGATATTTTCTAAACTTTCTTCAAAAGATCATATCCTAGGCAGATTTTTTTTCATAGCAATTTCAGATGGTTATTTTAGAAAGATTTCACACTTACAAATATATATATATATATATATATATATATATATATATATATATATATTATGAAACTATATTTTACTCACTATGATAGTGGCACTCTAAATTGTTGAGTTTCAAAAGATGGTAAATTTGTGTGGAAAGAGCTTGAAGAAGATAGTCTGGAATTTTTCGTGGCTGCTACAAGTTTTTTATCATGCCTAAATTATAAAAAATGCATGAATTATGATAATGAAATATTTCATTCATAAATAAGTTTATTTCCTATTATGTGCAATTTTTTTTTTTTCAAATTAAATTTAACCCTTTAAACCGTTTGTTCATGTTTGACACAGGCAAAAGTTACCGGTAAATTTGTAAATGCCCATGTCTCACATGGGCGCTCTTATATGTCATTATATTTTATTTCTAATGCCCGTCTGAGTTCTATTCTGGTAAAAATAGATAGGCTAGATTATAATTAAACTTATTCAACATAGATGGCAAACCCAATCACTTATTATCAGTTTTTCTACAAAAAAAACTTGTGCTTTAAGGGATTAATAAGGAATTTTGAAAAAAACATTTTTTTTGTAGATTTTAAGTAAGAGTATATTGAAAAAAGATTGCCTACAAGAAAGATTTTTGCTGACAGGCAGAGTATTTATTCAAAAGTAAACCAGGGTTTATACTGACTTTCAATTCAAATTCTTTTGAAAGAATTTTTCAGAGTCACACTAACTTTTTATAAGTTGAATATTGAATAAACATATACCTGCTACTGGGACACAATATATATTTTTCAATCATACAGTTAAATAATTAAATATTTCCAAAGATAAGAATATTTAAACTTGAAATTAATATTTCAAAAAGGATGAATGAGTATTATTATATTAAAAGCAATTTCACTTTTTAAATATTCAAAACTTGTAATTTGCAATATTTAAATGAAATTTAAATACTGTATATAATGATAGATATTTTTAAAGTTTCTAAATTTGTTTACAGGTTTATTTATTAATTTATTGCACATTTAAAAGATGTATAAAAACAATTTCTGCTAAAATAAGAACATTTAACACTTCAAATTTTGTATAAATTATAAGTATTTAAAATTTTTGTAAACATATATAATGTTCAACCCATACACCAATTTACAGTCAAGAATACATTTTTTGTCATACTTTTAAAATGTAGAATATATCTATGTTTACTTAATGTGAAGTTGAGATATTGTTTCATTAATATTCATTTATAAATAGAATACTTAATGCACAAAATATATATTCACTATAATATAAAAATATTTCAACTATCGATATATCAACATAAAATTTTAATTTAAAAAAAATGGCACAAATTAATTTTTTTATATAACTATAATATTTTTTTAATAATATTAATAAAAATTAAAGCTAAACTTGTATAGATACATTTCAAATGTGTGTGTAGAAAATATTAAAGAAATCATAGGCACCATAAAAGAAAACAGTGTAATTTTATATTGGTAATCATTTTAATTATTCAAAAGAAGTATTTAAAATACAAATTTTCTTACAAAGTATTTGTGGTAAAAGATCATGAAACTGTACAAGGTTGGCGCGATTTCCAATTTTCGCGCCAAGCACTGCATAGCTATCTCGCCAACTTAAATTATGTCACTAAGCGCATACTAAATACAGATCGTGCTCGAACTTATACTTTGGAATCGCACACTATTTTGAATTCCAAATATCAAAATTTTGAATACTTCTAATGTTAACAAATAGCATTTTTACTAAAACTTGAACTTTAATATACTGAGCAGTGGCACTCACCTTAAAAAAACTTCAGTGTAGTGCTACCTACTAGAGTGACAACCAGGCAATAAAGCTAAACTTCAGACGTTAACAAATTGCATTTTTTATTCAAACTCAAATTTTAATTAACCAGGCATGTGATGCCCACCTTTAAAAAATTTCAGTAAGGCACAATCTAACACTAATGTGAAACATGCAATAAAACTTACTTAAAGATGTATTAACTTATGTAAACATACAATTTTATAAGAACTAGATTTTCTAATAATCCCTCTGAATGAAATTTTAACGAAAAATAAAATAACTCACCTGCCCAAAAAAGAATGGTTTTAAGGGTTTTGATGAAATTTTCTATTGTACTTTTGTTATGGTTTCTTCGCCATACATACTCTATGGTGTAGGAATAAAATGACCAGTACCCCGTATAAATGATGACCATGATAAGTACCCTGTACAGATTTTTTATTGGCCAACCCAACATAAATTCGAAATAATGAATTCAAAACAAATTTTTCAAAAATTTCAAAAAATATTTTAAAAATTATAAACAATATGTCTTTAAAAAATTCTAAATAATATAACTTTAAAAAAATTTGAAATTTGAAAAATTAATCATTAAATGCTACAAAGGTAGCACACAAAATAAATTGCATGCATGTCATACGATCGATCACCTTAAGTTATAAAACGAAAATCTCATCACGCAAACGCATTCCAAACCGTTAAGCCAGTTTGGCGCACTTTAATGCAAACTTGGCACTTCTGTACAGTTCTCTATTCTTAAGCGAACTGGTAGCTCGCCTAAGAACAGAGAAGATTAAAAACCAGATTAGAACCCACTGGGAAAATCGAAATTTTCTAGATATAAGACAGAAATTTAAAATGCTTAACCCAAAATTAATAACAAAATAAAACATATTTAAAACATTTAATATTTATGAATTAGAGGATAAACACATAGAATTGAAAATCAGGAATTACATAAGTGTGGAAATGAAAAACATATACATTTACTAGATATTATTTATATTTCAAATTAATAATATAACAAAATGTTCAATATGTAGACATTTCATTGTTAAGAATAAATATGCTATTTATAGTATAGTTTTAGATAAAAATTAAATTAAAATAATTTGAAATTTATGCTTATAAAGAACTAATTAGTTTAGCAGGAACTTACTCTAACACAGGCTTTGGAATGGCAAGTTGATCAAAATGTAAATGTTGTTTCAATTCATGAAGGTAATTAACATACATAACTTTTTTCCCAAATTTAGCACTGTTGATTATACAAATATATTAACAGAAAATTAGAAAATAAAACTTTATCAATTATAATATATTTATATTATTAATTTAATAACATGTCTCATTCAAATTTAATAACAAGACTGCATTATTTCAAAATATTAATACATGACAAGTGAAAACAACAATTTTAAATACAAATAACATTAAGGAAAGTAATTGTAATGAAACCAAAATTTATAATTATTTTATATCTATTGAAAACTTTGTTTAAGCTCTGAAATGGGCAATCTGAATGAATCATTTTAACTTTATTGAATGGAAAATATACAATTGTAGAATTTAATATCCACTTATTAAACTTTTAAAGAAATAAAAGTATTCAATAAATTGGTGATTGTTTCATGAATGTTCAAAATTGCATAACTGTTTGGTAACAATAACAAAAGTAATTTACTGAGAAATTGCACAGAAATTTTAAAAGAAATTCAAAAAATGAAATAAAATTTAATTGAAAAAATTACTTTTAACTTAAATGTTAAAATTTATTGTTCTTTAATTGAATGATTAAAATCTTTCTTTGCAACTATATCTCGTTGACTTGGCAATTTAACTATACTTCAAATTTTCATCTATGAATATGTATACATTTGAAACTCTTTCTAAATAGCTTTTACCATTATTTCTCCTTTTTATTTTTATGTAAATGAATCAAAAATTGCCATGAAGAAATTCATAAGTTATTTCATGATTTAATTTATAATTCAATTCAAGGATTCAAACAAAAAATAACAGTTTTGATTTGCCATAATAGAACTAGTACACCTATTATAATTAAAATAAATTAAATGAATTTATAATGTCAAAATACAAATTATATGAAATATAAAATGGCTAAATTATGGCAACACAGTTTTTATTTGAAGTAAAATTTAGAAAGACTTCTCTGGAAAATAATTAACTCACAACTTCATTAAAACTATAAAAAAATTTATTAGAGAAAAAATTGTTATTTTTTTTTAAAAAATAACAAGAGATTTAATTAAATTTTATAGAGATTAATTTCAAGATCAGAGCTCAATTCTACTTTTTAAAAATCTGGTCTGATTTGGTTTAAGAAATAAATGAAATTATTAAAAAAAATTAAAATAGAACAAAAGAACAACATATTTTAAGTTTCTTACTTAAAAATATTTATCCAAACATATATAAAAGAAAATAATATTACCTAAGTTAAATCTTTTTTAAAGAGTATTCATATTTAAAATAAATTAATAATTATTTCTATCTTACACTTACATAATTCACAAATGAAATGATTGAGTATCAATTTAAAATTATTTACAAAGAGCATAATTTCCTTTTATAAAAATTTATTAGTTTTGAAATGCAATATTGAATAAAAATAATATTAAATAAACAAAGTATAAAATTATTAAAAAAAAAAAAACAAGATTGAGGTTTAAATATTATATAATCAAAACTTATAATTTTAAATGTTCCTCAATGCATACAACTTTAGAAACTAAATATTTTTAAGATTTTATTAAGATAAAGTATTAATAAGATACAAATAGAATTTCCAAATATCTGTTGAATTTACATAAATTAAATATAATAAACAATGTTTATAAGATTTAATGGTATACATGCATATTTTATATAGTTGTACTCATCATTTTAAAATAAATTAATGTTCATTAGATTCAAATTTATAAAGCCAAGATTGTGTATTTAATTATTCATATGAACTTCAAAAAAAAGTAATCAGTTTGCCTTGCTAAATTAAACACATTCAGGAAGTTTAAATACATGATATTTAAAAATATATTAAAGATAAATTTATTGCTTACATCAGGATTCGTATAAGTTTCCAAGAATCAAATTCCAGGAGTTTAAGGAGTTTTCCAGTAATCAAATTAAAAATTTCAAGGAGGCATCAAATTTCATGTTAAAATTTTTTTTTATTCCAAAAACTGTTCTAAATTGAATAAGCATATACTTATGTATATGCAACATTTTTCAATTGTATTTGTAAATTATAGATATAATTATTGCAAAAATTAATAATTTTTATTTGAATTAGAATATTTAATTATTTCAAAAGCCTTCAGTGAATTTATAGCTACAACAAAAAAATTTGCCATTTAAATAATTGATATTCTTTACATATTACTGAATTATAACAGAAATAAATTGTATAAAATAATAGGTATAATTTTAGCGTTTTTAAACATCTTATTACACATTTCTATCTATTAATTTATTGAGTATCTCCAAGCTATGTATAATCTCTTTTTAAATAAGCATTCTTTTTCAAAACGAATATAATTATTAGATAAAGTTTTCACGATGATATTTTTTATAATTATTATTCAAGCAATTCTAAATTTTTCTTCGATTTCTTTTCAAACTCTTAATTCTTTACAATTTCACATCCACATTCTAGACTTTTCTATTTCCCATTTCTCGATCATTTATACATACACAACATTGCAATTAGAAAATGGTAGCTTTCTATCACTAAAGCTTTCGTTTTCAATTCATCATTAATACTGAGTGATAGCTGTCGCTTCTCTGAGGCAGCACAGCAACATGTGTTTGATTTTGCAATTGATATTAATTTCTAATTTCTTTTAGCTTCCTCAGCAAATCTTACTGTAAAATTTTCAAGTTCATATACACCACTCCAAATGATTCATTTTGATTTTCAGTTCATCAATTTTTTCAAGAACTGCTTTTTGCTTCCTTTCTGTTATCAGTATTTTTCCCCCGTTTTAATTTATCTAATTTATTAAACTTTTGCTTGGCACCAGCAGCAAAAGTAAGTAGGTCCTTGCTAATTATTATATTGTTGACACCTATGTTTCGGATGTGATTATCAATGGTGCACTCAGCCACAACTGATTGGTTACTTAGATTTTCTACCATCAAATTTTTTTATTCACAGAAAACCCATCTTCAACAGATGCTTGACTATAAAAGAGTAGTAAAAGTAAATTAAAAACTTTTGATAAGTGATAATAATTTTATCTATTTGAGAGTAAGTTAAAATAAAAAGTATCTATTCTATCTTTAATAGGATAAAATTTCTCAATACAAATTTCATTAATACTAGAAATCTTATAGTCAGACATAATGATTTAAACTCTTCAACAAAATTGAGAAATTATTTTTTTCTGAACCACACAAAAATCAATTTTTGTAAGATTTTTCAAAATCCACTGGTCATTGAAAAAAACTTTTCACCATGCATAGTAAATAATTTATTTCAGCCTTTATTTCATTGATAAACAAAACAAATTCATACTTTTTCACTGAAATTATACACAATTTTCACCAAAAAAGATATGGAAAGTATATTTTAGCTCAAAAATGTTATGTTTAGATTTAATATTAAGTGAATCTTATACAATATAAAAGAAAGAAAGAAATAGAAAAGGAATAAAATAGAACTTTAAATCCGCGCGCGCGACCCTGATTGCATCACACAATGATCTTACTGGTGATATTACTTCACACACATAAATCTAAATACTACATTCGGTCCTGACTGAACTGGATTATCATGAAACTAATGTAGCTGAACTAGATTACTAATTAAGTCAAAAGGTATAAATACAATTTAGTACAGGTTGTGCTGCCATATAGTGATAATATTAAGAGCTAATACTCAATTTGGTTTTTAAACTATTTTATTGGAAATTTAAAAATATTAAAACAAAAACTAAAAAATCATAATATTTTCTAACAAAAAATAAATGCATCTAGATAAGTGAAAATTCTAGGAGTAATTTATGATTTCAAGGAAAATTTCAGGAGTTTCAAGGGCTTTTAAAAAATTTAAAATACCAGTTGTTTTAAGGAGTTGTATGAACCCTGCTACAACCATTACATAGTTTTATTACAAAATTAAAACTTAACTAATTAATTTTTTTAAATTTGATTTGCATTTCTTTTTTAATAATCAACCTGCATATATAAGCTTGAAGCTTAAAATAATATAATAATTCTGCAGAAAATAGTGTAAAAGTAAATTTAATTCACCTAATAACAGGTTTAAATAGCCTCCATACAAATCTGATAAAATTTGTGGGGTGGACTAGATATAAAGCTTTCAAATTTTTCTTGTATCTGAAATTTAAAAAAATGAATTTTAAGAGAATATTAGCATAGATTTAAAAAATTAACACATTTACATACAATAAAAAGTAATTATAAAATTATTATCAAAATTATAAAATTCAAATTTATTTATTTTAAAAATAATAGCATAATTACTATGATAATCACAAAATTATAAAATTAGTTTCAACTTTTGATATTCAATTAATTTTTTAAATAGCAGAAGTACTTAAGTATTGATGACTAATGAAATTTATTTTTAAGTTTCTATTAATCAGGAAAATATAAAAAATGTTTAAAAATAATTATATTCAAAATTTTAAAATAAAAGTAGATAATTAAATAATAAAGATCACTTCTTGCATCAATCTGTATATCTTTAAAATTAAGTATTCATAATTTCAAAAAATTTACTTTTTTTAATCAACATGCACAGAAACATAGTTTAAATCATACATTATACACATAATGTACTTA
Source organism: Latrodectus hesperus (assembly GCA_037975125.1). NCBI lineage: Eukaryota > Metazoa > Arthropoda > Arachnida > Araneae > Theridiidae > Latrodectus > Latrodectus hesperus. The sequence goes on from CM075861.1 coordinate 36,133,209, forward strand.
AAAACAAATTTGAAATCATAAAAATATTTGTAAATAAAAGTTGACAAACTCACTTTCTTCCAAATGCTTTATAAGCATCCCACAACCAGCTGAGAGGTAATTTATTTTGACTGTTTAACCCATAATGGAAATAAACCAGAGTATAATCTGCTTCAACAAATTGATCTAAAGTGTGCATTAGGTATCTAAAAGACAATGTTCACAAATTAATATAATGAAAAATAAATTAAAATAAACACCTGAATATACATTTTAATTGAAATTTTCAGATGACAAAAGCAATATTACAAATGTATAAATTTTTTAAATAAATGTCAATCATATATAAGTGTTTAACTTTCAGTATCTGAAGTACTGATATTAAAATTTTTTTCTTAAATAGACTGCTTCACTTAATTACCAATACTATCTTCAAAATTGGTTGTTTGTGTTCAAAATCCTCTTTAAAATGTATTTTCAGAATTGAAGTAGGAATAAACTTGAATACATTTGTGATATATCTAAGTATGTTCACCATATAAAATACAGTGACAATACAAAAATATATACTATACTTAATATAATATACATAAAGTCTATAATATATTCACCATAAATAATATATATTTTGCCTTAAAAAAATTTATATTATAAATCTTTTATATACAATAATATCATAATTTAAACATTCACTGTTAAAGCTGACTAAGCCAAAAATGTAATTTTACACATAATTTAAATCAAAAAGAAAGCTCGGTGACTTAGTGGTAGTACTTTGTGCTTGGAAGACTCAAGCCCAAGGCAGAATCCTTGGGCTGGGTAGAGTCGACTCAGCCTTTCATCCCTTAAGTGGGTAGATAAATTGAATACCTTGTATGCTTGGGAACTAAATACAAGGGGTTTTGTGTTAGGTTGACCACCTAATTAGGACACATGCTTCACACCCCAAGGCCCTTAATCAGGAAAACAGATAAAGGAACTGTAGGCTTTGGCCCCACATAGACTGTTGTGCCATAAGTTGATTTTTCATAAAAAATTTTCAATTGAAATTTTAAAATTTATATAGTAATAAAATATCTAATAAAATCATAGTTTATTAGTAAGACAATAAATTCTAACAGTGATATTTAATATATTACTAAACTAGGAAATATATTGTATACATTATCTTTTATAACACTAGTCATTTTTGTTTAAGCAACTAAACTGTTAAAACCAGCTATCACTTCATTCAAAGAATAAGCATAGTTCAAAAATATTTATCATTTAAAAAGCAAAGTAACTAGTTGCTTTTCATCAAAGTGTGAATTCCTAGAGTACATATACAAATACAAAAAGAAATTAAAACTAACCTCAAAAATCTAGCATGATTAAAAGCTTTATTTGATGGCAATTTACATGCTGATATAACTATAACCTTACGACCATATGAATCATCACCTGAAAGAAATTTATATTTTTAAACATTAATTACTTTAAATACTTCTTATACTTTTCAATATTATACATAAAAAATGAATGTCAGATAACAAGTTCATTTTGTTTCTTTTTTAACATTTTTAAGAACAAAAATAGTATGAAAATATTAAAGAAAAGTTTGAAGTAATATCCCTTGTAGCTTAAAGTAGCAAACAAAGTTATATTATTTTAAAGAAAATTATTAAAAAGGATTAAAACAAAGTATTTGAACTTATTTAAATGTTTATGTTCCAAAGTCCAATCATATTAATCATAATGCTAATAATAGAATGATTAGAAACTAATGATGGAAAAAAAAAGAAAAATGTCTTTAGTAAAAAAAACAAATTTTAAAATGGAAAAACTAAAATCTCATGTAATTTAAAATTTCCAAGATTGCTAACATTTAATCTGCAAAAGAGTAAATAGATTTTCATAAGTTTCTGAAAACATATTTGTTCACTAAATTTCAATTAGATAAATGTTTAAAATAATAAAAAATAGCAAAGTTATATTTCATAAAATTATAGCATGTTTTTCATCACAAATCTTATATCTGTTTAAATTCTTAAAAATAAAACTGTTTAAATGCTCTATCAGGGATTATTATAAATAAGAAATCCCTGATAGAATCTAAACCAAAAAATTAATAAAGAAACCTGACATAAAGTAGTAAATTTAAATTAAGTTTATTACTCATTGAGAACTTAACATATTTTGTTAATAAAAGATACTTTAATATTTTACAAAGAATTCCTTTTAAAGTTTTCAAACATCAAATTTTCAATCAATTAAATGAAATTCAACTAACAAAAATGTGGCATAATATCCAAAAACCAAATAAACTTTACAAAAAATTTATAGTTAAAAATATTTCTAAAATTGTGACACATAAATTCTACTGTAGCAAAAATGTCTTTATTCATTTTAACACTTTAAATGCTATAAAAAAGAAAAAAATTAGATAAATACAATTTGGCAATTTGTACTGACCTGCTATTTCAATAATTCCATACTTTGAAATATCAGAAAAGTTATCTTCTTCTTCCTCTTCAACTCTGTTATCATTACTATCCTCATCATCCCCATCAATATCTGGTGGGAAAGGATCAGTACCCAAAATTTCCTCAAAGTTATCTTCCATCAGACCATCAGACATGGGAGACTCAAGCAAATCAATATCAGCATTTACTGTTTCTTTATCATTATCTAGATCCATATCTATAAATAAATGCATCAATAAGTTTTAACAATACAATCAAAATAAAACAGAACTAATAAATGAGTAATGTCAAAAAAATTCATCTCATTTTATGATGCACATAATAGAACATATATAAGAATAAAATGAAAGCATTTTATATATGTCATAAATGTTTTTCATTTCTTCTAAATAAAAGCCAATTATAACAATGTGAGAATAACCTCATTATCTACACAAATATCAATATTTTAAAATTATGAGCTTCACAATGTAAAATCTAATTTTAACATGTTGAGTTTTTAAGTAAATTTTATTTTGTATTTTTATCAACAAAACAAAAACAAATGTATTTAATTCTTATAAAAAATAAAATTTTCAGAAGTCTATCAGATGTACTATTATAACAAAAGAAAATTTGTTAATTGCTATATTTTACTTTTTATCTTAAAACAATGAAACATATATACATACAATACTATCAGGAAACAATAGTAAAAAGGATTAAAACATTATTCTAAGAAAATTTTAGCATAATAGTAGCAAAGGGAAAAAATTTATTTAATGAAATAAAACATATTATTTTGAGATAAAAATATCACATAAACTCAGGATTGACGCAATTAGTTTTGATGCATAAAATGAAGTATTGTGAATAATAGAAAAATAATGGTAGAAAAATGAAATCAGATACCTGCTTCAACTGCGTGAACTAATTCTGTATCATCAAATTCTAAAGCTGGCTCAAAATCACAACTATGGTCCCCTGGGACACTGTCACTACTTGACGACCTTGAGGACGCCTCTGAAAACATCAATGGATTTGCATTTAAGAATTAGGTACAGAAAACATGGTTCAATACAGTGGTAATTCACAAGTCGATAAAACAGCTTTTGCATCTTAAAAACTTGTCATAATAACTTACTTCTACTCTTAACATATACTATAATCCTCATATTAATACTTAGACCCTCAATGAAATTTTGAATGTAATTTTTTTTCTTTCGTTCTTTCTAATACATATATTACCAAATAATGCAATCTAACAATAGATAAAGTTACATAGCTTTATAAATTTTGAAAATCCAGCAGACAAACTTTCTGCACAATATACAGTAACAATGAAAAATAAAATTATCTTGATGAGTGTAAGTGCAATTTTCCTTCACATATTAGATATTGTAATAAAAAATTCATCACATTAATTATAGTTAGCTCCTTATTTTTTAACACAAAGTGTATAGAACAAAAGTAAAAATTTTGACAATCATTTTTTGTAATTTAGTATGGAGTTTAAAAAAAGTTTTTTGTTTTATGCAATGTAAAATAAAATCTTAAATTTTCACTATATTATATTATAATATAATATTTTTATTATAATATAATATTTTTATATAATATTTTATTATATTATAATATATTAAATTTAGTATATAATGAAAGAAAAAAAATAAATAAGAGTTTAAATATTTTTGGAATATCTTTTTATAAATTTCTACATTGAAATTTTTTTAAACAAAAATATGTACCTAAACTTTATCAAATTGATGCAAAACATAAATATGCATCTCATATATTTACTTCCATAAAGTCTTTCTTTCAATAAGATAAGCTTATGGCTAAGATTTTAGCTAACTATTAAGAAAAATCCACTTTTGATAACTGAATATCTAAAAAATAAATATATTGAGGACTACTTTCAGTCATTACATTTCTATCAATAAAAATATTTGAATTTTAAAACATAAAAATTCTTGAAAAATCTGGGTATGTAAATAGAAAATTCAATTTAAAAATTCACAAAGATCAGTATTTAAGTACAAACATTGAAATTAAACAGATCAAAATAATCTTTAAAATCTGCGAAAAATTTACTTTCAAGAGCAATTATATAATTCCAAAATAGTAAATCTGTAATGAATATTTGAAGGTTTTGCCAGCAATTTACAACAAAAATATTACAACATGTTTGTACCTTAATTCATTCTGTAAGTTAAATTTATTTTTCTGCTTCTCATCAAAAAAATCATTCAAAATTGATTTCACATTTGATAACACAAATTGATTCTTAAACAAATTATGAAACAAAATGCTCACAGAATTCAATGTTTCAGTAAAATATAATAATCAAACAAATCATATATATATATAATATATATATACATTATAGAACAAATCAGACTAGTAACTACAGCACATATTCTTATCTACGAGGTTTGTAAGTGACAGATCCTTTAATAATGTGTCTTAATGATAACTCAGATCATTCATAAAATTTGTCCTATCAGGACATGAAACGGAGAGATGAAAGTGTTTTTATGTTTAATAAAAGACTATATAGCAATCACTAACACTTTTATTAGCATGCAATGACGTTATGATTTGGAGGGGACAGATGCTGTATAATCCAGGATGAAATATTTTGAGTTCTTTTGGCGATGAAGAAATGTTGCCAAGTTGACATATTGTGACATGCGGGATGACATATATACTTGAGTTGTCAAAATAGAATTTTCTGCATAATTCTTATAGGTCTCCATATCTATGACATAATAAAAATCAGGTTGCAAGATAAAGCAGAGAATCTGCCACAAAAAAACCCCTAAACTCAGAATTTGGCATCCTGGATCTATGCCATATGGAGCAAAATTGTGTTAATATTAAAAAATGAATTATTTGAATGTGATATAAGAAATATATAAAATTATATAAAATTTCTTGTCATATTTCAAATATTTGAATAAAATTTAATAAAAATACATAAAAAAAAATTTATTTCTAAGCTGCACTTTGATTTATACCAAGATGTTAATAAAGTTGTAATTATAAATATGGGAAACAAATTATTGTAATTTCCTAATCAATTATGATTTTTTTATCAGATTCTTTTTGACACACACACAATCTCTACATATTAATCACATAAATATATTTAATTTTTCTTAAATTAGCACATAAATAGCAATTTTTAGTATCTGTCACAAACTTTAAACAATAATAAATTTTTTGAAGAGGAATTTCTACAAGCAGGAAAAATCTATTAAAGTCATAATTGTTTTTATTATTAATCAACATTGTTGGTTTTCTAAGAATTTTTTAAATATTGAAAATATACGTACATTGAAAATGAAATTTTCTAAATAAACATTTTCTAAAATTTTTCAGTAAGGAAACAATATGAAACAACTATATAAATTCAAGATTAATATTATATTTAGTGTTTTTGTAACAAAACTTCAAAATATTACAAATGTTACTGGCTTTCTGCCCATGTCAGATATACCATAGTAAAAAGTAATAAAACAAAAAGATAATTACAGTTAAATCTAAATTACACACACTTTATCAAACTAAAATAGCTCTAAAAAACAAAACATGTTCAGAATTTGAAACCCTTTCATTTATTTTTGGAGTTAAATATTGTGACATTAATATAAATGAAATATGTTCAAGATGTATGAAAGTTTACAGCCCATATTTTAAGACAAAGGCTGCTTTTGAAATTTTCACAACATATTAATACCTAGGTAATGATAATTTTGTCAATTATCATTAAGATCTCCACAATAATCAATAAAAATGGGTCATTTGTGAACAATTTTGTCACTTGTAACCCTTGCTGATACAAGTATAAAAGTTCTAAGCACAAATTTAATATTATATTGGCAATTTTTTTTAGGTAGATGAATATTAGCAAAATCAAGGGAAATATAATTTATAATATCATGTTTTAATTAGAAAATAATATAACAAAATTTTTAACAAGAAATTGTTATATTTACAAAATTTTTTAGTTAGTGACTCAATTTTTTCTAATTTCTTCTAGATTTTTTAGCATATCATTATCTACAGATATCTCATCGAAAAGCAACTTGCTATTTATACTAGTTGCTTCATCTGAACCAGGAATATAAAATTTTGTGTTTCAATTTCATATATAACCTCGAATTTCTAATTATAATTTGTAAATTAAGATTAAAAAACAAAATTAAACACTCTAAAGATCAGTATATATTATGACAGCTTTTTTTATTCCAACTGTTTAGGCATAAATTCTAAAAGTTAAATAAAGCAATAGCTTTAATTGGTAACATTGGAAATCAACAAAGCACCAAAAAATACATTTTTTAAGATTACTTAATAAGTAGCCTTATGACTGATCAATTTACAAAAATAATGTTCATCATAAGCTCATTTAACTAATTATTATCCATAACCCTAATAACTAATTCTTTTAAATCCCTACCTACTAATTTTTATTATTTCATTTACATTTAAAAGCATTACAAATTATTTGATTTAATTATTAATAATCATATTATTTAAAGACATATATATAAATCATCAATTGATTTCAAAATAGCTGTAATCATCTCAGATTAATTAATATGATTAGAATAAGTAAATCCTTTAACACCTTTACAAATATTATTTATTATCTTACAATTTCTGTCAAAATATTTTATTTCTGTATATTTGTTTTGGCCAAATATATAATGATTATTAATCCATTATTATTCCCAGAGTTTATAAAATAACTTTGACAAAATGAATTTCAAGAAAGTTTTTACTAAGTTACATGTGAATTTAAAATTACAGAATACAATAAAAACTTTTAACTGTATAAAATTTACTACAACCCTTTAAAAATATTTAATAAATTTATTTTCACAATCAATGTCATAAAGAACTAGATTAATATTAAATAGGTCAGTAATTAATTTCGAAAAGTTAAAGAATTAACTAATACATTGCTGAAACATCTTGGTTTCCTGGAAACATTAGCATCTTTTGCAACATTACTATCAAAATGTTATTTTTAAGAAAATACTTAACAAAATTAGTCTTTCCGATTTTTAATTGAATCTATTAATCTTAATAAATGTATAACATTATCATGAAAAGATTAAAAAGCAGAAAATGAAGATTTCGGAATTTTTAATTAAAAATGTTTTCATTCACTATACTCATTGGAAAAAGTTATACAAAATGTTAAATTTGAAAACAGATGGAAGTTTATCAGTCATTCTTTTTAAATATTTGAAAGTCCCGAATGGTAAACTTTTATTACATTAAACTTCTCAATCTTACAAAAGTTTAGTGTCTAAATATGTAAAAATATATTTGAAATTAATGAAAATTGATCGCAATTTATTGACGTTACGGATTTTTCTATATATTCATTTATTAAATGACAATTATACTTAATACTAATAAAAATATATTCTAAATACAAGTTTGCTCGCGAATATAATTTCCGTAGAATAATATACGAATAATTTTCGTAGAATAATAACGACATGACAAGATGTAAACATAAGATGGAACTTTAAATAGATTCGTGTTAGAACCCATATTGGGATTGGGTAATCTTACTGTTATCTAAAAATCAATATTTTACTTTTCTTTAGATCTAAAATATTCAACTGAATAATAGTATTTTCATATTTATTCCATATTACGCCTACCTGATAGTCTACGTTCCGTTCTTCTCGATCTAAGATCAGTATCACTTTGATCCATTTTTGTAAAAACAATCCCTTCTAATTCTCACATCATGTCAGTTTGACATTTGAGAAGTAAAAGATAAAATGGAATGTCTTCCAAATGTAAAGAATATACGCAGTTCATTTCACATTACTAACAAAACACATTTTACAGTATCCCAATTTCTACGATTGCATCCATTTTTGTTTTTGTTTTAATCTTTCGGATTGCGCTGCAGACTTGCAGCCAAATTGATGTCATTAACTTCTTACAGCTTCCGGTGTTTCATATTTAATGAAAATAAGGCTAGGCACTACTGTGAGTATAATTTTTTCAAAAAGAAAAATTCAATTGATGACAAAATTAATTTAATGAGCTTCAATACATAAACTTTGGAAACCAGGATGGTTTTAAAATTAAGTGTATATCATAACATTTCAATTTATTCTAACAATTAAAACAATGAATAAATAGGACGTGAAATAATGATTAAAGGTTAACTTTGTAATCTAATCTTAAAGTTGGGTATAAAAACAACCATACCTTTTTGATAAGGCTTGTTCCGTCACTGCAAAGCATAAATCATAGTATGAAAAATCCGGGTGATTTCAGAATGTTTGACTAAAGCCAGGTGTAAGTCAAAGTAATAAACAATTCCTCACTTATGACCAAACACGAAAAGAAAACAAGTATGTGGATTCATTTCTCTCTGAATATGCATTAGAAAAGCACGTTATATTTTAAAAATATAGATAAACGCATATTCTACTCTATTTTGGCATTATCTTACTTTAGATAAAATCAGTACTTTTATCAAAAGATAAAAGTTACAAAAGGTAGTTTGAATGTTAAAGATAAAACACTTCGAAATTGTCTGCAAACAAAATCATACTCAGTTCAAATCTTAATTTACTTATCAAAAAATAGGTATAAATAAAAATGGAAGAAAAGCTTTTTGTATAAAGAGTTTTATATGGTGAAATGAACATTATATATTTGCATTTCGTATAGAATGAAACAATTAAATATTAATTAATATCTTTTTGTTAAAATTAGTGTCTTTAGACACATTTATTAGAAAAGATATGAAAATAACTTTAGATAATAGTAATAATACTATACACCAAAGACAGATCTAAAATTAACTTTTTACCTCAGCAAAAAACTTTTTCAGAAATATCTCTAAGCATTTGAATCTGAGGGGAAATGATAGTATATCATCGTGGATATTATACACGCATTTTTTACTTTATTGACCAAAACTAAAGCAGAAATATAAAAATATATTTCAATAAAAAGTGGGTTTAAAACATGAATATTTCGTATACTAATACCTTATATATTAAGGTATAAAGTAGTAATAAAAAAGTTGTGTTAACCGGTTTAATGTAGGTGCATGGATGGAAGTTTCTGTAAAGCGTGGAATAGAGGGCGCTACTACCGTGTAGATCTAGAAAACTTCCGGCATGAAACTTCCTGCTTACTATTTCATTAATGTCTTATACCATCATGCTTGTTATCTGTAGTTTCCCATAGCTTTTGAGAAATATTCATTTAAAAGTAATTATCCTATAAAATTTTTTGAAATATGCTGGAAACAAAGGTAGTAGTTGTTGCGAAGCAATTGGTTGCAATATGCGAGCTGGAACAAATTTATTTTCGCAAGTGAAAATGTTCACTTTTCCAATGGAACCCGATTTACAATCCTTAATTTAATTAACTGTGTATTAAATCAACTCTTAAAAATAAGACTTAAATTTTAATTGCAATAAAAACCAAGACTTGTTTAAAATATTAATAAACAATTGAATAAACACATGATAAAAATTTTGTTCTACTCATTATTGATACCAATCCATATTATATTATAGCATAATCAAAAAAATTTTAATTAAATTTATAATACTATAAATGGCAGTATAAATAATACCTTGCTTAATATTGGAAATGATTTATAGTTCAATCGCGCGCAAAATATATTTCCTGAAATTTTGGAATAAATGCATAAAATTAAAAATTAGTTAAAGATGAAAATGATTAACAATTGAGATTATTAATAGCAAGAGTTAGAATGTGGGTTACAATATATCATTCATCAACAATTGAGAATCATTGTTACAATCCCCGAGAAATATGGTAATCCATCAGGATTATTTAAGTTAAAATTTAAAATTTTTTTTAAAAATTTACGGGATCACCACTGATTACACTCTTATTAAAAATTATGATTTTAACGGATAAAATAAAAAAAATTTCGAAAACAGAAATAAATAACTAAAAATATTTAAATATAAATTTTTGCGATTGCATTGATTTTCAATGGAAAGAGAGAAAACCGGAAGTATTTGAGGTGGCTTCCGGTAAACTGAGGTTTGTTTTTGTTTACACTGAAAACTCCATCCATATGCAAATGAGGGCAACAATGATCAAAATAGAATTAGTCATATGACACATTTTTCATTATTTTATCTTCATCTTACTCTGCTTTATTTCATTTAATAATAGATGTTACTGTTTTGTAAAGTTATGTAAGTGTCACGGTCAGTGTCACTGTTAATGACGTATTGATTAACGATTGCTACCGTAAATCACCATCGTTCAAAGAATAGACTTTATCGCTTAGGCTCTTCAGAGGAATCTGTGGTTTGTAATGGCACTTCCTTTTAATGTCACCAATTTGCAATGGCACTTCCAAGACCATACCATAAATGCTCTATGGGATTTAGATTTCGCCATATAATACATTCAATGCTGCCAAAAATCATATAATGAATATTCTATACTTTCACATAATTATCCACGAATGTAGTTCTGCGTGATCGGAAGTTATCACCCGTAAAAACGAATTTATCTCTCACAGCTCCTCAAAAAAGTCACCTGTAGGACTCGAACATTCTTCTATCATGGTAATGCAGAGAAGGTATGAAGCAATATATGCCTATCCACCAAAATATTTTTCCATTTTTCAAGGATGCCAATACCACCAAAGTGATCGATTTTTCTGATGTTGGTTGGTGATATCCTCTTCTGTGTTCTCTCCAGATAAAATCGCGTCGATTATAGTTTATGAACTAAATCTCGATTTGTTTCCGAATAGGACATGTCACTATTTTCAATCTTTCCAAGAAGAATGTTCATGACTCCAATTATATGGACTCTTCTGTGAAATCATTGTACTAGAAGAACACATACCACTGATCATTAGGCATAAAAAACTCCCTTAGGTAGTCATCTTTATATGGTTTATTTCGATACCATTGTTCCAGAAACTGAAATGAAATCGTGAGATAATAGTTCAGTAATTATATCTCAATGGCTCCGAGGATTTAAAATGCACAAAATGGTCTTTCGAAGGTTTTATGATTCATTGACAACTTTATCCAATTCTCTTATAGATTATACCCGATGTTTGAAATAGTCACCATAATCTGGAGACCACTAACATATCCATTACTTTTAGCAAACAATTTCCACTTATGATTATTTAGCTTCAACCCTATCAATGTTTCTCCAACCCAATTCAAAGTTAAAACACGATTACATACTTAACATAAATCTAAGAAGATGGCATTGTTTTGCTTAAAAAACAAAATTCTATTCACTTTCACAAATTGGTAGTTTTAAAAACTTCACTTTTTTAACACATATATTCTTTCCATTTTTTTAACGGGCCCTTTTACCCTTAACTAACAATGGTGGTGGTGGTACTAATACCCATCTGGTCTAGTTTCACTAGACCAGATCCATGAGATCATAGACAGCCAAAAAGTCCAAAAGCAGATGTGGACTCTTCACAGCCTCCTCGCGAGAAAACCCCAAGCACTTCAAGATGTGTTGCGGGCAAAACGGAGCATTGTCTCACTTGGGGCATGTTGGGTATTTTCTTTCACCGTCCTCGAAGATCATATACTTCAAGTGACCAGAAGAAAGTTGAGACAGTGTCGTCTGATGTACTCTGGAGCCTTTAATAATGGTAAAGGGGAAAATTTGACAGCTTTTGTTGATCCGGATACCTGGAGCACCTTGTCCTATGCTAGAACCAAAGGTAGAAGTCTGACTTGGCTCCTATGCCTGCAGCCCTTAGCTGAGCATATTGGAACGGCCTTCACGCCTTGGGTGACCCTACCAGGAGATTACTCTCCCGACGTACTTCACCCGTTCCGCCCAGGTACACCCCTCGCTGGCTATAAGAGCACTCTTTGAGGCGGCCTGCAGGACTTGAGGAGGTAACTAACAATACTCTCATAATTGAAATCATTGCCAAAAATAAATTACATAACCACTGCTTTTAAAGTAAAGATTTTTATTTGTAGTAAACAATATGCCAATGATTTTAATTTTGGGTACAAGTGAATATTTAAGATGAATAATTCTTTTACAGTACGCCATTGTTGATTATTTTAAAAGCGAAAACTATATAGTAAGAAAATAGCAAAATATAATTATAATATTTAGTGAAAATGTAATGCTGTTGTTATGAGCAAAATTGAATTCAAATAAGCCAGATGGCGAAAGTAAGTGAAAACCACTAAACAAAATTAGCAAAGCATTTTTATATTAAGAATGGTGATTGTTCTTGTTTAAATTATGCACAAATATTAACTTTTTATGGACTACTTATCTAAAACTAAAATGTTAATATATTATAGTTTCTGGAGGTTAATAAGGGATAGTTTAATGAATCTACGATATAACATATCATAGGAGACATTGTTGCTTTAGTGATTTATTTAAACCATTGTAATAAAGGAAAAAAAGACGTGAATTTCTATAATATTAAACTTCTTCCGATTATGTCTAAAAACTATCTTCGTTATATTTCATAGAATTAAAAATAATATTTGCAAAAAAATCAGTTATAATTTAGAATTCTCAAAAAGACTACAGATAAAACTATTGGAATACTGTAAAATACCAACAATATCAGAAAACATTTCGAAAAAGAAGGAAATTTTTTACAAAATGGAAACATTTCTCATTAAGAAATATTAATTCATTGGGGAAATAAGACAGATAAAATAATAGTGAATTTTAAACTCGAATTGTGTTCTAAAATATAAAAACATCAATTTCACAAAAATCCATCAATTTTCAAACTTTTAAAGCCATTAAAATTGTAACCAGTTCCACAGTTTTCGAATGAACATACAGTAAAATATGTCGCTTTTGTGTCTTAACATATTCCAATCTTGATTGCATTGCATGGAAAAAAATGTGTTTTGTCTTTTGACTGCAATACATGCTGATAATTGATACCAACGGCTAAACATACTTGATTCCGATTTCAATTATTTATTTTAGTCAGTTTGCTATTTTGATTATATAAAATTTTAAAACCAAAAAGGAACTTTGATTTGTGTTGAGGAAACATAAAGGGTTGTACATATTTAGAAAAATCGTTTTCCTTCACGTCTGTTATTAAATAATACCTAAAATATATCAGTTGTCCTTAAATATATAATAAAAATTAACTTATGTTCATGATAAACAGTGTTTGATTGTTTTCTTCTTCATTTATGAATTTTTTGCCCTTCAAAGAATTCTGTAAAGACAAAAACAAGTCATAGTTGGAGGGTGATAAATACTGTTAATAAGGTGTATGTGTGTGGGAGGGCCCGAATTTCTCAGCCTACTTCTGCAGTTTTTTGATGAACTCTTTTCTTGACCTCTTTCTTGGACTGCTCTTTATTGGAACAAGGACTGCTAACTTTACATTATTCAGTTGCTGACAATACTTCTCTTAAATGAGCTTTCCATTCAATTTTTAATGTTCATAATGTATTAGTTTTCAAATGTCTTATAATATACACAACATTCTCTTCAACGGATTCCTAGATTTGGTCTGACTCCGTCGGACCCTTGGAGATAAGCAACAACAACAACATTCTATTATTCACCGTCAAATTTGTTTAAGGGTTACTAAGGTTAGGTTTTACAATATATCCTTTTTCTTATGATGTTTTCGTAGGTAATCATCCACTTTTCAACGATACACCAGTTACTTGAGATGGCCCCATAGGAAAAAATCCAACGGTATATGATCTGGCGATCGTGGTGGACATAGAACCGGACCCCCACGTCTGATCCAATGCCCAAGGTATTCCATATCCACCCAACCACGTACAGAAGCACAGAAATGCCCCGGAGCCCCATCATACTGGAGCCAAAAGCATTTCCAGGATATCGTTCGTACATCAAGTACCTGTCGTAGTAGTAACGAATGGTAGACATGGCCACCATGCGAAGACTATCGGTAACTGCAAGATGCAGCCTCTTAAATACCAGTACACTGGCGGCTTTACGTTATTCCATGGCGCGTGTGCGTGTATGACGCAATATGCACGGCAAACGTTTTATATATTATCGTCTGGAAAGATATACAAATACTGTTGCTGATATGTCCAATAAAGTGTTTTTTTCTTGCACCGGCAGTGACATCATACCTTGTTTTTCGTATTTTTCTCGTAAACTACTGATCGTACAGGAACGCTTCTTGGGGCAGTTTTTATGTACTCCCAACGAGGAATCTAGTTGTGCAGAGTTTATGCGGTCGTTTTGGGACACTTTGCACTCTCCTTCATATGTAACAGTGCAGAAAGACGGTTGTAATCATTCCTATCAGTTTGCAATTTCACGTTGCATCAACCAACTCCATTTTGCTATGCCTGCTGATCCATTACATGCGATATTTTAAAAAGATAATTTAGAATTTCTGTAAGTAACAATTTCCCAAGAAAGAAACCTTTCTTGAATCTTAATTTTCGATTGAAATGGTGAAAAATAATTCTTCGTCACGTTACATAAACTTTGTAGGTACAGCTGCAAGCACTTTTGTCATGCGGTTGGATTAATATAGTTAGTAGTTATTGCTATATGTATGATGATGTAAACTGTGTATAAGTTTCAACTAAATTATCATTTTTATAGCATTTTAATGGTCTGTATACAGGTATAGAGAAATACGCTTTAGTGCATCTATAATAATATAGTCACTTAATTCTATATAAAACTCTCTATGGCAGTATGATTTGATATCAAACTTAAATATTCGTGTTTCTTATATTATTCAATAATAATGTCTTGAACGGGCATTATTATTGAATAATATAAAAAATAAAAATTTAGTTTCAAATAATTTGAAGTAAGTAGTTATGTTAAAAACATGATTAGTATCTTCTTTTGTCAACCTTAATATGAAATTTCATGAGGTATTATTAGTTGCATTAACAATAATTACATAGAAGATGTGGTAAAATATCGAAGATAAGCTTGGCTAATTTTCTAATATAAAAACAGCGAAATTAAATTGCGATTTTCTTACCTATAAATTAGTTAATTTATTTATTTGCTTTTAGCATCTCTAACATAGAAATGAGATAAATTTATATATACATTTTTTTTTAGAAATATCACAATGAAAATGAAGTGCCATTATTAACTTTTGTCGCCTCACAATTTCTTTAGGCTCATGAAGTCAATTCACACAAATGAGTTTCAAACCAATAAAAACTGCATGATTGAGGTTACAGTCAAATTTACTAACTAAAAGTCTGTTGATCACAATACTAGCCGTTCAGTTAATTCTTCGATTAAGTTTTCGGTCAAAGTTTTTTAACTCATTTTTTCCCGTAACTCAATGATAAATTTAACTGGTTGTACGCCGCCCAACTAGTCTAGTGTTCAGCGTGCCTGACTGCGGATAAGGAGGTCCTGGGTTTGAATCCCGGTTCGGGAAAGGATGTACTTTCTCTCTCTATCTATCCTGTCTTTGTCCTTTCCTTGTATGAATGAGGTGTGAATGGCTGCCTACCCTATAAACGGGTACCTATGGCATGTGTGTAGAGCAATGCCGTACTTTCACCTTCATGGTGCTCTGACTAAAACGAAAAACACTCCCAATTGACTTAAATTCGCATAGCCAAGGCATAGCGAGCTTGGCTTGTCCAAGTGTCATTAGTAACAACAACAACAACAACTGGCTCTACAAATGAATCTTCGTACTGATTTAAATTTCTTGAGAGAAAATGACAGCTTAATTTCCTGCCATTATTTGGTATCGTCAGGCAAAGTGCATTGAATGTAATTTAGTACCTCAAAAGCACTAAATTGCATTCAATGCACGCAGAAGACCATCCTTTATGCAAGAAAAAACCGTCAATCAACAATTCAAAGAACTCAGAATATTATCAAGTCAATTTCTGAGATGAATAAAATTAGAAGATTATAGTTTAGGCATGCCAACTTCTGCATCAAACAGAATAAAGTCTGAGAGTGAAAAATATTTTTATTTGATGAAAATCCTCTCACTTTTAAGGAAATCCATAATGAACACCGATAGGTATTATAGCAAGCTTTTTCAATACCTTTCGTAGTCACTAAAAAGAGTCAATTTGTCGGAGCTTAGAAGTTACAATCGCTAGTTATACCCCTTCTCCTCAAATAGGACAACTATATCGATAAGAAGATTATTGTACAGTGTTTGCTTGTCTCCTAGCGGTGAGTTCCACTGACTCAGTAGCATCACGCAGCTTCCTGTTAAGATCAGCCAAGTGAAGCATCATTTGTCGCAGGCAGTGATTGGAAAGGTGACCACGAAACTCTCTCACTGTGTAGCAGGAGCTCAGTGGGTTGCGGACTCGTGCACGTTAATAAGTGGCGTCCAAAGTCCTTCCACTGTTGTGGCGTGTATGTGGAGAGGAGACGCTTAGGTGTGACCTCGTCACCTAACCGTGGTTCAAGTCACTTGGAGATGGGCTAGTATTTCAAACTCGTTAACCTTAAAGTCCGAGGTTCACCGCAATGTATGCATGTTCCACAACGGCTATTTTTTATACTCAATGTATAATTAGACTATGATCTACAATGAAAAGTGGATTCCAAAGCATTAAGCATCCAAGTCCACGGCGGAAATTGAATCCTTGAATTAACTGCTCAGCCAAAGGCCGCAGCGCTAACCATTCGACTCCCATCTCGGCTGATGGACCTGAGAATAAGGTAAAAAAGAGCCAGTTAGATCAAAATGTGCCTTTATTGCATTTAGCAAATCGCTTTCAACTGATTCACATCTAAGAAAATATTTAAGGTACTTCCTACTTTACAGACATACTCAGTATTCAGAATAAGAATTAAGTCGATTGCTTGAATTTATAGTGTAAGCATTTTTACTCAAGAAAATTTTTGATGAAATCTGAGGATTGATTCCCCTCATCAAATGAATTTGATAAATAATTACAAATTAGAATCTGTGATTCACTAATTAATTGTGATGATAAATTAAATAAGTCAAATTTAATACATAAATACAATTTTGCAACTAATTCAGCATTTTGTGTAGTAAATTGAATAATTAGCGCTCTAGCTCTTCAAGTGTTCTTAAGGTGTGTGTGTGTGTGTGTGTGTGTGTGTGTGTGTGTGTGTGTGTGTGTGTGTGTGTGTGTGTGTGTGTGTGTGTGTGTGTGTGTGTGTGTGTGTGTGTGTGTGTGTGTGTGTGTGTGTGTGTGTGTGTGATGTGTGTGTGTGTGTGTGTGTGTGTGTGTGTGCGTGCTCGACACTGACTTTGAAGACTGTATTGGCTGAGAGTCCACACCAAACTCTATGCATCATTCAAATATGTTCCAGGAAATGGGCTTCGAATAACAAATTAATTGAATAAGTACTTTTTTCCAGGAAATTAAAAATTGCAGAGTTACGTCTTCTCTGTTCTAATTGATCATAAGTGGATAAGTAGATACATTTTAATCATTGTATTAAAGTTTCATATAACATTAATGAACTCAAGAAATATTATTGAAAACTCGCGTATCTTTATTAGTTTATCTTGTTACCACGATTCACACAAAATACAGCTTTTATAAAAGAAGTTTGACATTTTAATGTACGACCATGATGTATTCAAGAGAAAATATCTAATTTAAATTTTGTTTTAATTTGTATTATATATATATATATATATATATATATATATATATATATATATATATATATATATATATATATATATATATATATATAATCTCAGTGGTACGACAGCCCCTATGGGACCAAGGGTTAAGGTGTCCAAATATGCTTTTTTGACCGAATGCCTTGAGGTGCGAGGCATATGTCCCGGTAAGGTAGTCAGCTTAACACGAAACTCTCCAGTGTTTAGTTCCCAAGAAAATGTGGTACTCAGTTTTATCAACCCACAATAAGAAGGAAAGGCTGAGTTGACCTTGCCCAGCTCGAGGATCGAACCTCGAACCAGTGCCTTGGGAGTGCATAGCGAAGTCACAACGCCAAATTCAAGTAACCACTACTCCAAAAACAGAATAACAACTTTTCACAGAGTGACCCAGAGTGATATGTAGAGAAAGAGAGTCTAGGTACAGGAAGGTATTCAGTGAGATATAGAGCCATGCCGACTCCAATTTCCTCACCAGCTGCCATCGGTTACGCGGTTGAATCCTCAACCGCGTAACCGAAGGCAACTGGTCAGTAACTGGTTAGTAATCTGATCCAGGTGGGCCCATGGATTCCCGACTGGACTTAAGTTTAAGAATTAGCTGGCTAGGGAAGTAAGGTAATGTTATCCTGATGCTCTTCATATTCACAAAATTACTGACAGTACTTTAATAATAATGAAATTAAATGAAAACGCGGTAAAATGAAATCGTTACTATCATAATTGCCAAGTCAATGAAAACCACATTCCCAAAACCAAGAAAACGCTAAACTCACGATCGTACATAAGGGTAATTGGTTCATGGATGTGTTATTATCAATAAGACACTCTGATAATTTTTTATTTTTTAATCTTGACAATGTTTCTTTACGTCTGCTTTAATAAAAGATTAAAATTTAGTGGAAATGAAAACAATTGCAATGCCAATTTCACCCCTTAACAGTGATTCAAGTTTTGGCTTGCTTTATCTTTTAAAATTATTAGTAATTTGGAATAGTACAATAGAAATGACAATTTAATCATAAAACTTTATGTTATCGATATTGTTTACTTTATAGCATTTTATCACGTATTATTAATATTGTTGCGGAAAATGGAAATAGAATAAATATTTGCATATATTCCTTATTATTATTTGTAGTCTTATTGCTTATATGACCCCCAGATGTTGGACAATTGCTAAAGACGGATAACAGTATCATATATAGCAACCACAAAATGAAAGATAGCAAAATGAGGAAAATTAGAATAAGTGCGGGATATAGTAAGAAGAAGTATGCGTATGCAAATTTTTTTTCTACGTCTGCTCATCACGTGATAGCGTTCATAACAGCTTTAAAGGTTTTCACGCGTGTGGACAGTTGTTGTTTCAAGTCAAAGTTTTACAGAAAAGATTTAATAGACGAATTTGAAATTTTTGGCATGTCTTCCCGGCATCACTTAGATGATTTTATGCGTGGCCGAATTATTGGCAAGATCGAAGAAGGGCGAAAAATAACAGATGTTGCCAGGGAGTTCGACATCGTTCACAGCGTTGTTTCATGGCTATGGAAGTCATTTAAAACTACTGGAATGTGTAGTAGGTGGCACGGAGGAGGTCGTGTAAAAAGTACGACGCCTGCAGAAGACAGATATTTCGTCCTTTGAGCAAAAAGGAACAGGCACACCACAGCTCAGCAGGTGGCAAATCAGTTTCTTGCTGCCTCAGGAAAGCAGATCTCCTAAAAAACTGTTGTGTGTGTCCCATTGACCAGACAGCACCGTACTGCCCGTTTGTAATGGTGTCGTGTGCACCGCAATTGGACTGAACAGGACTGGGCATGCATACTATTTTCAGATGAGAGTAGGTTCAGTCTGTCATCGGATTGTAGACGCCAACTGATCTGGCGCGAGAGTGGTACTGCTTATCGTCCAGAAAATATCCAGGAAAGGCACCGATATCCGACATGCAGTGTCATGGTGTGGGCCGGCGTCATGATCAATGGTCGCACGCCCCTACATGTGGTTGCGAATGGGACTATGACGGGCCAACGATACATTAAGGAAGTTCTACTTCCTCATGTTTGTCTTTTCCGTGGTGCTGTCGATGATAAATTTGTTTTTATGGACGACAACGCAACATATGATCAAACACTCGATGTTCAGGATTGTCTAGACAGCGAGGGTATCCAACGCCTCGTATGGCCATCACGTTCTCCAGATCTTAACCCTATTGAAAATGTGTAGGATGCTTTGGGGAGGCAAGTTGCTGGTCGAAACTATCCTCCGACAAACAAGAACACCCTCATCCATACACTCAAAAAGGAATGAGATAAATTGCCCCAACAGCTGCTAGATAATGCTGTGCAAAGTATGATACGACGTGTGGAATGTTGCATCACACTCCACGGTGGACATATCCCGTTCTGATACCTTTCTTCAAGGTGCCTGCTGACTTTTAGATGCATTGTTCCATTTTTCCGTACGCAGCATCAAATGAACATTTTTTTTCTTTCAGATGTTTCACAGCTTTTGCACTTTCCAAACAATAAATATTCTTTATTCTAATGTCTGAACAGTGTGGCAACTATATGTTATCCTACTAGGCCTCATGTCTCGGTTAATGTTATCCTACATTGGAAATGGTGATCCGTCCTTAGCAATTGTCCAGCACTGTATCATTTCACTTAAAGGACATTGCGACCTTGTTTTAACAAGCCGCCATTAGTGAACTCGACGGATCTTTGGTTAATCCGGGATTTGAACTCACTAACGTCCGATAATGGGAACGACGCCCTAACCAACCAGATCAACGCGGCCCAATGAGATTAGTGTCTTAAATTCTCATAGAAATGTTTTAATTCGATAAATGATTTAGAAGAAAGTCTCGATTCCTTAGAACCATAAGTTTGGAGGTCAGACCTTTCAGAAAACAATTT
Source organism: Latrodectus hesperus (assembly GCA_037975125.1). Lineage (NCBI taxonomy): Eukaryota > Metazoa > Arthropoda > Arachnida > Araneae > Theridiidae > Latrodectus > Latrodectus hesperus. Next base: position 36,154,193 of record CM075861.1, read on the forward strand.
CAGTCGTGATTCAAAATGAAAAGGTGTTACCTCAGAAAGAGAATATCGGAATCATTACAGCCTGTTGCCAATAATCCATGTTAAACCTTTTGCAGTAAGATGGCTCTAGGACTAGAAATTCTCAACATTACAGCAATGTAAGCTAACTGAGAAATGGCGTTATTTTATTTTTGTTATTCTAAAAGATTGTTTAATAATTATAATCGTTTAATAATTAGAATCAAAAGCCTGTGGGAAGGTAAGCAGGAATGTTACTTTTCTTTTTTAGTTGCCCCATAACTCAAGTTTAATTTATATAGACCCGTTAGCGACATACTAAAATAGAAAAGGTTCTTTTATTAACGGTTTGTGTTATTTTATATCGCCGTTTTTTAGCTCGCTGATATTACAGATGAATCGAAAGAACTATATATAGGTTACAAATAAATAAAATAATTGTTTGTTTTTCACATAATTTTATAAAAAGTCAACTAAAATTTTTTTTAAATTTTATCAATTTTTTAAGAAATATTTTCTAATTAAAAATAACATTCATTTATTTAATAATTTATTGCGTATTTACTTTTTTAATATTTTAACCTTTTACTTTAGAACTTTTAAAATTCTCAAAATAATGTCGACATATATTGTACTGATTGGAATTCCAATATAATTGTTAATGCAAAAATACAGATGGCAGCACCAACAAATTAATGTTTTTTTTAAATTTAAATTCATCAATAAAAACACAATATTTTGGATTCTATAAAATTAAACTTGTGTCATATGTTGTTGTTGTCGTGTGCCAGCTAGGCTGGCAAAATGGGGTGTGCTACTCCACTTTTTCAACTGAATCATATTTTGGTGTGCAGTCCAACTTCCTCAGTACACACATGTCATAGGGACCCGTTTATAGGAAAGGCAACCATTTACAACACATTCATACACAGAAAGGACAAAGACAGGATAGATAGAGAGAGAAAGTACATCCATGCCCAAACTGGGATTCGAACCCAGGACCTCCCTATCCGTAGTCATTCACTCTGATCACTAGACATTGCAGTCGGCAACTTGTGTCATATAAATCTACAAAATAAAACTGGAGATATTTAATTATCTGAGTATACAGAAATGTATTGCAGTTACAGTTAAGCTCAAGTTCTGGAAAATAATATCTAGCATTAAAATTATTCGGTAATGTTGAAAAGGTTAAAATAGTAATCATTGGTAGCAGTACCGTGAGATTGGGTGATGTTGGGATACAATCTGCATTCTCCAAAGTTCCTGTAACTAGGAACTTTTTTGCTTGTGCCATTTGTGATCAAATTAGCAGAATGGTAAATCACTGTTAATCTTCACCATAGACAGCATGGTTAACATCATCTACCTAACATCTGAATAAGGCAAAACAAAATACGAAAGATGATTGGCTGAGTTTATTCCCTCCAAATTCCCAATATTATCAAAAATTCTCAATTCACTTAAGAAATTCTCGAGTAAATTCCCGTGGTTCAAAATTCCCGGGAATTGTACATTTCTAATTCCCTTAGCGCTACTAATTCAGCAGTGAAAGAAGCGTGTCCAGCAGCATCAAAATTTTTGTAAATGAAAATTATTCGGAAGTAAAAAAATAATATCTCGTTTAATTGGACTTCTTATTTCTTAGATCAATTCTTTTTTAAGCAATTACGCACAATTATTGTTGATGTTAGACATTGTAGCATTCATGGACCACTTGCTGTTGCAGAACACAAAAGTGGTAATGCAGTAGATCTCCACACATTGCGGGATAAAGGGAAATGGGCTCGCAGATAATCTGACGAAGAAAGGATCTCCAACCATCCAAATATCAACCAAACCAGCTTCATTTAATGCAACAGAGCAGTACATTAAAAAGAAATCAAAGGATGTTTTTTTTTACTTGAAATCTAGAAATAATGACAAATTGTGGTTTGTGAGCCACAATTTTATGCAAGTATTACCTAGGGCCGAGTCATTGGCTATGCTTAGACTCTCGGCTGGCCATGACTACCTGTCCAAACATCTGCACCGGTTGAAATTTCTCCAGAGTCCCAATTGTCCCCTATGCAGTTCACACCAAGAAATGGACATTCGGCATTTGTTGACACTCACCGCTCGATGCCTCGGCAACCGATATTGGGAAGCAATTGAGCATGCGCAGCTGATTCACTATTTTGCATTTCTGTTTGTGTTTTCTATTTTATCCTGTATTTTTGTCTTTTTCTTGCTGCCACCCATTGGAAATAAAAAACACATTCATGGACCTGTGGATAAATAATAACATGTGGTTTATAAGATTAATATAAAACGAACAATAGTAGATGTCGGTACTTATAGGTCATCTCTAACATCCATGCATCATGCGTGATGTTCGTAAAACCTAATGATACAACTGAGTATCATATCAAAAATTTGCTTACACATTCTCAAAACCTGATATTGCCTTAATTTGGTAGACAGTTCTGTCTTAAAAATCTCAGTTTCTGTTTGAATTTCAAATCAGATATGTGCAAGAAATAATTTATTCTGTATTCAATAGATGGCGCCATCATCCTTTCCAACTTCATCGGTTACCCATCAACCCCGCAGTTCTCAGAAAATAGCGAGTGTCATATTTTCGCATACAATTTATGTGTTTTTATATCATGTACATTACGAATGCATAAAACAATTATGTTATAAAAAACTTAAAAATATAAAAATAAATAATAATAGGGCTGTTTATGAAAGTTTTTGGAAATGATAATGACAATGGAAAAATAAAATACTTATTCTTTACGTGCAATGTTAAACTGAAAAAAAAAAAAAAACACATGAGACGGAACTAAACTTTTATCAGAATATTTTGAACTTTGACTAATTTTAATTTATGTTTTAAGAGATTTCAATATCCATTACGTAATTTTTTCAGTGGGCAGTATTCAAGTGTGACAAGAGAAAAAATAAGAAAACTCTCAAGCACCTACCCCGACAAATGTGTATGTTTAAAGCAGAAGCTTAACACGCGTCTTCCATCTTCAAGAGAGGCTGGTATTGAACCCGGTACCTTATGCTCTAAAGAACGTTGTTCTACCATTAGGGGACTGTCTGCCCATTATATGGCATTTATAATTGATTTATAACGTAATTATTACTGATAGAAATTATACTGTAAAATTACTTTTACAGAAATATAACTTTCTGGAACACTACTCGCTTTAAGAACGAATAAGTGTGATTCTACTATTTTTTTAAATTTTCATCAGCATGCAACTGTTAGGGATAGAGAAAAATATGTCTACGGCATCGAATCTCCTTTCTTCCTATATCCTTATACTATAGAGCCGAGCTGGCAGCCGAATGGTTAGCGCTCTTGCCTTCGGTTCAACAGTTCGTGGGTTCGAATCCCACCTTGGGCATGGATGTTTGTAGTGGTTCAGAATCCACTTTAAACCGTAGGTCCCGGTCTAATTAGCCCTCGTGTGCAAAAAATGATCGTTGAGCGACAAACAAACCAAACCTTATACAATAGAATTTATTTAAAAACTATAATATTTTTTTATGATTTTAATAAAAGTATGCTCATTTGAAAGTTTTGCTCAGACCAGCAAAAATATTTAATCTTTCTTCATACATTGGCCAATTGCAAATGTATTGGAACGCGGAGAAGAAAATGAATATCGTTTTCAAAATTTAGAGATTTTGTATATAAAAGGAATTATATATATATATATATATATATATATATATATATATATATATATATATATATATATATATATATATATATATATATATATATTATTTATATATATTAATATAAGTTTATTTTTCTAATTTCGTTACAGTAATATTTTTTTTTAAATTTTACGACAATTGTTTCAAGATTGATATTAAAAAATTATTTAATTTGAAATTTATCATTTTCTTACATTATTAATAACTAATCAGCATTTATTATCTGGTTTTCCTACATCGATAAAATCATCGTCATATTTCATCACCGTAATATTTTCTTTTTCATTGCAGAGCAAACTTGATACGCATTCAGAAATCGGTTTTTGTAAGCTTATTTTGAAAGGAGTCTGATGCTGAAAAGACGTGACAGTAATTCTAAGGCTTAAGACGTAACATTAATATGTTGAGCATATTTTTTTTTCTTGGTAAAGTAAATGCGAAAAACACTCGGTTTTTGGAAAATGAATTCATTCTTGAAGAACCAGCTCGAATCCCAAAAAACACAAACTCTAGTTTTATATGAACAATTCCGTTTTTCAGCAATTTTGACAGTTTATATATATATATATATATATATATATATATATATATATATATATATATATATATATATATATATATATATATAAGATAAAACATGAAAAATATTGAAACAAGAAATACAAAATTTGAAAAATACTAAAATATACGATGCAAATGATAAGAAGAAGGCATAGGGACCACGTCTTCATCAGGAGAGATATGGCCAGCTATGCAAAATGAATACTCTTTTCTGACATGCACGAAGGATAAATGTCTAAATATCTTCGAGCAATTCTCCCGAAGAGTGTTCGTATTAAAAGAATAAAGAATCAATCATCTATGTATCTGAAAGCAAAAGGATATTGATAAATGAAGCTTTTTTTTTTCAAAATAATATAGAAATAAATTTGCTAGTGTGCTAGAAAAGTTTGATCCCTGTGGAATTCCACAATTTTGAATAAACACATATTTTTTTTCACCGTTAAATATAAAATTATTATAAATACACATAACAAGATTGTTCCAATATTCAAAATCAATATTAAATAAGTTTCTATATATATTCCTGATAATAAAGGTGCAGTACATCGTTTAATCTATCATTGGGAATACTTGTAAAAAGATCTTTAAAAATTCAAAAGAATTAACACAATAAATACAATTTTTTGATAAAAAAAATTCCAAATTAGGTTTACTATTATTAATGATCAAAGTGGCTTCTGGTTTAACAATATTGTCGAATCAAGAAATTTAGCAAAAATGATTCCAGGTTTATTCATGTATGTGTGAGATTTAGTACCACAGGTGATAAATCTAAACTTTATAGGAATTTTGTGAAATTTAGGAATGACTGTTAAATAAGGAAACTATAATTTATAGTTGTTAATATTTAAAAGTTTATAAAACCCAAGAATTTTTTTATTAATGATATTAACTGTAGAGTTTAAGCGTTTATATATGTGCTGGAATTTAATGTCTCATCGATTAAATCTAAATAAAATTTTTTACAAAAGAACGCGTAATTATTAGACTTTATCTACTGGCGTAATGATGAAGTTATCTTTTATATTTTTAATAGCTGATTTTAAAGGATCAAACTTAATAACCAGGAAATGTAAAATTATTAACAAAAATAAATTCCTTAATTTTATTAAAATTTTAGACTTTCAGACCGTAAAAAATTTAATAGGTGTATCATATAAATTTGAAATTTTAAAGATAAATGAATCAATATTATGTCTGTAAAATTACTTTAATTGTTTTAAATCTATTATTTGAAAAACTGGTCTATATTTAGTCCCTTTATTTAATATTTCTTTTAATTTAGGGTCATTGACAATGTTTAAATCATCTGTAATAATGTGACCGAAATCAGGGTTGATAAAAGTTTTTAAATCATTATTATGACAAATACGCTTAGAGAGTTTTCTAGATGAGGAGATATTTTTGTAAAATTGATTATAAGTTAAACCCTTTACGTCCAAAAGGAATATCATAAGAAAATACAAGTTTGACAATAACATCTTCTATGGGAAAAATATTATACAAGTCATTAACAACACTATTTAATTTAATATTATCAAATTTCGGATGTTGAAAATTAACAATGAAATAATTTAATCTAATATTTTTCTTAGTTTTAATTTTATTATATCTGTATTTAATTAGGTCATAAAATAAAATCTTAAAATGCTGGTTGTTGAAATTTATATCGTTTAAACATGTGAATACAAAAATTTACAATCACTATCAGTCAATTTCATTATAAATACTTTACAAGGTAACCAATTATAAGTACATGAGAAAGAAGATTCCAAATTATAAATTTTATCTAAATAAAACTCAAAATTATTTTTAAGATCCTTTTTATTATAATATTTTTTAAATTTTCGTCCACCTCTTTTAAATCTTTCAGTTTTATAGTAATTATTATGAAAAAATACAAAGGAATTACTATTAGAATTTTAATTAATAATTTTACCATTAAATAATTCTTTTAGACCGAAAAGAGCAAGTGATTTTAAATTTATGTGGTAAACCTATTTTCTTTTATAATAGGTATATCTGTATTAGGTTCGATGTATATAATAATAATAATAGCGTTATTAAAACTATGAATTTGAAAATGATTGAACTCGAGCTTAAATTTTTTACTTTCAGAGTTTTTAATATTGGACCTGTGTAAATTAATGCGGATATTTAAAGGGTTGCTTGTTTGGCCTATATATCTATATTTACAAAGATTACAATCGATAAGATGAATAATACCGCTACTGCCCACTTGAGAGCCACTCATCCACCCACACATTGCGCGGGGAGATGGATCAGCCAGGACGTAGTAAAAACGCTCCTGTAATCTAAATCTTTTGTATTATTAAATATTTTTGTTAGTTAACTTGAAGTTCTTATTCAACAAACCCCTAGGCATCCTCACTACAACATTATATATATATACATAAATATAGCTTTCGTATTCATACCAAATTATATATAACCAGAAAATTTTAATAATTAAATAGCTCTAAATCCTTTTCAGAATCTTGAAAAGGCTTCAAAATTTAAAAGTAAAAGTAAATAAATCAAAAATGAAAGTAAAATGAAATTTTTAATAAATAATTAATAACTAAAAATTTCATTTGATGTATTGTGTGTTTCCATTTTCCTTTCATTTTGTATGTCTTTTTAAAATTTTGAATTATCTGTTGGTTATATGTCCCATCTGTTTACTATATGTCAATAATATTATCTTTTCGCTTTATTGTTCTTCTCTCAATTACTTAGATTTTGATAATTCTATTTAAGCTGTTTTTTTGCGCTGAATGTATTGCTAAACGTATAATTTTTATATTTATTCTTGCATTTATTTCAAATTATGCTTATGATATTTTATAGAATGCTTTTATACACTCATGTCCATATAAATTAAGGATAATTCAGAATCACACTGAAATATTGAACTCTAAAAGAAAAATTTTACATGTAGAATTATCACACACATCTTGAAGAATATATGCAAATTACAAGAAACCACCAGATGGGGCCGATAGTACGTCACAATGACGAGAGTGTAAGAGATGGATATATAAGGAATGGTTGCAAGGAAGTAAAATTGTTCACAAGTGCTTTAAAAGCTTTTCAGTGCAATAACCACATAGTTATGGCACAAAGGAAGCATTGGATGATGTTTTACGTGGTAGAATTATCGGCCGTCTAGAATGTGGACGTACCAAGCTGGACGTATCTGTGGAACTTAGAATCGCCCAGAATGTCATCTCCAGGCTTTGGCAACGATTCCAAGATGATGGTAATGTGATTAGACGTTACAGCACTGGTCGCCCCCGAGTTACAACACCGAATGAGGACCGGTGTTTGGTAGTTACTGACAAAAGAAACACATGGAGTACAGCATCAGACCTATCTTGTCAGCTCTTTTCAGCTACCGGTAGGACAGTTTCAAGGCAGATCGTGTGCTGACACTTAGAGCAGATTGGTCTATATGCTTGTAGGCCCATCAGATGTGTTCCACTTACCGTAACTCACTGTCGCCAGTGGTAACACTGGAGTAGAGAGCATGCATTGTGGACATCGCAACAGTGGTCTTTTGTGATCTTTTCCGAAGAGTTCAGGTGTAGCTTTCAGTCTGATTCTCGCAGGACTTTCATATGGAGAGGGCCAGGTACCCGTTACCACTAAGAGAACATCAGTGAACGACACCGTTACGGTGGTGCATGATTGCTCGTTTGGGAAGGAATTATTATTATATATTATTATTATTATTATATATATATATATATATATATATATATATATATATATATATATATACATAACAGGTTAGAGAATTATCAGTGAATGTTCTAATATCTGTGTTGCACTTTCTCGACATGAGGAAATTGTTAAAAAGCATTGGAGATCCCGTGATTTAATAACTTGATCACTAATGTTTTGCATTTGTAAAATAAAAAATATATTGAATAAAAAATATTTTTAAAAATTAAAAACCCAAAAAAACTAGGAAAAAAACTAAATAATTACGCTTTAAATATAATTTAAATTCATATAATGCAAACAAAAACAATTATAATAAAAAATCAATGTGTCATCTATCTCTACTAAGACATTGATACATAAGCACAAAGTATATAAATATTTTAATAATATCGTTAATAAAAATGCAATATCAGCTGATTGATTTGAATTCTGAAATTCATTTGATTGTATTTTATTAAATTATTTTTACGGTAGAATTCAAAATATAAAGTGGGTGAAGTACTTTTCAGCTCTTTATGGGAAAATAGAAATAAATCATAAGTGATTGGCAGATATTTAAAAGCGATGGCTAAGCAAAATTCACAGTTACGTAATATTTTACAGACACACAATGAGTATTACATAAAAACAAAACAATGGAATTCCTTAGAAATAGGGTTATAGAGGTACGAAAAAAATGTGTTGAAGATAAGAATTCAGAATAAAACGGAAAGAATTGCAGTCTGATAAGGAAATAATATCACACCAAATTACACTATTTATTCAGCTGTTTGCTGCTGGAAAGATAAAGAAAATAGTTTTATAATATTAAACTTTAACGATGCCAAGCTTTTTTTATTTCGAAATCATTTCCTAACTAGAGATGTATTTATATTGTGATTAGTTTAAATTATTTATGGTATTCGTTTGTATTTTGCTGTTTTTCTTTGAGTTATTACAAAACCGTAATTAAATAAAAACGCAGCTGACCATCTCATAGTGTTGAGAACCCCCGGTCAAGCGACAAAATTGAAAGTTGAACCTTTTAAACACAAGAATGACTTGCTTCTCTATTGGACTATTGTGAAATTCATATATACATTTTAGTGTTTCAGAACTGAAGCCTTCATATTTTATTAGGTTATCGATTAAATTCTCACTTCCGGTATGGATGATTAAAATCGCTTGGAAAACGATTTAAATCTGGTTGAATCAGCACTCAAGTGCGAAAAATAATCGTATGGAGAGCGAAAACAATTCTATTTGTTTGTTTAAGTTGCATATAAGTTATATAGTACAGTAGTTTTTTTTCCAATGGCGGGCACAAGAGGGTTGAACCCTATGCCACTACAAGGCCAGAAACTGCTGCTCATTTGTCGTTACCCAGCGGGCACCTGTGAACCAAGTCACGGAGGCGAGTAGCGTTGCCCGCGCCATACCACCACAAACCCGTTTATAGGGCTGGCCACATTCATACAACAACACAGAAGAAAGGACAGAAAGAACAGAGAACGAAAGAAACATCCATGCCCGAACCAGGATTCGAACCCGGGACCAACAGCTCAGGAGTCAGGAACGACAGTAGATTTGTTTTATTGTTTATTTATGTTGAATAAATGTATATCTCGTTTCTAAGAACTCCTAATTTGCGAACTTTCGAGTTTTTACTCCCATTTACGAGCTTAAATTTTGAAATTTTTTTTTTTTGAACTTTCGTTTCTGACAAATAATTTTCTTTTTCATTTTTGTTACTTTTCATGATATGATATTTTTTCAAATTTTTGTTTCATTTCCTTTATATGTACCTAAAAACTTGATTCCTTCTTGAACAACGAAACTACACGTGCAGGCATTTCAGACATTGTGGGAACTGGAGTCAAATTCTGAATAACAGACATTTGATAGGAAAGAATTGTGCCGAATTCAACTTTTGCTCTCTCTCCATACCTAAGGACACAGTAAGAGAAAAATTAATGTTTCTTTCCCATACGTTAGAACATAGAAAGGAGGCAGAAATGTTTAAAAGTTTGAACTCTCTCTCTCTGTAATTAATTTCGTTTCATTTTCCCAACTTAATTTATAAAGTTTCCTTAGTCGAGAGGGAGATTAAGCCGATTCCGTTGAGGTTTTGTCATATATGAATTATATTGCAATTAGAAAAACGTATTGCAAAGAGAGAATATGTTTATCATTTGAAGTGAAAAAGAAAATTTTAAAAGAATCAGACGAAAAAATATTAAAAGAGAAAGAAAATTTTTAATGTTGGCGTAAGCAAAGCATTAGAATTAAGATTCAAAAGAGATTGTTTACAAATATTGCAATTATTAATTTAGAATTCTATCAATAAATGGCTGTAGGAAATTCGGGATCAACTGTGTTTTGGGTAACAGAAAAAGTTGCAGACTCTTACTGGTACGTACATACTTCTTCGAACTATATTAGCTTTGAGAAGAACTCAAGCAATTTATTTTCATTTATTTAAGTTTGTAGGAATTCGGGAATTCCAATAAGATTAATTTATTAATTAGTTTATTAGTTTCAAGCTCAAGTAGTTCTATTAATTTATTTGCTCAAGTACGTACAAGATGTTACAATCACCATGACAGACTTACAAGACGATATACCATTTATAGAATGTGAATATAGCGTACCAAAACTTGCATCGAACTCTATTAGACTATGATAATGCATCTCTAGCTATACAATTAGCTTCAGAAGCTGGAATTTCAAATTTCACAGTGTTTCTGTGTCCTACAGCAGGATATACTTCTGTTCCTAAGAGATCTTCACAGTTAAAATCTGAACTATTAAACGCTATTTCCAACAACAATGGGATTGATGTCAGGCATACCAGAAACGGAAAACTACTTATCTCTACAAATGATTATAACACTGCAACAGAAATTTGTAGAATCGAAACAGTATTAAATGACCCTGTGACTCGCCAAATACAAATTTAAAAATACACTACGAAATTTATTATCCCGTTCATATCAGTGGACGAAAGTCTAGAAAATCTAGCATTAGAAATTGAAAATAACGGCCTTATTGTATCTCAAATTCGACGTTTCAATAAAAAGGGGTCTTCAGAACTTTCAGAAACTATCTTGGTAAGAGTCTACGGACATAAAATCCAGTCTCAAATTAAAGTGTTTTTATCTATTGTAAATGTAAAGATTTTTGTGGATAAAGTTCGTCAATGTGGAATTTGTTTTAAATTTACACATGCAACAAAAAAATGTAAAGCACAATCAGCTTTATGCAGACTCTGTGGCTCACACCACAATAGTAATCATTGTTCAACTAAAGTCCCATATTGTGTAAACTGCAATGGACCTCACACTTCAGATGATCCTTCATGTCCATCTCGCGAAGAAGAAACTCGGTTTTTAAAATTTAAGGTGATAAACTATCTATCTTTTATTGAAGCAAGAATACAATTTAAAAGCTTTAAAACCAATTTTGCTACATTTGTAAAGTTTAATCAACCATCAGAAATTACTCATGCTAAAATAAATGATATAGTCACCTCAATACTTACGAAATTTGAAGAGTCAATAGACAAAAAAACTTAAGCTATTCACACCCAACAAGAAGCCATTCTTAATACTATTTTCCAAAAATTTGAAGAAACTGTAAACAAAATTTTTGAAACTAGAGTTCACTCGTCTTCCCTTGCTAGAAGGAAAACTCGGAAAAGTAGTCGAATTCTAAAGCAATCATCAAACCCAAGTAATAGCGACATTAATTTCAATCCAACTTTACCTGTAAACAGTGTATTTTATTTTGGCAACACTTCAGAAGAACGGTCAGAAGAAATTGAAAATGCAATACTGATCATGACATTTCTAATCTTCATTCTATTGAACAATTCAACCATCTCTGGATAAATAAACTTCATAAATTTCTAAGATGGAAGAAATTGCCATTTAAACGTTATTAAACCATGGTGGTCTTCTAGATGTGGTTATCTCCTGGGCCAAAAAAGACGTCTTTGGTGTAAAGCTAAACACACATGTGATAAGTACGTTTGGATGGCATATAAAAGAACTGCAGCAGAACTGCATCGACTACTCGTATTTCTCGAAAATATTGGGACGATGTAATAATAGCAGCTGACCCATCAAAAATTATTTTCAATATATTAAAAAATCTCCAAAATGAGTTACAGTATCTCCAACTTCACATTTGATCCTATAACATAATACTCCAGTGACAGATCCTACCCATCAAGCTAATATGTTTACAGAATTCTACACTCGTCTACTAATTTCAGAGGGTATTCCACTGGATTTAAGTACAAGTGATGTTTTCTCTTACAATAAACCCTTTACTGCTTCTGAACTGCATGAAGCTTTGGCAAGATGCAAAAACTCGTCTGTTGGTCCAGATAAGATATCTGCAAAAATATTAAATGGCATTACTAATACCAACATGGACTACCTCCTCTCCCTGATGAATAAATCGTGGCTTACAGGTATTGTACCAGAAATATGGAAATCTTCCATTGTTATTCCAATTTTAAAACCGGAAAAAAGGCTAACCTTGTGGCATCATACCGTCTTATATCCCTGACTAGTGTCAAATGTAAATTAATGGAAAGAATGATTTTGAAGAGATGTGTTGTTGTTGCTGATCCTGATCCCTGTTGTCTAGCAGCGCTAGACCGAGTCTATGACATTGCACACTCTCAGGAAATCAATGACCAATAATGGTCGCTCCAGAAGGTCTTCTTTATCGAGTCCCAAGCAATCAAGGATATGATCCGGAGTGGATTTGCTTTTGGAACACTTAGCGCAAATTGGAAATTCCTTTTCTTTGTTGTTAAATGTCAATGATCTTAGGTGGCCACTTCGAAAACGTGTTATTATAGTTTGTTTCAGTCTGCTGCACCGGAGGGATAGAGATCCGCCTTGGACGAGTGTGACGTATTCATAGATAGGGGAAAGGGGCAGCTTCTGTTATCCAAGTGGACCGGAGCACCAAATGTAGAAGGCTGATTTAGCTCCTTACGTGGGTTTGGATCGGAGTTTTCCTTCTCCTAGGTATCTCTTTTAGTCTGGCTCCTGCCCAACGAAGACCTAATTGAAATTAGTCTAATAGTCCGGCATGGGAGACCCTTCCAGTAGCTAAGCTACCGCCGGCATAGCTCTCTGTGTTGCTGGAGCACGCAAGCCCGCCCACCACGTCAAGCTGAAAAGATGTATTGACCATATATCAACCATATCCTTCTTTCATCCTAACCACCACGGGTTTCTGCCACATCGAGGTTCTGACAGCAGTTTATGCATTATTCATCATCACATAATTTCAGCCAGATCCCTTAGAAAATTTGTTGTTTTGGAAGCAGTGGATATTTCCCAGGCCTATGATTCAGTTTGTCCAGACGGTCTTCTCGATAAATTACTTCCAGAAAACATCAAAGGAAATGCTGCTTTGGGGATTCAACAGTTCATTACAACTCGCTATTTTCAAGTAAAGTGTGGAGAAATAAGCTATCTTCATCCGCCACCTCATATAGGGGAGTTCCGCAGGGGAGCGTGTTATCACCTTTCCTGTTCTCAAATGCTTCATATACGCAGATGATATGTTTCTACTATATGAATCTGTTAACGTGGAAAAACTTCAGCTGAAACTGTATCTGCACTAGGAATATCACAAAATTGGTGTGAAGAATGGAAGTTATCTATAGACCCACGAAAATGTTCTATGATTAACTTTTATTCAAAACGACAACAACCTAATTTCAACTAATTCATCAACAATCATCCTATTTCCTGGAGTAAAAATATTGGAAATTCGGGATTACATTTTTCACACAAATTATCTTTCCGTCATCATTTCCATGAAAAGATAGAAGCTATATCAAAAATGTTGAATGCTTTAAAATGTATCGCAGGTAATAGATGGGGTGCTCGTACCGTTCATCTTCTTCAAATCATGAAATCCTTTGTCTCCAGTCTGGATTATGGCTGTCACATATTTACTTTAGCATGCGCAACAGATCGCAAAATCCTTGAAACTGTAAATCACACTGCCATAAGAATTGCCACAGGTCTTCCTAAGTGGACCCCCATATTGATACTTCTACAAGAAGCAGGAGAAACTTCTCTTCACTCTAGACATGAAAGACTCTCCTTAAACTTTTACATTCGCTATGTAAGGAAGTCATCATTATCCCCTTGTGCTTCAGTTTGGGAAAAGCTAACTTACAATCGAGTTAATCGTAACCCTCCTCTGGCAATTAAAGTCAAATTGTGGCTCGACCAACAAGGAATAAATAACTCATGCATATTAAAAGTTTTTACAGACTGGCCAGAAATGTCAAAAAATATCTCCATTTGTTCCTCGGGTTTCCCTTTTCAGTCCAAATCCTTTCCAAAAGATATAATTTGTAAGTTATTTCACCAGGTTTATGAGTCTTCATGGCAGACAGATACGCTGATTTTTACAGATGCTTCCAAACAGGGATCAAATGTGGGCATTACAATAGTTAGTTATATAACTAGTTTATGAATAACAGGGAAAATTAGTTCCTTTAACTCTATCTTCTCGGCCGAGGCAATGGCACTATTTATTAGAGTCTCTAAAATTTGCACTGGACCCAAAAAAGATGTCATTTTCACAGATTCTCTATCTTGCATCTCTGTTCTTTCGGTTTGTTCCAGGACATCACCAACTATTATTCAACTGCTTCGATTCCAAATGATTCAATCTACTCAAAAGTGTTTGTTAATACAATCAGTTTGGATTCCAGGACATTCAGGGATTGCAGGCAATGAAATCGCAGACTCATTGGCGAAAGCAGCAACAGTGAGTCAATATGCTGTACGATCTATTTCTCCTGAAGATCTGAAACAACACATCAAGAAATATTACTTTAAGGAAAGAATCACTCAATGGAAAAATAGCAAATATGCTGAAGCGTTCACTCATCTCACATCTATTCGCAAAAATCATAGGCTGTTAACGAAATCCCGACTAGAAGATGTATGGCTGGCCAGAGCAAGAACAAGATCTTTTCCTACCAATTCGATTTTATTTAGGTTTAATCTCTGGCCTACAGACCGCTGTCAGTGCGGTGAACCTGAAACCATAGATCATATTCTCCTAGATTGTCCTTTATACGAACGTCTGAGGAATCAACTACGAAAAAAACTAGGAATAGGAGCATTATCATTCTCTTGGATATTTGAACTATCTACAAATCCAAAAATTAAAATTCTTGCTTGCTGCGAGTTTCTACGCCTGTCTAACAGATTCTAATCTTAATGAAGAATGAAAGCTTTTTGCCATCAAAAATCCTTGAACTATCCTCTATCACAAATTTTATAAATCCGAATTTTCTGCTCATATCAAGACAAATCTCTTAGTGTTCCGACTTCAATCACTTTACTTAAATAATGTTAGTCGATTGACTATAAATCGTCTCCAAATACCTTCTTCAATGAGAGCTACAAGCATTCTAGCATAGAGCTCCAAGTGTCCGCCATAACCTACCTACCTCAATAAATGAAATTTTTGAAAATTTAAATCATTTTCGCTAATTTTTTTTAAAAAAAAAACCCGTAAAATGGATGTTTTATCTAGTCTTTTCAATTTGCTTTTTCTTCTGTTCTATTGTCAACGTGTTAATAGCTTGAATCAATGGAAAAGGACTTCTCAAACCGATGTTTTGGTCTTTATATAAGAAATCATTTTATTGACAAAATGAAATTCGAAAATATTTTCAAATATTCGATGGTGAACTTCACCAGCTCGAAAAATGGATTTGAAGGCAGGCTGCAAATTCGTCGACCAGTCTACCTTACGACGCCGTTTCAATATAATGTGACGTAGATGAAACGTTATATGATATCATGGATATTTTAAACCAAAGAGAATTCTAATAAAGTGGAGTAGTCATGAGCAGAACTGGAAAAGAAGAAACAACCACTTCATGGTTAATAAGATGAAATTGCCAAAACATATGGAATTCCAAAGAACATATGGAATTCCTACAAGCCTCTCGAGAATTTTAAAAACTCGAAAAAATCTTGGCACAAGTGCCGTATAATCCAGGATGCGAAGTTCTAAGATTGGCGATTTTTTGGCGGATTTTTTCTATTTATATGGCAACCTAAATTTTATTACGTCATACATATGGAGACATATAGATATATGCAGAAAATTCTATTTTGGTAACCCTAGTATTTACGTCATCGCGCACGTCACGATACATCATCTTGGCAACATTTCTTCATTGCCAAAAAATTCAGAACTTGTAATCATGGATTATATGGCACCTGTGCCAAAATCTTTAAAAAGGAAATAACACTAAAATTGCTTCCTCTCGAAAATATTGAAGATGCAAAACATCTTAAATTGGAACTTTGCTTTCTTCGTTTAGAAAAGTGAGAGGAGAGAACTTTCCTGTTGATGGTAATGTCATTAAAGAGAAATCAAACTGCTTTGCTGCTATGAAGCTGAAAATAAAAGATTTCGAAGCATTAGACGGTTATCTTCGAAAATTTAAAACCAGACATTATTTGAGCTTTCGAAAATTGAGTGAAGTGGAATCAATAAAATGAAAGTGTAGTTTTTTAAGTATTTATCTTATTTTGCATTGTTTCTAATAAATGCATTGTAAATAATTCTTTGTAATGGTATTTTATTGATAAAGAAAATGAAATTTAGTAAAAAAATAATATATTAATAATTTAATACATTATTTTTCTATTTTACGAATTTTGTGATTAACGGTTTTACCTATCGCTAATAAGTTCGTTAAAACGAGCATCCATTGCAATACGCTGATAAAGGTGTGGCTTGCATTCTAAATTAATTTTTTATTTACTTTATTCTATTTATTGATTTATAATTATTGATTTCTTCTAGCTTATAATAATTCATGTTTTTAAATGTGAATAAAACTATAAAAATATTAACGGATAAGGATTTGAAATTAATTGTTAAGGTAAGGCAGCTTATATATAATTTAACTAAAAAAAATATAAACATATTAAAGAACTTAAAAAATAAATAGAAAACTAAGTT
The DNA here is from genome assembly GCA_037975125.1 of Latrodectus hesperus. Classification (NCBI taxonomy): domain Eukaryota; kingdom Metazoa; phylum Arthropoda; class Arachnida; order Araneae; family Theridiidae; genus Latrodectus; species Latrodectus hesperus. Next base: position 36,171,218 of record CM075861.1, read on the forward strand.
TATTTTTATTAAATGTTATATTTTAGTTATTAAATTTTTCGTTTTCAGATAAATTTTTGGATTAAATAAACTAATCGCGTTTGCTTTTTCAAGAGATAAAATTGTAGAAAGTGTTTCGCCATTTTCTTCATTGTAGAATGACATTCACAAAATATAGTTGAAACTATTTTTGAAGAAGAACTGAACATTTCTTCTTCAAAAATGTTAAGTAGAACAGAAAATTTTACTTCCGCCGATGATTCTTGAGATCAAATCATAACAATATTAATATTCTGAATTAAATGTTTTTTTCCTGATGAAGCATGATTCCATTTAATTATATACGCAGACTCGCAAAATGGACATTTATAGGATAAATTCTCATTTATTTTTCGAAAAAATGTCAGGTTTCCAGAAACATATGAAACAACTATAACACATTTCTTACAAACCTTTACTTCTGAACTTCATACAAAATTTTCAGATTATATCAAGATTATACTTAAGTAGTTGCAGTTAATAAATGTTCCCAAGAAGACATTCACAACACTTTGAAGTTAGAGTGTTCGATCCTCATTTCGGATTCGCATGTCGTGGTTATGAATTCAAGTTGAACTATTGGTCCCTTTGAGTAAGCTGTTGGAAAAGGATTGAGAGAACAAAATTGATTGTAGAGCTTCAAACAAACTAAATTCTACATTTTAGACTTTTATTCTAAATATGCACCAAAGAGTTTAGGTTTTAAAGTAGAAAACATTTTTTCGAACATTTATCATAAACTTATATTCTATTTTATTATTTATGTTATATAACAATTCTTTTTCTCAATAAACATAAAAGCAAATATTTTTTAGCATGTAATTTATATCACTTAAATTTATAAATTCACTGTAGCCGTCAATATAACCGAAATAAATGTCAAGGAAACTTTAACCGTTAACCGTAAAAAGAAGTTCACTCGAATATTTATTCCGGACTTTTCAGTCTATTTCCTGAGCTACCGATGAAACTTGTAATAGGAGTAGCGCAAAATAATCGATGTAAGGAAATACTTGACAGAATAAAAGTCTTTTATTGAGAATTCATGAATTTGAGAATCTCAAATTTGCTTTCATGGCTCAACTGTCTTTGTTCGAATTGGTTTCGTGAATAAAAAAATAGCATCAAACTAAGAATTCGATTTTTTCGTTATTACACTTCTTGTTAAATTACATGAGTTTTCAAATGCTAAAGTCGAGAACTGGTGATAAATCAAATAGTATCGAGGTGAAATTTGGCTATAAAATATATTACACCAAGTGTAAGTTAAAAAAAAAAAACACTGCAAAATATAAGACTCGTTTTTCGAATTTCTAATTTACGAAGACTCACGATTTTACCAATTAATGGCTGTTCCCTTAGACGCAATGATAATTTTAACTCCCATTTACGAAATAAATCTTTAAAAATCACTTTTTTACGAAAACAATTAATGGCATTTATCGTTTGCATTTATTTTTTACCACCTGACTCTTTTCATTTATTTTTATTTTATGTTTCAGAAATTCCGATCGACATTTTATTGGAGGTTATAAATCTTTTGAATTGTGGTTAACTAATTATCTCTAGATCATAATTAATTCTAAGTCATTTTGACACATGCGGGCATTAGTAAAGAGAATCCACCGTAAGCCAAGAAAATTTATGTGATGATTTGAGTGATGATGAAACTCATCCATGTAATTCGACAAAGAAACTCACTGCTGCCCAAAATTTCATTACACGAATTTTTAAATCTAAATTCAGATGTAATTTCGTAAGAAGCAATGGTTGATCAAATATTTGAGAACATATTAAAGAAGAATGGTAGAGAATTTTCAGAGGTCAAAAACAAGAAGAAATGATGAAGAAATGAAATTGAAAACAAGAAGAAAATGACATAGCAATACTTCAAAACAATATGGCTAGTATGATCAAGATATTTTTGTGGAAAAAAACAGTGAAATGTTTTCCTAATAGAAAAAACGAGTTTCTGAAAAAGATTTTTAAATAGAAAAAAGTGATTAAAATTTGTTTGATTTTTCATCAATAAAATAAAATTTAAAATTTATTTTAAGTATGAAAAATTTATTTTTTATGCGTTTTCTTTACAGTGTATATACAAAAAACATTTTTCTAATAATACTTATATAGAGAAAGAGCAGTTTGGTTAAGAAAATATATTTTAAAATCTAACAGACTCTTAAAGAGTTATTTTTTTTATTTTAAGAAATTTCAATTTTAAGAAATATTTAACAGGTTTTTAGGAATTCGTAAAAACGAACGTCTAGTATACAAAGTACTTATATCCTGTGATATCATTCGGAACACAAAATCTCTTCATTTCAAATGCATACATACATTGGCGGAAAAGGCGAGCCATGGACTACATCTTAAGGCTAAAGGGTTTGGAATACAAGCCCATCACCAAGCAATTCGTCATTTTGAACCTTGCACGTTCCAGCTTAATGTGGGCACGATTCCAGTCATGGTTCTCCAGCAAAACTCAGTGAGAGCGAATGTGGTCACCCTCCCAATCACTGCTGGTGGCAAATGATGATTCCCTTTGCTGATCTCAGCGGAAAGCGGCATGAAGCTACTAAGCCACAGGAGCTCTATAATTTCAAACAGAGAAAATAAAAACGTTTCTTAATAGAGAATATACAGCAATGTAAGAATCACATTGTTGATTCTTGTTATTTATAATGCTGTCAGTGGACTATGAAGGTAGCGATGTTTATAGATTACGTAAATTATACTTATAATACTTTTGGGGTTATTCTCAAGGCAAAAGGCCCAAAAAATAAAGTAAACTGGTTAATATCCCGGCTTTACAACTGGTATAAAGGAAAAAGACCAGGACTTGTCCTATCTCTCCCTTGTGACAGGCAGACCAACTCTCTCTTGTGTCTGTCCTGACTAGCCAGCGGACGGGAGTAGCAAGAGGTATCCTTTTTGCCCCAATTGTCAGCAGGAGTAGGCATCACCTCAGCACTGTCTTGGACTGGACTAAGAGGATATCCACAATTGTCCATATATTGCATTGGACTTCATTTATGTCCACGCTTTCTCTGATATGGTTTAACTCCCTCAGAGTAGAAGAAAGATTAGATGCAACAGCAGTTCTAATGTTACACAGGAGTTGAACAGGCAGCAATCTATCAAGCGAGGATGTACCACACATGCTCAGTGTATTTAAATCAGGAGAGTATATCGATCATGACAAATAGACTACAGATTCTTCCTCAAGATATGAGGAGAGGATTGTGAGGGTCGACAATACATGCTTGTTAATTAAATATATCGATAGTTGCAGCACAAAGGGTTAATCTTAGTTGTCTCGCTATTAGGAATTATATATCTGCAATGCATCATCACTTATTGATTCTGATATGGCAGATTAATTTAATGGGCAATTAAAAGAATCGGAGTTCACATAAAGATCCGTGACGGCAAACTATATTTAAACTAAACACCACTTTTTGGGAATGGAAATAAAGCTACGACAGAGTCGCTAATTTAAATGGTTTAAGATCTTTGCAGCTTTGGACTCATGGTGTATAGAGGTAAGACAGTGCTCTTTGGACATAAGGTTTTCGGTTCAATCCCAGCCACAGCTGAATGAGTGTGTGCTTCGACATGTACGTCTGAGAGGTGGCTGGTTGGGAGTTCCTCCCTTTCGATAAGCGACCGCGATTCACCACCGATGAAAATATCCTCTAGGAAGGCAACATACGGTCATAAAGTTGTTCACAATGTGGTGTGTCAAAGCTCTTACCTTGCTTTAAACCACTAGGACAATAGATGAATAGTTAAGGCTCAGGTCTTCGATTCATGGGCTCGATTCTCACCTCGAACTTGGATGTTTGTAGAGATATAGTAACCACTTTAAACTGTAGGTCCTGGTCTCATCTCAGCCCTTGAGTAAAAAATAATTAGAGAGAGAGTCCAGTTCTGGTCTAGGTACATTGAAGTATGCTGGTGCAATAACACAACAAGTTAAGTGAGTGTAATGAATTATATGGTCTGAATAGTGAACGTGGTCTCTATGATGTGGCAAAGAGATGTGCCCTTGCGTGTACGACAAATTTGTTATCTGTTCCAGATATAAAATTGTCCTGTTGGTAGAACTTTTATTTAAAAATTTTGCCGCATTCTTTCTAGTAAGGAAGTTTGGGGAGTTGGGTCGGTAGTATACAGGCATTCACTTCGTACATTGTCTGTGCTTCAGAATTACAAAACAATTGGTTTAGGTGTTTCTTTTTGACAACTGCGTGTTGGACAGCCTACAGTGGAATACATTACAAGGCATTTTAATATCCATCGCGGATTGATTTCCGGTAGAACTTTTCATTGATAGTGGCATTTACTCAAGTGTTGCAACGGAGGAAACCTGGAAAATTCCCATGCACCCACACCGGCCGATGTGCATGCATAGAGCAGGTAAATAACATCCATCTCTCGGTTAACAGTGGCTGGTATCAAACCAGGGACCTTATGTACCGAAGAGCGTTACGCCTGGTCTGGCTTTGCGATTTAGAGCAGCACTGCAGAATCGCTTAGTGAAAATGAATACAATAATAGAAATGCATTGACAGCTTATAAAATACAAAGTTAAGAAACCTAAGTATTCAAACAGCCGTGGAAGCACTGTTGCGATAAGTGTCGTCTTCATGATCTGCAAATACAGTAGTTTCAATACTTGACTTTGACGAAGACAGCCGTGATGAGAATGCCCATAAAAAAGCTTCAAATGATCAAATGTCCCTCAGCTGATTACGTAACGTAGAAGGAGGGAGTCATTTCAGATGTCGACTTCGTCACTTGACCGTGATTCAAAAGAACAAAGTGCTTAGCTCAACGTTTTGTGTAATCAAATGTAACCTAAATATGGACATATTTCCTGTTGATTAATTTGAACGGAGATGTTCATGCTGGAAAAATCCAAACATATTCCATATTCTGAGAGCTTAATGTTTATCCATGTGCGGTATGAAGAGAACAGCGCCATTTCCGAAAGAAAATGCTAGTTTAATGATGTTAGTACATAATTGAGAAACTTTTTGTATTGATGATACTTTTAACCCATAACACCGGACTTCCTTGCTACTTCCGGATTAACTCACTTTTTTGTAAAATGAATGTTGATTAATTTTAAACTCTATTCTAGCTCTGGCAAATTTAGCTTCATATCTCTTAAAAAACATTTAATAATCCAGACAGCTTAAAGCTTCTCAGTTATTTCCTGTTAAAGAAATTTCATAATATTTTCCTAATAGAGGCAATTATTTGATATTCGATTTGAGAATAAAGATTTGTATGCTACTTTAATATATATATATATATATATATATATATATATATATATATATATATATATATATATATATATATATATATATATATATATATATATATATATATATTATTGGTTATTTTTTGTATCCCCCCTTCCGAATCGAATCGAGCCGAGTTGGTAGCCGAATGGTTAGCGCTCTTGCCTTCGGTTCAACAGTTCGTGGGTTCGAACCCCACCTTGGACATGGATGTTTGTAGTGGTTTGGAATCCACTTTTAACCGTAGGTCCCGATCTAATTAGCCCTCGTGTGCAAAAAATGACCGTTCAGCGACAAACAAACCCCCCGAATCGAAAAAAGGAACAGTGGATGGAAAAAAATTAAAAATCAATTTATATATAAGAAATTAATTTAAAAATAGAATATATGTGTTTCCTATCAGAACAAATCAAGTCTAGAATAATATATTAGAAGTAAAGGTAATTTTCTTTATGATTGAATTTTAATCTATTATTTGCAGACGATGTTTTACAATAAGAAACTACTCATTTTTATAATTCGAGAAAGATCAATTTCTCGCTTAACAAATGTACATCCGATCAGAATTTAATTGTTTTTAATTCAAAAATATGTTACACTGCAATAAAATTTTAAAAAAAATTACTTTTCTACATAAAAACTTTTAACATTTTAGCTGATTGTCTTAAAACTAATTGAAATAAATATAAAAGAGCGAATGGATCAGCCATTTAAAACAAATCTACCTAAAGAATGTATTAAGACCAGTTAAACTTCCTTTTGTGCTCTGGTGATCTCTGTTAAATTTTTGGCATTGTTCCAAGTATTCATTTTTTGTCTTGGTTGAATTTATAATCCAAACATCAAAAAGAGGGGACTATAAGTTTAATATTACATGTTACACGAAGACTTATGTTAGCGAGTTCACAGAATTTAAATTGGATTATTATCAGAAGACTGAAAAAAATATTTTTTAAGGAAGTTTCTTTTAAAAAAAATAAATGATGCTTTTTTCATAAATATTTAGTTTTTTAAGAAACAAATATTGATTTTTAAAAATTTCGAGGGATTTTTTTAAATTTAATCCTAAAATACATATATCCCTTCAAAGCAGATTTATTCTACATTTATAAATTCGAAATTCAATGAACCGAATAGAATTTGAATTCAATGATTTGATATTTTTTTTAATTATCTTCATACATTTTAAGTTCATTTTAAAGGGAGGTCTCACGTTCGAAAATTTTTTCTACTATTGTTAATAGAGACATTTTCAGAAATATCTCATGCAATTAATTATTTCGGTATTTATTTATACAGAGAACAGGTACTCCAACAAAAGTATTTAATTTTATTTTTACAAGCTTACAAATTAAAGATAAAAAAAATAGATGCATTTATTTTTGGTACAGTTATTAAAAATTTAATTTACCATTCGTTCTATTTTTTATTCATATCAATAAGATAATATTGCTACTTTTTTACTCTTAGCAATAATATAATACTGTGAAATTAGCTGATTTTCACTTTAAAATTTTTAGAACACTATTTAGAAATATACTGAAACTTTGAAAGCGATGTTGCGAATAAAACTAAAACAATCAATGAAAACATTAACTTTAAGGTTACCACATACATATTTGCATAGCAATGCAGACAAGCTCCGGACTTGGTTGGAATACTTATCCATCACCAAGTGTCTCTTAATTTTGAACCATGGTAAAGTTATACGATCAAACCTAAGTTGGCCCTCTCTTCTCCACATCCAAGCCACACCAACGGAGGGACATTGGACGTAACAGATTAATGTGAACATGTCCCCAACCCATGGAACTTCAGCAACCCAGTGAGGCGAATGTGGTCACTCTGCTAATCAGTGCCCTCGGCAAATGATTCTTTACTTTGCTGATCTTAACAAGAAGCGGTGTGGAGCTACTGAGCCACTGGAGCTCTAAGACTACTACAGTAATATAGCTTTATGTGGTTACATCTGGCTAATAAATACAACTTTGTAGAAAATTCTATTGTGTTGCTCATATCCTTAAGCCAATCGAACCTTCTCTGAGAAGTAAGCAGGTATACTGGTATATTTTCTTAATTTTCCTGGGAAATATGAGCTGAAAGAACTTTTTTTCAAAGATCTCTACTTTGTCGCCTAAAATCTTAAAGGAATGATTTTGCGACAAATCTGGAAATTCAGCAATGTTCGTCTTTTACTAGAGTTGCCAGAAATTAAAAGCTACTAGTCACGATTCCTTTGGTTAGATTAATTCTTTCGGGAAAGTAAACTTTACAAATATAGTTTAGTTTTTTATAGTTTTTTCTGTGTATTAACACATTATTTGTGTTTTAAAACATGAGCATAAAAAATTGCTATAGCACACACACACAATTTCCAAAACCTAGAAACAATATTTTCAATATAACGTAGAACACATAATTTTTATGCTTTTAATGCATGTGTGTGTGCTTGAAAAACATTATATAACAATTTTTATAGCCAAAAACCTTAATACTTTTCTCATGTCTTCTTTTAAGCAAAATTAAAATTTTAAATCAGAAATCTTTATTTGATTAATCCTAAAGAGAAAATATTTATATAGAAAATAAACTTATTCCAATAACATAAAATTTCTCTCTACAAAAAAAAGAACTCTTAACTACCATTTGTTTAAATCAAACAAAATGCAAATATTTTTATGAAATTTGGAAAAATCAATTTGAATTTAAGATAATTGAAAGGTCATTTTAGTAAGTAGTAAATTTTTGTGCTGGCATAGCATGTGCAATTTTATAAAATGATCAAATTTTTAAACAGGAAATCACCAGTGTATAAGGTAAACCTCTATATAGGGAAATTTTTTATTTTATACTTACACTAAGCTATTAAATTGTCATATAGTACAAGATTTAAAAAAATTAAAAATCTAAAGAAAACTATTTTGAATCCTCTTAAGTTACACTGGGTGATCAATTTGAAATATAGAATCCATTTATTCTTGAGTTATTCATATCTATATTTACAATACATGTAGCAAAACTGTGTCAACATCATTTCTTATATCTATATTTAATATCCGGGTATAGTTATTTTTTCACTTTTTGAATGAGAAAATTCGTTTTGTAAAATAAATTCACTTGAACATAATTAGTCATTTTCAATCCGATTCTACCCAAATAGTTTGAGTAAATCGTTTGCTTCTTTTTATATTTTTCATTTCTGAAAACTCACTTTATAAGATTAGGGTGCTCCGTGGCTGAGTGGTCAAAATATCACTCCGCTAATCGCTTGAGAGCGTAGGAGTGTGAGTTCGATTCCCACCGTGGCCCTGGGTAATTTCTTCGTTATTCTTCTGTGGTTGTACATCTGTCATTGTGCTATTTGTCCTATTATCGACGAAGACTTACAAGCGGATCTCAAGAATCAAGCATACAAGTCTGAATATATGTAATGTAATAAAATAAATAAATAAATAGAATTCTATCAATAAATGGAGCATCACCGCTAATCGCTTGAGAGCGTAGGAGTGTGAGTTCGATTCCCACCGTGGCCCTGGGTAATTTCTTCGTTATTCTTCTGTGGTTGTACATCTGTCATTGTGCTATTTGTCCTATTATCGACGAAGACTTACAAGTGGATCTCAAGAATCAAGCATACAAGTCTGAATATATGTAATGTAATAAATAAATTAAATAAATACGATTATAAATGGCAACAGTGATAGGACTATTATTTCTTACTCAAATCATCAATTTCGAAATATAGCTGGACATAATTTAATTTTTATTATTTCATTGGAGATTTGTATATCGTTACATTGCTGATTTCAGCAAGACGTATATAGCTATTCATAATTCGTCAAACCTAACAAAGAAAAATGCTCATTGATGATTGTTCAATTTCTATTTGCCTCCAATCACCAAGGTCAGCACACCTCACTCCATTTGTTCTTTTTTGTAAAGTTAACTTAAAGATACAACAGTAGCGGGAAGGCAAGACCCGGACAGTACCTTAAGCTAATGGGGTTTTTTGGAATACTCTCCCATCACCACATGCTTCGTACTTTTGAATCACAGTCAGGTGACGAGGCCACACTGAGCTGGCGCCCTCCTCTCCACATACTTACAACACCAGAGTAAAGATTTTGGACGTCACAGATTAATGTGGACACATCCTCCCCTGCCATGAAGTTTCAGCAACCCAGTGAGGGCGAATGTGGTTAGCATCCAAACCATTGCCGGTAGCAAATGATCAGAAGACGAAATCTTTTCATTTCAAACACATGCACACATTTGCGGTGTAGGCGAGCCCCGGACTACACATTAAGGGTAACGGATTTGGAATATTCGTCCATCACCAAGCGAATCGTCATTTTGAACCACTGTCTTCGGATGTTCCAAATTAACGTGGACACGATCCCAACTCACCAACCCAGGGAGGGATAATGTGGTCATCCTCCCAATCACTGCCCGTGGCAAATGATGCTTCAATTTGCTGATCTACACATTAAGGGTAACGGATTTGGAATATTCGTCCATCACCAAGCGAATCGTCATTTTGAACCACTGTCTTCGAATGTTCCAAATTAATGTGGACACGATCCCAACCCACCAACCCAAGGAGGGTTAATGTGGTCATCCTCCCAATCACTGCCCGTGGCAAATGATGCTTCAATTTGCTGATCTACACATTAAGGGTAACGGATTTGGAATATTCGTCCATCACCAAGCGAATCGTCATTTTGAACCACTGTCTTTGGATGTTACAGATTAACGTGGACACGATCCCAACCCACCAACCCAAGGAGGGTTAATGTGGTCACCCTCCCAATCACTGCCCGTGGCAAATGATGCTTCAATTTGCTGATCTACACATTAAGGGTAACGGATTTGGAATATTCGTCCATCAACAAGCGAATCGTCATTTTGAACCACTGTCTTTGGATGTTCCAGATTAACGTGGACACGATCCCAACCCACCAACCCAGGGAGGGATAATGTGGTCACCCTCCCAATCACTGCCCGTGGCAAATGATGCTTCAATTTGCTGATCTCAACGGGAAGCAACTGATCGACTGGAGCTCTTATCTCAAAGATAAGATTTTCCAGGGAAGTTCTGCAGACATCGATGAATTAAAACAAATCATAGCTCAAGAAATTTCGCCAACAACACCAACAATGTTGCGAAGTGGGTCAAAAGACTTAGTTCGTGTTTGCATTCTAAACGGTGGCAAGCATTTTCAACATTTGACGTAAGGAATGATGATGTAATAAATTTGAATTAAATTACATTTTTCAAAAAAGAAATTATCACAGGGATTAAGTAGCATTATGCGTCTTAATTTCTATCTTACTTCACAAATAAAGCTATAACAGTTGAATAGTGGGTTGTAAATTGTCTCACACGCTTAACCAAAGGCTTTAACCATTATAATTCAGTGTTAGAATAATTGCCAGTTATGTCGGACTAAGCAGTAATGAGAAAAATCACCCTGTGCTAATGATTTTTTCTTTATAAAATATCAGTTATTTTTAAAAGCTGTTTTCTCACAATTTCATTACGTAGATGTGAAAGCAATCAACATTAACACACTTGTCGCCAACTTTTGTATCTTTATTGGCAGAAGACATTATCTTATTGTTTACAGTTCCACTATTTGTGTGATTGGAAATCATTTACCAAACTATTTCAAACAGTTGTACTCTTGTTTACAATATGTGTCACATACGAAACGATCACTTTCAGCTTAAAAATAAATTTATCTTAAATGATAAGATGATAAATTCATCATCAATCAATTTATCGTTCATCTTTGTTTGTATGAATCACTCACTGTTTGGGGATATGAAATAGATTGAGTATTACTGAGAAAATTGATAGGCAAATAATTCTTGCACTTTTTTGTGCTTGTATTCCTAGCACTGTTTTAGTGTTAAAATCTTTGGGCATCCCACGGACCACTGGCAGGACCATAGTCTTCTGGATAGAGGGTCCCCGGTTCGATTCCAGTCATTGTTAAGCAATGAAATGTAGGCTATGATCTCAACCTAAGAAGTCCTCAGGCAGGCAATAATATGAAGCAGATGTTTACAACAGAATTACGTTATAAGACTACCCATTACGTACGGTCAAAATATTAAGATTTTTTTCTAAAAGAAACTTTAAAGAAAGTTCGATTAAGTGAAACGAAATTTGTTAGAAGAAAGAAATCAAAGAACATGGGGAAAAATCATTTAATGATACTAGTTGTTTCGTAAGATAGTTTATCATTCTATGAAGTTTTTTGTAAATGAGACCTAATTTAACGAGAAAATATGTCTTAAAGTGTATTTCAAACCATATTAAAAATATCAGCTTGTACTCACTGTGGTCAAATAATAAAATTGTGTTCTTTGGAGTGGAATATCTCTAATACGATCCAGTCACTGTCGAATAACAGAAGGTTAAAATTGCATTTCTTCTATGGGCATCTTTCAAAGTGAAAGTTTGGGAGTTTTCTTGTGTTGTTTTTTTCCCCTTGAAATATGTGATTATAGCCAACTTTTCATGAAAATTCCTCCCTAAAATCAAAATCGTGAATTTAAATACCCCTTAATGATCTTTCGCCGTTAGGCTGCCTGATATGACGTGTCAAACATCAGCGTGCAGGCTGACTATATGGTAAAATAAAGCTCTTCAGAGTATGAGGTAGTAGGTTCGATCCCAGCCACATTGTTGAATAAGGTAAAATAAGTGTTTTCTCTTTTCTGCATGCGCATTTTTAGGGTGCGTGCTCGGAAGTTTCCTTGGTATATTTTCTTGTGAAAATGAACACCACCCCCTAGGAAAACAATCCCAGCAGTTAATAATATAAGAAGATGTAAAAAAATATTCGAATGTCTTCGGGTATTAGGTTGCCCATTATACGGAACTAATTATTAAAATCTTAAATTAATTATCCTGTTGGAGAGAAATAGTTAACAAAAGGATAAAAATTAAATTTTTCAATAACACTATATCAAATAAAACCCCATGAACTGAAATGTATATTAAGTTTTTCGAAACAAATTCTTATATTCAACCCCCAAAAAAGTCATATCTGAATAAATATTTCTTGTTGTAGTTACTTATGACACTTGGACAAGCCAAGCTGACTATGCCGTAGGCTATGCGAATTTAACTCAGTAGAGTACATCTTTCGTTTAACCAGAGTACCACGAAGGTGAAATTACGAATTTGCTCTAAACTCCTCCAATAGATGGCACCACAAGAGAATCCCTTCTCTCAATTTTGACAATGATCTGAAGGAGAAGGAAAATTTTCTCTTGACCATTACACCCATAGTAACTGCTTAGCACCCGACCACAGGACTTTCGATTCCACACATTTAACGAGCATATATATATATTGCATATAGTCGGTGGGTCTTTGGCGGCAATGAGAATCGAACCCCCAGACTTCCGGACGCATGGCTGATGGAACTGGTACTATGAATATAATTAAATATGGTTAATAAATTTCGAATTGACCGAGGATGTTATCTACCGTCATTATTCTCAAGAAATTAGAAATGAGTGACCAGTATGCTGTACCCTTGTGAAGGAGTAAAATTTTCTCAGAGTTTTTTTGGTTGAACTCTCCTACCGACCAGACGTACTACAAAAGTCATGGTTGTTCTTCACATCTTAGAAAACACGATAAAATATTTCCTATAACAATAAAATTTATTTTTGAAAATCTGTCTATTTAATAATGTTTTTCTAAATAACAATTTCATCAAGACAATTTATTAACTACGTAATAGAATAGAATAATTATAAAACAAAATTCCTACAAAAGGAAGATAATTTTTATAATTATATAACAATAATAATTGGAATTTATATGAAAATATAGACTGGTTTATTTTGGCATGTTTAAATTCATCGCATTAATATTAATTGTTTAGAAATATGTAAGATTTAACTCGCCAGAAATGTGTTTCCCACTCTTTTTTTGAATCGATAAATCTATCAATTCTAAAGAAATGTGGGAAACACATTTTTCTTATCATAATTTTGATATACATGAGTAGTCCAATTATTATCTGATCAAGTATCAAAGATCACGCACAGATTCTAAAAAATTCTAAATACTGTTTTATTACCAGTTCATTATTCACAGACACACTGATAACACAAAATTGATTACGTTGATGGTTCGTTAAGAGACTAAGAAGCCATTGGCTCCATAAATAGGATTTGGCGAACAATACTTGGCTGAAAAATCACTAATCCAGACATCTGGCAACCCTATAAGTTGAACGAGACTAGAATTTTTTTTTTTTAAATTATGGCTTTAAAATCTTGCTTAGAAATACTTTATATTCATTTATGTTAATAAAATGCATTTTACAGTTCGTATATAAATCCATGCTATATTAAGACATTAATTTGAATATTTTTACTTAAAATACTCACATTCGGAAATCGTGTTTAGAGTGTTAAAAACCAAGTAATATACTCGTTTAGAAAGTTTTCAATATTCAGCACATGTTCCATTTGGTATTACTGCATTTTAAATCAACTACATTACTGACTACATTCAAGACAGAAATTCACATTTCGCAATGAAAAATTTAAAAAGAAAATGTCCATTATGGTGAGAAATTATAATTATTCCCACTGCCCTAAAATTTTAATTTATGATTTCAGAACATGAACTATTTCACAATTTTAATTTTAATAAGCTACTCATATACTGTTGGTGTGATTGGCTATACCTGATGGAAAATATCACGTGATAAGGTCACACATGAACAAACTATGTAGATAAATTAGTATTCTAATGACTGTAATTGTGTGTAGTCAATCGCCAAGAAATTATGGAACTGCTCTTTTCGGAAAGATAGATGTTCGATTGAGCAGATGTTGAACAATTGGACATGGTTTTTGCATTTTTTCTTTCTGTATACATAGCTAACGGGGTGATGAGCATGAGAATGTAAGGTTATATTAATCGACAATGGCCCACTATTCATGAAAATACCTCTCAAAAAGCAGCAAAGGATGGTTGATTTAAAAATAAAAGTCCCAGAATAGCTTTCGGCAATTAGGATGTCTACTCCCTGGTAACAAATCGCTATAATTTTGTTTTATTAATTTATGTGGGCTTACAATAATCCAGAGTAAGATCACTCTCTTTGGAGTGGTTGGTTTCGAGATTAATCGCATGAATTATTGAGTGACAAAATATGGATGTCCATTTCTACTCTAATTTTCCGGATTTCATTTCTTCCGGTGCATTTTATGGTACACCCTCTACTTATGAAAAAAGTTTCCCAGAAAAAGTAAGATTCTTTTGAACATTTACTGCATAAGTCAAAAGAAATTAACGCTTTGGAATTTCAAAATAAATTTTATAACACCATTTAGCTATTATGTTATTCCTTACCCAGTATCATAATATTTAATTCATTGTAAGTTAAATAATGTTAATTATTATTGATAAACTATGTACATAATTTAAGCTTTAGTAGTTATGCATAGTATATACAATATGCCCGTTGAAGTCCCTTGCCATCTTTTTAATTTCAGAATAACTTCTGCTATATTCTTAAAAATGGTATCCAGTTATAAGATACCATTTTTATAATAAAAATGGTATCATATACCTGGATATCATTTTATGAATATAGCAGAAGTCATTCCAAAGTTTATAATAAATATGGTACCCTACTCCGGATATATATTTTACTGAATAAAACTACCTGGGACATCATCTGGTGGAAAATTGAAGAGTTAGCATACCTATTTCGGAAAAGATAAAAGGTAAAGAAAAACGCGATTTGCAAGGTTATACAGCATTGTCGATTTAATACAAAGTTGTAGGAATTAATGCAAAGAATAAAATGGTTAAAACACACATTTGTTCTTTCGTGATCTTCCTCATTGTGACATGAGAAAACGATCTAGAAAACAAAAATCAATCAGCGTTGTTGTTACTTATGGCACTTGGACAAACCAAGTTCGCTATGCCATTTTGCTATGCGAATTTAAGTCAGTAGGGTAGGTCTTGCATTTAGCCAGAGCACCATAAAGATGAAAGTATGACTTTGCTCTAAACTCCTCCGATAGATGGCACCACCAGAGGATCCACTCCCTCAGTTTTGACGTTGATCTGAAGAGGGAGGAAATTTTCTCCATACCATTACATCCGTGGTAACTGCTCAACGACCGACCATAAGACTTTCGACTCCACAGATTTAACGAGCACGTATATCGTATGTACTCGGTGGGTCTTTGGAGGCATTGGGAATCGAACCCCACCCTTCTGGCCGATGCCCTGGCCACTAGTCTACCACGGCTCAAAAACAGCAATGCAATTAGTTTGTTATAAATATATACCTTTATTTCAAATGTTCGAACTTATTAGCGGCAGCAACAATGCATTTGAGGCTCCACATTTGAATGCCATGTCGCACATATTGGAACATAAAGCATGACAATTTGGCACAAACATCTATCCTTCAAGATCTTGCAATGTTTGTGGAAGCTTCACATACTCGCTGCCTTTAGTTTTTTTTATTTTTTATTATTTTTTATTTTTTCTTATTTAGGGCAGATGTGATTTAGGGTTAATTTAGAATATAATACCAATTGATCATTTTTATTAGTTTATTATTCATGCATACTGTGGATTTAAAACAACATTCTTCTTCACCCTTGAAGTACTTCAACCTGCTTATGACCGGAGCTACCTCAATGATCCGTTGCCATTTAAATCAATAAAACTAAAAAACTCTCCTATTTTTTTAATTAACACTTCTCAATCTTTCTTCACAATTTCAAGCCATCTTATATAGATGGGGTCTTGTTGTCTTGTTTTTCTATTTTCTTTGGAATTGTATGAAAGAGATTTGAGATTTGTTAGATTTAAATATGTATATATTGTTTTTGTCTTTATTATTTCCTAATTTTTATTTCAACGTTCGCAGTTACTTTAATGATGGTTTGATCTCCCTGTAAAGTTGCTTATGCTACTATATAAGTAATTTAAACGATGCAGTATTTTGTACATTTGGATGGATTTTTCCAATAATGCCATGTGTAACAACACAATTTTCTCCGGATATACAACTCTTTTCAAAAACGGAAGGGTGTGGTTCTTTTTCTCTTTCTAAAACTGACATCGACGGAAATAGCGGGAAAATATTTTGTGAGCTGCTCTTCTTTATACAATCTCATCATGTAATTTTAAAGAATTATATTCATTTTATTTCTTTTTGGCTTTTGGGATTGGTGCGAATATGTATTGTTTTAAGCCATTGCACAAGGTGAGTATGCGATATTCCTAAAATGTCGACTCGTTGGAAATGCATTGGTAGGCGGATGAAAGATGTCCTGACTAAATATAACTAAAATATTTAATAATTGCATAACTAATGGGAAGTTTCAAGCTCTCCACACTCATTTGATTTGTTTTTTTAACTGATGGAAACATGAGACCTTACTTCGTGGTGCAACATCATTTTCAGCAGAATCTGTAAATGGTTTTGTTTGTTAATTATGAGCCGGTCTTCCGTTAAGCAAGGAAAAAATCTTTTCAAATTGCAAATTTACACAAGCGTTATCTACGTTTCATACAGAAAGCTACGGAGTGGTGAAGCTTGGCCTGTTTGTCCTTTATGCATGTTTGTCCTTCATGTGTGTTTTCTTCTCTATGCGTGTGTTGTCCTTATAACGAAACTTTGAGAAGTTGTTGAGTATACTCCAGCGAAATTTTCTGTTATAGTACATTTACCTTACGATGCCCCCCTCAAATCCCCCAGTCGGCTTCAAAGTGGAGAGGGGGCTACCTGGGCGGAACGGGCGAAGACGTGAAGGCTATTCCATTATCCTACGGCTGAAGGTGAATTCAGAAGTCAAGTCAGTCCTCTGCCCTTGTGGTGCCTCTTCAAAAAGAATCTGCAAACTACTCTAAGCCAGATGAACCCATCTCATTTTTCCTCGGCCTCTTCAATTGGCCATGGCAAAATTTAGAAGTGGCCACCTAAAATTTTTGAAGTTCTTAAATGGGGAAAGTAATTTCTCTCCTTATTCCTGTTCCGTCTCTGTCAGTCCTAGTCACCTTCTTAATAGTCTTGGCACCTCCTGGAGGCAGCTGTGGGATGAGAAGAATCTGATCTATGGGGATCTATCACGTCGAGGCATTCTAAGATGCTCTAGACAGAAGATACGTTTAATCGTAGGCTTCATAACTGGGCACTACTATTTCAGAAAACAACTCCATAAAATGGGACTGTTTCAGCAAGACCCTATCTGCAGGAAATGTCATACGCAAGAGGAAACGGGCAAGCATATCATTTACGAATGCGAGGACTTTGCCCTCCCTAGATTAACTTCTTTAGGCATCATCCATACTAGAGAGTTACACCTAGACTCCATAAAAGAGTTATCGGACTTTATTAATAAAGTGGGTAATCCGAGCAACTGGAACTAGGAAACATTGGGTTTGTAGTTAACAGTACAAAATGCTGATAAAAGCAGAGGTGCCCAATGACATACAAACCCAACTCTAAAAAGAAGAAGAAGATCACGTCGAGGCCCTTTGGACCTGGTGTAGGCTTTGTTACACCAGGGGCATAAGTAACAACAACATCTTAGGATTGGTGTATATGTATACAAACAAATTCAATTCAATTGAATATATACAATAAGACTTCATTTCCACTAACTGCATATCTGATTCTCTGACTTGCCCCTTGTATGGACTTGAATAAATGACTGCTGACCACCTCTACTCTTGTCTCGCACTTACTCACATTGCAGTTAAAAAATCTGCGGAAGATGACTTTTCGTTTTGTTCTAGAATATATTGGGCTGCTCGACATAGACCAATGGTTGAAAAACCAAGGACGTAGAATTAAAAAACTAACTGAATATGATATGTACTGCAACAATCAAATGTAAATAATGGCATTTTAGTAATAATCAGTGGCACACTGTGGGCCTGCTATGCTAGAAGCGACGAACAACAATGTCAATACCATCGAAGTATTCAAAACGAAATATCAAACGAAACGTAATATGTAGGTCCATCGATACTGTGATAAATCAACACGAATGTGAACAATCCAAAGGGTTTCTTAAATTCATTTGGTTTACCAGATATGCCACGGCACATTTTAGCAATGAAAATTGATGAGTCTATCATTCCTCTCCGAAATATCAATCCACCATGACTTTGCAAAAGTAGAAGAGGATGAACAATGTCACATCGAGAGAAATTGCAAAGCTGAATGAGAAATTGAAAGACCAAAATGTACTGTTGTCAATCCCAACAAACACACCATTTGAATTTAAATGTTTCCGGTGTGACTTACTTTTGCAATGACCATCAGTAAAGCACGGGAATAATCTCTACAGATGTGTGGGGATCCGTGCTTCTCACACGGACAAATATATCTCATGAGCTTGGAAAGATTTATTCGTGTTCGTATTAGAAAGAAAAAAATATATAGTATCTACAATCACTCAAATAAATAGAATTAAAACTGTCCTCTTTTAAATACTTTTCATATAAATATGAATCAGTTTCAATAAAAATGACATAAACATAAATTAAATTTACCTTAAGCTTCCTTTTTTCTGAGATCACATGGCAATACGCGACAGTTAAACAAGAGAGACAACAGTAAAAATTAATTAAAAATTATAAATAATGGAAATTATTGAAACTATAACTTTTTACACTCTGAAATATTTACGATGTAACTAAGAGCTGAAATGTTAGTTCTTCCGAGTGCTTTTATTCAGATTTTCATTAAACATAAATAATAAAAATATAATCCCATAAAACTGGATTTATTTTTTTTAAATGTTTTGGTTTTTACTACAAATACACTGATATAGTGATAAATATTTCTTAAAAAGTAAAATGTAAAAAAAAAATATTGATTGCATTTATATTGAACAAATTTTAGAAATTATGCTATAATAACTTACATTTACTTTTTTAAAAAATATTTCATTAACTGTAACCAAAATTGTTCCTCTTCAATGTAACCAATTAAAAAAAATCAACTTAAATGTTTAACTATATATTTTAATTATAAATATATTAATTTTTTCAATAATATTTTTACATTACTGGAAACAAAATTATTTATGCTTAATTCTAAATTAATATAATTTTCATTCATGCACCACTACGAATATTCAATTGACAATTAAATTGTTTTACAACTTTTAATTGTGCTTTCTTGTAGTCCATATATCAAAGCAGGAAAGTCGGTCTTCCTTATCAAATACGAGGTCACATTTAGAAAACCCGCATTGAGAAAAGAACAAAGAAAGCAATTCTGAAAATAGTTCGTAATAAATGCTCCTAATTTTTTGCGAGCTTATATTTCAGAAATTTGAACATCTGCCAAATTGTGAATTAATATTAATACACAGTGCCATGATTAAATTTTCTCTGAATGCTGCAACTTAAGTAATCTTATTCATGTGAACAAGTATAACAAAAAAATTGACCTCAATTTTAGAGAATTTTAAAGCGAATAATTGAAGTGAGAGAGCTTATAGGAAACTAGCAATTATTCAGTTTTTGAATTATGAGTAGAATGTACAGACCTAAAATAGTGTTACGAAAAATGTAAACATAAATATTTGTAAGATAGTCTTCTATTTCTATTTAATTACTTTTTTTAGTGTGTTAATATCATTTAATTTATTATATTATCGTCTAAACAAAGTTTATTCTGTGGAAATAGTCGTTTAAGAGCTGGGAAATGAGTGTGTGAAATTTAAGACGGCTTGGCGACACTTGGCGATTTTTTGGCGTCTGTTTCAAGTCAATAGTAGCCGAGTTACAATAGGCTTATTATGGAAACTTCGAGAACCTATACCAAAGAGGTATAAATATCGATAAGCAGTGAGTTAGTTGGAAGTGAAGAACGAGTAAGACATCTTAGTTTGGTTTCTGTATTATAGAAGCTGTATAAGTTTTTTTAACCTGTGAAAAAGCTTTAAGGTGAAAAAATTGTAGTCATTTTGTAACTGAAAGAACTGTGAATAAAGTGTTTGTTTCGAAGAAAACTCATCTTCTTTATTTCTAGATTATCACATTCTTTTTGCCATGAAAGAAATCGTAACTGTAATGACAACTTCATTCAAGATTTCTACACCAAACTGTCAACTGAAGGATTAACTTTAAGGCCTACTGTTCAACATCTATAAGTTCAATTCCCATCAAACATAAATTAGCCATCGAATGCAAGAAGTAATTGCAGTATGCCTTACAAACCAAGCATCCAGATATATACTGATACAATGCAAAAATAAATATAAACGTCTCTTTTTCTTCGGATACAACGAACTCTACTTACAACGAAATTTTCTCCATGCAGTAAACAAGTCATATTAAATTTCTATTTATTTATAGCTTATCAATAGCAATTTTTTTTTATCATGATATCTGTTTACCAGAATTTCTTATCATAAAAATGGTGTTTTGTATATAAATTACAAAATATATCATGCAAAGTTATCAGTAAATATAATATAACTAATACAGATATCTCTTTTTTTCAAGTGCTTTCACAAGAATATATATTTTAAATCAAAATTGATGGGCAATAAATTTTTTCCTGTAAAAATATAACTATATCTGAGTTCTTAACATTTTTTCATACCATCTCTATAGCTAAATTTCTGTTTATAGAGAACTTTATTTTAATACCTACAACACATCTGTATGTCTTATGAAATAATAATAAATCTCTTCCTTTTAATACAACAAAGCTTAATTTAAATAATTTCTCTCAACAAAGCAAAAACATATACTGTAAATTTCTCTCTGCAAAATTTATTTAAATTTTTTCCCATGTCGAAATATAGATATAACGAATTTCTTCAATAAAGAAGTCCACTCATAAAATTTTATTTCATAATGGAATTTATAAATGGTAAATTGTTGTTAAAATGTTGCACTAGCATGCTTCGCTTTAGCTAGCCCTGAGTTCGGCTCTACCAGTTAGATAAAAGCAGCCGAGTGGGATCTTCATGATTTTGAAGCAGGGACCAAGCAGAAGACCCCCTATACTTGGCCTGGCATCCCCAAAGGTATCATATCACTAGGAAGACATTGCTACCACACCCAGTTTTAAAGTGCCCCAGCCGCCATTAGCGATCATGAAAGCTTTTCGGTCGACAGGGATTCGAACTCAGTACCTTTCGTTAATGAGAACGACGCCCTAGTCAACAAATTGTTGTTGTTGCTAATATATCGAGATTATTTAATAGAGCTAGGCAATCCCTATAAATACGAACGTATCTAAAAGGTCTAAAAAAGATCCTTGCTAAAATTTAGACACACCAATATATGAGAAGGGGAAGCCATGTCAGCTGTGCACCAATGGCATGCCAGGTATATTTTTTTGACCCTGCTTAAAAACGATGGCTCTTTGATCACAAGAAGCGCGAAAAAGCAGCCTGATGTACTAGTTTATGAATGCTAAAATTTTTCCTTTAATAATTTATAACAATACAATCTTGCTTGCAATGAAATTCTTTCAATAAAGAACCAGAACGCAAAATATAGGTTGTATATCAATTGAAAATATTTGTCTGTGAAAGTACAGTTAATATTTTCAAGTTCTTTCCTTAATTTTTAAGATTCTTGAAAGAGAAAAGAAAATTTGAAAACGTGGTACTGACAAAACCATATAATACTGACATGCAACACTTAAATGAAACTAGTAATTTATAAATAAAAGAAAATGTAGGATATATATCTTCAGATCACGTATAAAATGTGAAAAAGTATCATCATGGAATGATATAATAATACGACAATTCTTTTTTTTAATTTCATATGGCAAGGTATATGACAATATAGTAAACAACTAGATTAAAGGAAAAAAAGGAAATGACTGCGTTTTTGAGATGCCTTGAATTGCTTTTATTCCGTCCTACGTGATCTCTGTCCATGATTCCATCGTTGAAAGTAGGCAAGTTGGGCTTGGCAGGATACTTACGCGAAATAAGTAAGCCGCCAAGCATACAGCCGAAAACTCTTGAATGGCTGGTGGGTGACGTCAATCAGGATTGTTCTGGATAATCCTCAACCAGCTCTTTGTGGAATTTCTACTCATTAAATCCTGATGGACCAACTAAGGTTTGAAATGTTCTTGACAATATATTTGGCAGTTGAAAAAGAAATCTCACTTTTTTAATCCTCTGTGAAACCATTGAACCCTTTTCAACTAAGAGGTTGGCTTGTTCGCTTCCATCCAACCCACAATAAGAAGGGGTCCACTTTAAGGCAACATGAAGCTCTTTCCTGATGAGCTGCTACAGGAAAGTTCGGCAGTGTAATACTTCCAAAGATATAACAGGAGCATCAAAGGCAATATCCTATATAGCTGCCTTCTAGTCAGACAATATCACAATCGCCAAAAGTACCAAATCTCTATTAAGAAGTTGCTGTATGTCTGATACGAATTTAAAACGAGAAGAACTCACACGAAATCTCCGCACCAAAGTTCGGAGATTCACCTAAGCGAGATACACCGGTATAAACTCTAAGCCTCGTAGGATAATGATATAACAATATTTTATATAAGATAAATGTGAATATACACTACAACTTTGTGTTCGCTAAATTAGTGAATCGTTAACGATATCATTTATGAAGTGATTATATATCGAATTTTAACAAAATTGCAATATTTATTAACACATATTTCGCTAAAATTCCATAAAATACACTTTAACTTCTAGTGGCAAGAAAAAAATTGTGTAATATTTTACACTTAGAGAACTCTACACAAATCCTAATATTATCTCCATGTCACAAATTTTCACTAAAATGAATTTTACTCATAGAATCCGACAATATCTTGATTGGGTGATTCAATTTTTTGGAACAAAATAATTTAAAAAAGAAAAAAACATTTGTTTCACGAATAATTCACTTACACTGTTAGAATTAATGCAAACATCTCGTATTTTTAAAATTTTTTGATGAGCAAGGACCCTGAGGATGGGCGAAGCATGTCCCGGATAGGCGGTCAGCCTAACGTATAACCACCAGTGTGTTTAGGTCCTTAGCATGCTTGGTACTCAGTTGTATCAACCCTCTGAAGGAATAAAAGGCTGAGTCAACCTTGCCCAGCCCAAGAATCGAACCTCGGACTTGTGCCCTGAGAGTGCGAAACCCAACCACTACGCCACCGACATTTTTAATTTTAATATTATAGACAGCTAATAACGACTTTCCTTAAAGTTATCAATACTTATTTCATATAATTATGTAAGCTTGGTGTCTTTTGTTTTGGTAACCAACAAAATCGCACCAAATGAATTGACTATAAAACATCTGTTGGAAATTTACTTTCTAATTATTATTATTATGATGATGATTTTAACTGATTTATTCAAAACTCAAATTAAGTTGTTTTCTTCATTGGACATGTTGCATTGCGCTCATTTCCAGGATATTATTTTTGACAAACAAAATGACTAGCCATCTACATTGCAATTTTGAGATATGAACAAGGTGACAAGTTTAACACTTGAAATAGCACTCTACTCAACAAGCTCCCACACCACATCAACGAAGATTCGTTAGATCATACGAAAGTTTGACATGATGAGTGCTCTCATAACACGATAATCTTTCAATGTGATTCGATATCGAACCCGTTATCTTCTGGACTTGATAATGGATTTTTTCTTCATAAATATATCCTGGTCCAATTATTTGGGTGTTCTCAAAATAGACTTGATAGTTTTTTCGTCATTTAACGATCCACAAATTTTCAAGCTGAAATTATATGAGAGATAATTTGTGTGAAAATTGAAATTTAAAGACTGCTTTTGTATATGATATTTAGTACCCATTTTTTCATATAGAAAAACTGTTTTATCTGCAATGCCGTGACTAGAGAGTGCATTTTAAATAGCATCGAAGAAAGAAGTTAGAAAGAAACTGCTTTCCGATTTTTTAAATTATCCAAAGTGATGTGCAAATTTGTTCAACTGGGTTCAAACAAGATTTATTATAACTATGTAATTAAGATTTTTGGATTACATTCTGTTTAAACTGACCAATTTTTAAGATTATCCGAATGCGAAATAAAGAGATTTCGGCACGGCTACCGAATAATCCTTTTCGTACATTTTAAAATTTTTTGGCAATTAAAAAAGGTCGATAAATTTATATAATTGTTTTGTATATACTAGGGTTGCCAAAATAGAATGTTGTTAAATATCTTTATCTTTCTGACGTAACAAGAAATTAAATTACCAAAAGAACACTAAAATACGCCAAAAAATTCACCAAATTCAAAAATGCGCCAAAAGTTTTATAGGGCAGCAGTGCCGAGATTTCGCTGCATATAATTTGTTGCGATATAAGGAAGTAACAGAAGAAAATCTTGAACGTGCGTATTTTATTTATTTATTTACTTTTATTTTTATTTTATTTATTTATTTATTTTTTTTTTCAAAACTCGAGAAAGTGCTTAGCAGTCAAATATCCTAATCAGAAACAAAGTCTTATCTCATTTTTAAGACAAGCTCATATGATATTAAAAGGAAAAATTTTGCAACAAAAAACAAAAGATAAAAGAAAAGGAACAAAAAATAGAAATGAAAAAAATTGACAGCTAATAAAAAAAAATATTTATTTTGTAACTACATTGTGCGAGATGAAATGGCAAATTTAAATGAATGGAAATATGATAAAACAGAAAGTGTGAAACGAAAAATAAACAATTGAAGTTTGATGTACATGTAAAAGAACATTTTTGTGTTCTCTTTTTCAGATTAATAACGAGTACATTTTAAATAGCTCAGTTTGCATGAATAAGAATAAAAATTACTGCTATGAACAGTTTATTAAAAATTTCTGCATTGTTAATGCAATTTTTGTAAAAATCGTAAGTTAAAAAAATATTTTTTTATTTCTTTTCTAGCTGTGAATATTTAATTTTGTTGAAAAGCTTCGATATAAGTATTGACTACAGATATAATAAAATGTTGTCAGAAAAATATTAATAAAAACATTTAAGAAATTCCACGAACTTTTTGAGCCCATGTTTAACAAATCTGTTTTTTATTAATCCAGCAATATTAATTAAAAGAAAGTTTTTAACGTTGGCGTAAGCAAGGGAATAGTCTTAAGATTACAAAGGGATTGTTTACAAATATTGCAATTATTAATTTAAAATTCTATTAATGAATGAAATTTTTAAAAATTTAAATCGTCCTTGCCGATTTAAACTAACTATAAAATGGATGTTTCGTCTTATCTTTCTCATTTTTCTTTTTCTTCTGTTCTATTGTCTATGTGTTAATGGCGGGAATCAATGGAAAACGGCTTCTCAAGCCGATACTTTGCTCCACATATAAAAAATCGTTTTATTAACAAAATGAACTTCGACACTTTTCTCAGACATTCGATGGTGAACTCCGCCTTGTTTGCTGCCGCTCGATGAATGTGATTTGAAGGCAAGCAGCAAAATCGTCTAGAAGTCGGATTACAATGCCGTCTCAATACGATGTAACGTGAATAAAACGTTATCTGACGTCATGGATATTTTAAACCAATAAGAATCGTAAAAAAAGTGCCATACTCAGGATCTCAACAGTAACGAAAGAAACAACTACTTTATAGTTAATAATATACAAAAGAAATTCGCAATTACTTAAAAAAAAATTTTAACATCGCTCGGGATCGAACTCGGTATCACTCTATCTAAACAACGAGATATGTTGTTGAACAGCGAGAAATGAATACTGCCCTTCTCTTTTCTGCATGCTCCTTTGCCTGGGTTAAATGAGGATTTTTCGAATGTCTTCTCTTGTGACACGTAAATATAGCACACTATCAATAAGAAGTTTCTTAAGGCAATTTAGCTGACGGATATTAAATTGTTTTACAGCCTTAGATTGTCCACTACCCATTATCTAAGTACCATGTGTGGAATTATTGCATTATAAAATGGCGAAATGTGAGAACATTCGAATTTTATAATTTATTTACTTATATTTTTAAAAGATGTTGTATCACTAAAAATATAGAACCTATTTTATTTAAATACATAAAATAAAATAAAACATAATGAGAATAAAAAATTTTATTAGAAAATATTAAGCATTGAGAAAAGAAAAAATTAAAAAAATAGATTTTAAAATAATAAAAAAAAGGTAAAAACACCAATTTTTAAATATTTTAATAAAAAAACAGTATATTTCAAAAATATAAAAAGAAAATTTGTTTTGAAAATTTATATAAATAAGTAATTTAAAATTTTAGAAAATCATTAAGATAAAACATTAAACAATACATTAAATAGAATATTTTAATTTTCAAATTCTTAATCACAAATTACCGCCTCACTTTAAGAAGAAATTAAACAGTTTAAAAAAGTTAAATAAAACTCAATTTTTTTAAACTAATTTTATCCCTAAGCATTGTTTTGGAAAAAGAAATACTTAGGGATGAAATACTAACGAAAATTATTAATTTAGAATAAAATAAATATATTAACTTCAAAAATTAATAAAATCAAGAAAATCACTCATACATTCAAAAATATTTCAATATCGCAATGGAGAATTCTCAAAATAAATGAATAAATAAAAAAAATTAAGATTGTGACTTTTCTAAAAAGATAAATTGGCAAGTTTCCCATACCAATTAACGTTACGTCATCAACCGTGATTCATAGCATTTTATACCAAAAGCTGATCAAATAACGCTTAAAGGAAACTTAGATAAACAATAGTAGATGAACTGAACAAATTATTCAAAGAGCTGTTACATAATTTTAAATATTTTACTCTGGTAAATCTGTTAGAGTGACACAATAAATTTGATTTCATCTTTAATGACATACGCGTGTTTTCGTGTATGTAATAAAGACGCGAGGCTTCACAGAATAAATGAAAATAGTCCATTGACCTCTAATTAAATATTTTTTGACAAATGAAGACAAAAGAAATATAGCTTGAAAAATATTGCTGGCGGATATTTTCTTTAAAAAAACTACGGACATGTTTTCCAGAGTGAGGATAAATACGCTAATCCTTTTCAAACTCATAGTGGAAGAACTCTGTTTCATAAATGCCACAGAAAAACGTTTTAAATACTTAATAAACTCTGCAATTAAGTGTTTTGATAATATAATTTGATTGAAAGCGCAAGAAAGAAATTAAATAAAATTTTAAAACCTAACCCGTGTTATAATAAAAGTTTGATTTCAAAATTTCGTCGTCAACATTAATATTTTTATCTTATTTTTAGTATTATGTTTAAAATATTGTTTGATTATATCAAACGTACTTAATACTATTGAGATTAAAGGAAACTTAGTTTTGGTAGTATAAAATTACGAATGCAATTCACGCACACATTTTTATTATTTTTTTTCAAGCCTATTCATTTTTACAAATTTAAAAATGTCCCAACTCTAAAAATTTATAACAAATCTGCTTTCAATCCTAAAGTGTAATCAACTTTCATGCAATTTTAGCAAAATAAATTGTTGAAAATTTTAATCTCTGAGTTAGGTCACGATAGAGTATAGAAGTTGATATAAATTCAGTATAGAGTGCAGCATGCAGTAACGTGCATGCTAATATTTGGCAGATTACCTATAAGTAATATTTCAATTCTGCATCAAAAGATTAGCTTATTATATCTTTATCAGCTTTGCCACAAGGAAAATATTGTAATTAATGGAAAGCCATTTTTGTAAGGTTTACATAAAATTTTCATGTCTACATATGGACTGGGTTGAATTACTGGAATAAGGCTTCTTGATTCAAACGTCAAGTACAAACCAAACTGTTACAAAAAACCTTGAGAGAAACAAGCAATATTATAGCCGTATCTAAGTGTAATGTCAGAGTCGCTTAAGATTTTAACATCCACCATCGAAAATGTAGGCAATTCTCTGTACAACAGAATGCGAATTCATAGGTAGACTATCCAGCTTTAACAATTGGCTTTAAAGTTTGAATTTACTTACAAAATCACTTCAGGAATAGAAATCAAAATTGTATCAACCTAGGATATTAATGACAAATTTTTTATTTAAGCCAAAATTTTTGATAATTATTTAAAAACTATAAAATTTGGATATTGTGATCTTAGTATTATCTCAAAGTAAAATAAACTTGTACAATTAATTTTTTTAAATAAAAATTAATAGCAAATTTTTTTAAATAATTTATAATTATTTAATTAAATTTTTTAATACATTTTTAAATTTATAAATCATTTATTAATTAGCAGCTACATATTACAATTGTAATGTTAAAATTAATTTTGATTAGTCTGTGCATTCTAAAACTTTTATAGCAGCAAATGCAAATGGTGAATTTATACAATTTATAAACCTAAGAAAATAAAAAAGCATATTTGATCTATTCCTTATATTTCCATTATTTCTGATTTATTTTTTAAATTAATCACCACAACTTTTTAAAGTCATTATTACTCTCTCTATAGAAATGGTGTTCTATAAAAGTCTGATTGTATCACATTCTTCGGCAAAGAATTTTCTTTTAACTGTTAGTCGCTAAGATTTTGCAAAGACTGTCAATATGTTGGTTTGATTAACTTTATTTAAAATAATTACTTTTATTTTGCTTGTCTAGTGGACAACAACTCATTTTCACTTTCCTACTTTAGCCAGAGAAAAGATAGTAGCTCCTATAAAAGTTTAACGGGAATAGATCTAGGTCTATATAGAAGGCTCCAGTCCATTCACTTCTGTAGTTTATTACATAAAGTTTAACTTCGGAGTTTTGTTTCAACGATTTTCAAGTGATTAGTATTTTTAATGATATTTTTAAGATAAATTATGAAAATGTGAAACACAATTAAAAATTTTGTCATACATTTGTGAACGAAACAATTTTATCGAGTGATTCTTTTGAAATCAATGAAACTAATATCAGTTATTTGTGTATATAATATTTTTTATTCTTTTACTTTAATTATATATTATATGATTTTAATTTATTATTTATTATTATATTTAAATTTCCTCGTTGAATTTGTAAATATTTCTTTTAAAAACAAAAAGGACTTATAAAGACATTTTCTAGATAGAACAAACAATCGTCAGAGCCTTTAATATTGAACTAGCTCCAATTTATTTTCGAAAAAGTTTTAATTATTATGTAGTGAAGTATAATAAAATTATCAGGGCATTATTTTTGTTTTGTTTTAACTAAAACAGAGCTTATTTTGAATACAGTAATGTATATAATATGTGTACTAAAATAGTATATTTCGGAGAGTTACCGACATGCCTTACTTTGTTGACTTTTATAACTGTTCTTTTACCGGGAATGAAGTGATAGAACGAAAACTCTTTGAATCGGTCTGTTCATTGTTTACACTTGCAGACGAGAATTTTCAGCAACACTCACGGAACAATAGAACTTATCTCTTTTGCAAACATTTTCATAAATGTGTAATCTCACCCTTGTGCTTCAGATCTTTTTATGAGTGTTGATTAAAAGCCGATGCTGGCTGGTCATGAAATTTGGGGGCGGTTGATAGTGAGAGGAAACTAATTTTTTTTTAAATTTTAGTGACCGGCGATGGATCGTGTTTGTTCTTCCAAATTTTGGGTTAGTATTTATTTGAATATAAAAGTGTTAAAAACAATTTATTAAACATGGAACAATTATCCATGCATTAGTTTTATATAATCATAATAAAATTAATCCGTTATGTAACTATATAAAGTAATGTAAAATCTGAATTAGAGAGTAAACGATCATTTTAGAAAATTTTATAAGAATAATTTTAGAAATTTTTATGATTATATATTTTTAAATTTTCATGTGAAACTTTCAAATGTTATTCGTTGATCTTGTGAAAATTTATATAATCTTATCAAAGTGGATTTTTATTTAATAAGTTACATAAAATTTACCTACCTGTATAAAATTAATTTATTAAAAATTTTTTAGATGCAATTAAAAGAGTGTGTGATATGTTTACCTCATTTTTGAGAATAATTTGTGAAATTAGAAAATTTTGTTTCAAACAGTTAAAAAAAATATTTAAAAATCCATTATTAATATTTCATTAATAGATTTATTTTTCACTTGTAAATAGAAATATTTATATTTTAAATTTGAAAGCAAACAATCATTGCCCCATTAAAATGATAATTATGTGTGATTTTATTTTGATAATTTATAGTTTTCATAAATTAAAAGAGCAATGAATATTTGAAAATTATTGTTTTTGTTGAAAAATTCTGGAATAAAGTACATAAAAAGTTGCTGTAAAATATTTTAACTATAAGTTTAAAGGTAATTTATTTTTATTTGCTTATTCTACAAAAGTTTGAAAATGGAGAACATGATTTAGAATATCCTTTGCATTTCTTTCTTAAATGATAAAACAAAAATAAAGGATAAACATATATATTTATAAGTGACGTATAAAAGTTTACATTTGTAAATAAAGTCCCTTTTGGATAATAATGATTTTGAATGCAAATATTATAAATTTCAATTATTGCAATAAATAACTAAGTAAAACCATGTTATTTTAAGATATCGTGTGTTAATGAGAAAAAAGAAATTCACATATGAAAGAATATCTTTCACACTTTGCTGGCAGTTTTCTATCTGTAGTTATTGCTCATATAAATATTATTCTGTAGTTATTGCTCATATAAATTTGCCTTTTCATAGGAAGTTTTATGATTTGTGTGTAGATAAAAGTATCCTTATTTTACCTTCACACTCTACACTAATAAAAATAAATAATATGTTATAACACTTAAATATTATTAATAAGAATATGCTGAAAAAATTTATTGCTTGTATGAATTTGTCTTTTCACAGAAATTTCATGATATGTGTGTAGGTAAGAGAAAATTATCCATATTTCATCATCACCCTCTATAATATAACTAAAGCTAGAAATTAATAATGAATCACTAACATATATTGTGGCCAAAAGAATATAATACAATCAGTTCCAAAGGATTAAAATGCTCTGCATAGTTTTTGTATTTGTTGCATCACCAGTTGTATAGATTATGTGACAATAAACATTTTTATTCATTTTATAAGTGTCATGTGTTTTTTTATGTCAAATAAACTATAAATTATGCTTTTGTCTTTTATATCAAGCATTCATTAATATGAAGTCATTTTTTCATTCTTTACCAAACCAGACAAAAATATTTTCAAATTCCAACTTGCCTATCTTTATTTCAATGAAATCTGTAGAATCATTATTTTTGTAACTATGAATAAAAATAAAATTTTGTAATATATATAAAGAAATCAGTTTTAATGTTTCTTAAAAATTTCAGAAAGGGAATGCTTTTAATATTTTTTAGCTACAAATCTCAAAAGTTTCAAGTATTGTTTCACTAAAATCATAATCAGTGATAAAAGGTTAGTTATCATATATATTTTAAATCATATGAAATCATATTTGAGTTAATTCTTAATTACGATTTATTGTTTAGTATACAGTAACTAAGTTTTTCTTTTGCCATATAACTGCTGATACTGGAAATATATTTCTGTTTATTTTAAAATTTAAAACTAATAAAATTACTAAAAATTATGTGTTTTTTTTTAATTCAACAAGTTTTAAAGTTAGGTTTTTTAAATATGTTTATAAGTTTAAAAAAATTGCAAGCCAATTTTAATTCTGTATGAAATTAATAGTCAGGTAATTTTCTGTGTATTATACATATAAGGAACAATAGTTTCAATTAGTTAAAGATTTCTAGAAACATCTTTTGTAGCAGTTAATAAATGAAATAATAAATCTGTTTCATCAACTCTTCACACATTGCTGAGAATATGATTTTTACCAGTTTATATGAGTCCTGTCAATAACATACACAGCCACATGGTTCACCAAAATTGTATTTTTTTTTCTTTTTTGGAATTATTAAATAAAGCAGAAAGGTACTTATTGAAAATTATGTGGTTTTAAGTGTATTACAATCCCTTCTTAATGATACTTTTTATAAGAGAGTTTTGTTACATTCCTTTTTATAACTCTTGATATCAGTATCTGATATTAGTTCAGATAGCCATTTTGTTGTCTGTATTATTTTAAATATTCTGTGTAATAACCAATTTCAAAATTTTCATATTTTTTTTACTTATAAATCACAGTTTAATTGAAGGAATTTCGGATCTTTGAGACATTTTTTTGTATTTAATTTAGAAATGCTACTAATTGAACAAGTTATAGAAATTTTTTATAGTTTTTTTTTGTATAACAAAAACAACACAAATTAAACTGTGAGTAGTAATTTTATTCTCAATTTTAAAAATTGTTGCTAATAGATTAATATGTAATTTAAAAAATAACAAATGTGATGCATGCTTTGTAAGATGATAGTTATTGATTAAATCACCAATTTTTTAAAAATCTACTCCCTGAAATGTAAATTGGATTTCCTTAATAGGTTATTTAAATAATTATTCATTGTTTTTGTGTACTTCATTTAATATTTCATGATTCTTTTTTCAGTGTACATTGTTATGCATTATAACTCATACCAATTTATTTTGTTACTATTTCTTAAATTTAACTAAACATCTCATCTTTAGGATGAAACTTTAACATGGCACACAGCAATACCACTTTTTACTCCATGTTTTCTAAAAGTTGGCTTGATATGGTGTCCAGTGGCATTCTTTTGGATATTTGCCCCTGCAGAAATTTATTACATTACAAGAAAGAAAAAGACGAAAATTCCATGGTCCATTTTAAATGTTTCCAAACTGGTATGACATTTTTAAATAATATTTTTACTTATAAATGCTATCACTATTTTAATTGTAATTTTTATCTCCTTGTAGACTTTAGCTTTGGTAATGATGGCATTGACTGTAGCTGACATGGCATACCAAATGATAAGATTTCAACATATTGATATCCCTCCTGTTGATTATTATACTCCATTTCTTCTATTTGTCACACTGGTATTCTATTTATATTTTTTATATTTTGACCATTTATTTTTGTGATTCATATAGTTTATATTTTAGAAATATGTCAATCAAAAATATGTAATCAATTTTCATTTACAGGGTGCTATGGTATTCATGTTGCTGCATAATAGGAGAAAAGGAAGAATTACATCCCCTGTTATTTCTTTATTTTGGTTTTTTCTATTCATTGGGACAGGAGCTGGTTATTACACTGCAATGCAACGGACATTCAATAGTGTATGCAATCACTAGTATATCAAACTTTGAATTTGACTGCCAAATCATAACTTAGACTAAAAGCTGGAAAATACTATAGAGTTTAAATTTTAATAAAACATCATTAAGAGAAATGTAAAATATTTCAGTATTCAGTAAATAAGTACAAAAAAATCCTAAAATTTACAGAATGTTAAAAATTAAAAATGCCATAAAAAGCATATGTTCTTGATTCGGTTTCTGAATTTGATCCCAAGCAAAAAATAATAGTTTAAAATTAATTGATGTACCATATTATCACAATTAAGATGGTTTGATAGTTAATAGAATATATAGAATTTTCTTAGAATGTCTAGTGTTCACAAATATAGGACACTAACCAAATTGGTTTTCTCCCTTGCTTTTAAATAGCAGAATAGTTAGCTCTTCCTTCAGTACATGGGTTCAAATCCCATCTTGGGCTTGTATATTTGTGGTGGTTTGGAATCCACTTTAAACTGCAAATTCTGATCTAATTATCCCTCTTGTGCAAAAAATTTCCATTTGGCTACAAACCAATCTTGCTTTTAAATATTATAAAAATTAAGAATTTTTCCAATAATCTAAATTATTTGAAAATCTGTAAACAACTTATTAGTAAGCATTTATGTTTACAGCAATAATCATTTTTCGTTTTGTATCAAGTATATTTACAAATTTAGCGTCATCAAATTTGAAAAAGAAAAAATTATATTAATTGTTTAAAAAAGCGAAGGATAGAAGAAGAAATCAAATTGAAAATAAAAAAAACATTTTTAAATAAATTTTCTTGATGTTAAAGCAGGATTTTCAACTCCTTTTGTTTTGTCCTAACATTTTAGTTAAATTATTTTTAGTTATTTGAAAAATGTTAACAAATTATTCAAAAATATTTATTTTTTTTTACAATAATAAACATATTTTGTTTATATATATTTGAAATTACCAAAAAATATAACTAATTATTTAAAAATAAATAATAGAAAAAGATATCAAATTAGGAAAAAAAGCTCTGAATTAAAAAAATATTTTTTAATTATTTAATAATGTAATATAGCATTTAATAATATAAGTTTTTGACATTATAAGAATTGTAAATAATCATATCATATTATTATATAAATAATATCATATTTTTGTAATTAAATGTCATGTGAAGTAGTTTATTTATTTATTTATTTTTTTGCGTTTGGTAGATATAAGTTGTTTAAATGTGATATAAAATGCTAAAAATTTAAGAGAGTAAGAAAAATAAAAACTTTTGTACA
Organism: Latrodectus hesperus; assembly: GCA_037975125.1. Lineage (NCBI taxonomy): Eukaryota > Metazoa > Arthropoda > Arachnida > Araneae > Theridiidae > Latrodectus > Latrodectus hesperus. The sequence goes on from CM075861.1 coordinate 36,206,007, forward strand.
AAATCATTCATAGTTATAAAAAAGAGAGATCATATGTATTAAAATGCATTATGGAATAAAAAGACTAAATAGAGTTTGTGAACTTCAATTCTTGGAACAATCAAGAGATCTTTGAAAAATTTTCAGAGCTACAATGTTGTCAGATTTAAATTATAAAAAATAACTTTTAATAATAAACAGTATCTTTAGTACAATTAAGATTTATTATTTGTTTTTTTATTAATGCAATGTTTAAGGCATATTTTTCCTTTCCAAGTTGTGCAATCAACAAGTTTCAGTGAGTAGAAGTCCTTGATCTTCCAGCAATACATTATTTGAGTTGTCTAAAAATACTTCATTTTATTTTGTTCTGGAGAACATGAAACTGTCTGCCAAATAATCAGTGTTCTGGCCTTTGGTCAATTCGGGAGTTTGACTCCCTCCTCAAGCTTGGATTTTTTAATGGTTCAGAATTCACCTTAAACTGTAGGTTTTTGTAGGTTTGTGTATGAAAAATCATCATTGATAAGCAAATTAACAAATAGATTAGAAGAATTGTGTGATATGTATTTATCAAGATCTTAAATAATTTATAAAATATTAAAATTAGTGTATAGAATAAAATATTATTTCAAAAATAATATTTCTTTAAAATGCTAAATAAATTTGAAAACATTCAAATTTTGATGAAATTTTGTGTCACTATTTTGAATTTGGAAACTTGATATACTTTTAACTATTTAAATGTCTGATTGATTTTTTAAATATAATACATAATGATTTTTATATGGTCATAATATTTTTCAATTTTTTATTTTTCAGGCTGTTGGATATGATGAAGAGTTTGCCCAGTATCAGTTTGTCATGTTTGTCTTATATTTTGCACTTTCCTTTGTGCAGTTTATTTGCCATGGATTTGCAGATTTCAAAGTACTGCCAGATCAAATTCCTCCGGTAAATATGTTTTACTTATGTGATACTTCTTTATATTTTGGATCTCGTATTATAGCAATGAATACATTGTTTCAAACAGCAGGCACAAATTAAATTTTTATTTTAAAAATCACTTAGTATAATCTTCAAGGAGTCATTTATTATCGTGTATATTATAAATTAAATAAAATATGATAAACTGAAGAAGTTTCTTATATTCCTTTCCTAAAAGTATTATAAGTATTTTATTATTTTTTATTTGAATGTTTGAAGCCATGGAAAGGCATATTTTTTGTAACTAGGAAGTTACAGCTTCTACACCTAACTCATCTCAAGATGGTTAGTTTTCTTCACTTATGTTGATTGGGACATATAAAATTGGTTGTGATCACATTGTTCTGATTCATGTAATATAAAGAGGAGAGTACTACCTCAGATGCTGAAGTCATATCTTGTGGTTTAAATCACGGGACAATTGTTTGTATTTTTAACTTTTCTCTCAGCTGAGATCAGCAGCTAAAAGCATTATTATTTAATCTGAATGTTCATTTGGATTTTAATGATAGTTTATCATTCTAAGTTATGTATTTGTTATAGATTTTTAATATTTTGATAATTTAGCTTGTCAAAACACACAAGAAAAAATTAAAAATATACTGTGATTTATATTTCATTAGAAAGGAATATCATTAACCATTAATTTGCAACTTAAACATTTTGACACCAAAATAATTTGATTAATGTTAGTATATTTAATTGTGTTACTTTTGATATTGTAAATTATTGCATTGTAAATTAACATATTACCCATAAACTACCGGGCGGGTTTTCAGGGATGTCTCATTTAAAAATAACAATGTGCCTTTTAATGGTAAAAAAATGAAATGTAAAATGTTGATTTTTCCCTTAGTATTTCTTGTTAAAATTTAAAGTTATCTTCTCAAAATCTAATACCAATTCTTCTTAAAATGCATATTCCAAAAATATCTTATTTGTGCTTCAAAGTATACTTAAATTTGCATTTCTTTGAAGTTTCTAAGAAACACAAATCTTTCGTTTGACACTGTATAGTAGACAGCCAAAAGCAGTTGTAAGGCCCTTTAATGTCTGTTGCATGAATTACTTTCCTGGAAATCATAAATAGAAAGTTGTGTTCATATGTCCCAGGGAATGGAACCTAGGGAACTCCTAATACTTTTGCATACATTTTAATAGATTGCATGCAAAAATCGGAAGTGTAACATCTCCTGTTCAATAGTGAGTAGAAACTTGTTTCAGACCTTTCAATTGTATTAGCATTGTCCTAATTAATATATTGTAATAATTATCATTTCTTCTGATTATACACTACTGGCCATTAAAAATGCTACACCAGGAAAGCAGCACACCACACACGTGAAATTTGCATGACAGATAGAACTTGCTGTGATATGCAAATGATTAGATTTTCAGCGCATTCATACAAAGCAGGCGACAGTAGTGAGATCTACAATGTGTATAAAACCAGAGATTTGACAGCAGTTTTCTCATAATCAATTTCCGTTTCCACGTTGTTTTCGGCAAAGAAAGTTGTTGTAATGCCTCGCGTAAGAAGTAGAAATGCCTATCTAAGTAGAAATAAGTGTAAGAAGTAGAAATGTCTGACTTTGATCAAGGAAGGATTATATCCCGACCGGGATTGCGGTTTATCGTACCGCAATATTGCTGCTCGCGTCGGTCGGGACCCCATGACTGTTAGCAGAATATGGAATTGATGGGTTCAGGACAATCATACGGAACGTCATGCAGGATCTTGGTGACCCCCCATCACTAACAGCAGATAAGACAGACATCTTATCAGCATGGTCACAAGGGATCGTACAGCCACGTCACGAACCTTGAGTCGAGAAATGGAGTCATTTGCAAGGCAACAAGTTTCTGCTCGAACAGTTCGACGACGTTTGCAACAGCATGGATTGTCTGCACCATTGACGCTGTGTCACAGACAGGAGCGCCTTCAATGGTGGGATCAGCAATGAACCGGGACGCGGGAATGGCATCACGTCATCTTTACAGATGAATCTCGGTTCTGTATACAGGACCATGATGGAGGCATCGTGGAGAATGCGCATTGCCAGCTTGCATTGCACATCGCCTTACTGGCCCATCTGCTGGAGTGATGGTATGGGGTGCCATTGGATACACATCTCAATCAGCTCTTGCTCGCATTACCGGCACTTTGAACAGCAACCGTTTCATTTCTCATGTGTTAAGACCCGTGGCTCTGCCCTATCTTCGAGGCTTCCCTAATGCATTTGTTTCAACAGGATAATGCACGACCGCATGTTGCCCGTACTGTTCCGAACTTCCTTGATACAGAACAGGTTCCACTGTTACCCTGGCCAGCACGTTCCCCTGATCTGTCACCAATTGAGAACGTGTGGTCAATGGTTGCCGAGCGATTGGCACGCCATCACTCACCATCCACTACTATCGATGAACTGTGGCATAGTGTTGAAGCTGCATGGACTGAGATCCCCGTATATGCTATACAATCTTTGTTGGACTCCATGCCTAGGCAGATAAATACTGTTAATGCAGCCAGAGGTGGCTGCTCTGGGTACTGATTTCTCATACATCCTAATTTCCTGTAAATCTAATCACTTGTTCTTTCCACTATAATGTGTGTGTCCAATAAATATCGTTCTGTTATTTGCATTCCTTCTTTATGTAGCAGTTTTAATTGCCAGTAGTGTATATAAAGGCGGTATTTTTTAACTTTCTTTTTGTTGTGTGATAATATGCTGTGACATTAAATGAAAGAGTCCTTTTATATGTACTTTTTATAAACTTCTTAAATTTTCTTTTGTAATAAGATTGACACATAAATTCAGATTGATTGATAAATAATTATGATACGATAATAATCTATATCTATCTTTTTCAATCATCTTAAGAGTGCAATAAAATTGGAAGAAACTGATTTTAACTACTTTTAGTAATTATATTTACTTTGAAGTTTATTTTATATGCAATATAGTATCAAACTCTTATTTTCTTTTTAAAACATCTATACATAAGATTGATTGTTTATTTCATCGTATATTCTTTTTAAATATTAAAATAACTTTTGAACAAAATATATAGTTAGATCTTAAATTTCTCTTGTCTAAAAAAGAGAATTTATTCAAAGAATTTTAAAGACTGAGAACTCTAGGATGATTAAAATGGGAGATTTTAATAACTATCCTTAAGATACCATCTAGGATAGCAATTTTTCATATTTGCATCATAATATATTCTAGAAATAAATAGCAATTTAAGTTTATCCATATGATAATACTATATGTGCATTAAAAACAAAATGTATACTATGTCTATTAACTATAGTTATATATAAAGTTAAAGTGAAGTATAGCAATCTTGTGCTAAGTTTTTAAAGTAAGAGATTTTTTTTTTTTTTTTTTTTTTTTTGAGAAATTTATTGAGATAAAAGTCAGACAATTTTCAAAAATTAAATGTTAAAAATTAAACAAGGTAAATCAATATCAATAATTTATTATACTTATTGTGGATTGTTTTTTCTCTTAGTTACACTTTTATTGATACACACCTACAAAAGATTTTTTTGTGTGTGTTTAATTTATCAGATTTTTTTTTAAATTATGAAATACTTTGTAGACAGTCATTTATAAATCATTCAAAATAATTAACAGCATTAATCTAGATTGAAAACTTATTTTGGTGAGTAATTTGGACAGTTACTCTAGTAATTTGGAACAATTGCAAAATATACAAATAGATTTAGAATGAAAAATATTTATAAAAAGGCACTAAAAGCTTTAGTACATAAAGAGTTTTTTCACATCAATTTCTGTTAAGGGTTGAATGAAATTTTCTGGGCTAGGAATTCACTGAGTCGAAGCTTAGAAAATGATATTTCTCTTACATAAATTTCTTCTGGTGAATTCTAAAAGAAAAATATTTTTTTTATTAATTTTCAAACAATTTTGAACGATTTTAATATTGTTACACATATTCAAAGAAGTGAATAAAGGTTTATAATAGTAACAAATTTTTTAATGTTTTGTTCATCAGCCATTTTTATTTTCTGTATTTTTAAACTGCTATAATATTTTTTAAATAAAAGTCTTTTGGAATTTATATTACATATATACAAAATAAAATTTGTGCTTGAGATAAATCCAACAGAACAGAAAAACTCATTTTTTTAATTAGAAAACCATTTCTATTTTAAAACTTGATTTTTGTTATAGATATTCAAATAATTAAATGAAGGAGGGATTATTATTAAAATATTTCAATCTTTTTATTTAAAGCACCATACTTTTTTTAAATGCTAGTTTTCCTCCTTATTTTATAGTTTTCATTAATAATTTTTAAAATTACAATTGCTACTTTTAATTTCTTTTAAATTATAATTAAAATGAATCACATACAAATTATACATAATTATATTCAAGTTATATTTGTATGTATTTCATTTTAAGATATTATTTGTTACCACATCAATTTATTTAAATTTTAATCAAATAAATAAATTTTCTTTTGAAAATGTTTGTAGAAAGAATCTCCTGAGGAAAGAGCATCATTTTGGTCAAAGATTACATTTAACTGGTTTAATCCGTAAGTAATCTATTCATTATTATGCATCCAAAGTTATAAAATGGAAATAATTTTCTGTTAAATATTTTTAAAATATTGTGTCTTGCAAATAAAATTATTAAAAATAATCTTAATTATATTATTATAAATAGTGGAAAATATTCTTTTGAATTAAATTAACCAAAATACCATTCAAATTGATTATACTAAATATTTTGCATGATATTGTTAAAATTATGACTGAAACATTTCATTTTTGTGCACTTGTCTAAAATTAGCTTAAATAAAAAGATGACTAGATGATACATTAATACCACCTAGTGGATAACTTAACAACTAATAGCGTATGTGAGTGTTTTTGTGACATTTGTAGTCTTTTATCTTCTGAGTTGACATTGACTTTTACAATTGCATAATTCATAAACAAGAAAACACCAACCAACATTTCCTAAAATTGCATGCAGAAATTTTTTTTCTCTTTTTTTAATAATGGTGGGCCCTTAAGTGACTAAACCTTTGCCACAACTAGGCTGGAAACTGCTACTCATTTGTCATTACCCAACGGGCACCTCTCAACTAAGTTATGGAAGTGAATAGCATTACCCACGTCATACCACCACAAACCCATTTATAGAGTGGGCCACATTCATACATCACCACAGAAGAAAGGACAAAGAAACAGAGAGAAAGTAACATCCATGCCCAAACAGGGATTCGAAGCCAGGACCCACAGCTAAGGTGTCGGGAACGCTAATCACTCAGACATTGGTCGGCTATATGCAGAAAGTAGTAATGGAACAACTTCTATTGTTCAAGTGAATAGTATTGAGGTTAAAACACTTTACTGGAAAGAATCGGCTTCTGGCACTAAATCTAGACAATTCGATCCTCTTCTGATACTACTAGAGTATTATAAAATATAAAAAATCAATTTTTTTAAAATTAAAATGATAATTCCAGTTATTGGCAAAAAAAGAGGCTTCTATTTTTATACATTACATGGCTTAGGCCTTTAGTTGAAAATAACATTATAATACATAACATTCAGCTAGTCATTGGTATTTATTTTTAATAACAAATTAAAAAATTATTTGAATGAAAATGTAATGATTATTTTTTTAAAAAGTTTATGTATTTCGAATTTTATCAGGATGGGTATGCATGTTTATATATATATAAATGCATATTATAAATAAAAGATCTTGCATAGTATTCTAGCCATTTTTTTAAAAATGAATTATTTCCAGTAATTAACAGTGATAAGGATAATTAATTTTCTTTATATTACTGATGAATTTCAAAAATATTTAAGGAACAGAAAAAGCCAATTATCTATTTTTTAAATTTATTTTTTAAAAGACATTTTTTCATGAATTTTGTAAATCTTCTGAAATGAGAAACTTAATATTTGTGAAAAAATTTATTACACTATTCACATGTAATTTTCTTGGTTAATCTTATATATGTTACTTAAATTATATTTTAAAAATATATGATGTTAATTAAGCTAATAATTTTCTATTATGTTATAAGTTTTTTTTATTATTATTATTAAAAGATGCATAATTCCATTAGGTGTACATTATTTCAGGCTTTATAATATATTACATGTATATAATTAGTCTTTAAATTTTACAAGTTTTTAAAAAAATAGAAATAAAAATTTTTGTTGTTTTTTTTTCCCATATTTATATTCCTCATGTTAGAAACCGTTAAAAGTAATGTTAAAACCTATGATTAATAGTCCTTATATTCAATTAATTGTCTAAGTTCATAGTTTTAAAAATAAAAAATATTATATTGTTCTTAGAATGGCTGTATTAGGATTCAAAAAACCACTTACAGCAGAAGACATGTGGGATCTTCAAGATGAAAACACATCAAGATATTTACAGGCGGAATTTGACAAGCATTGGCTTCCTCTAGTAAATAGAGTTATCAAGTAATATATTTTAATCCAGCATACATGGAAATGAATTAAATATAAAATATTTGCATTCATATTATTTGTATTAAAATGTTTCGCAAGTGTGTAATTTCTTTTTTTAATTTTTCAGCCATCAGAAAAAAGTAAAAGCTTCTTTATCGAGGCGTTATTCTGAAAAACCGAATAACGATTGCACCAAAGTTGTTATCATGCCTGATGAGATTGATGAAGAGGCTCCCAAACTCAGTATCTTAAAGCCAATATTGAAAACGTTTGGTTGTGAACTGTTTTTCACTGGCATGTTAAAATTATTTGCGAGTTGTATAACGTTTGTGAATCCTCTTATCTTAGAGTAAGTTTTGATGTATTATACACCAATTTTTTTAGTTCTGTTACTAGTAAAATATTGGATAATTTTATAGATTTAATATAGTATTAATAAATTTGAATGAAACAGTTATAAAAAATTATTGCAAAATACAATATTTCCCCTACAATTTTTTTATAGGTGGATCTGACTTTTCATTTGTTGGTATAATAATTTATAAGAAAAACTTTCAAATAACTAAATTTTAAATTTTTTTATAACATTGATATATTTAAATTTATTTAAGATATGTTTTGAGGATAATTTTATGGACAGATTTTTTTCTCTGAAATATAAAAATCAAAAGCTGTCAGGCATATGGTTAACCCCCTGGCCAACAGTTCATAGATTCAAATCCCACCTCAGCATTGAATGTCTGTAATGGCTTGGAGTCCATCATAAACTGTTGTTCCCAGTTTAATTTTTAAGATTTTTGTGTTTAATATTTAAAAAAATAATAGTTTTAGGATAGTATTAAGATTTTGTTATTGTGCAAGGGATACCTAAGAGCAAAAAGCTGTTGTAAGGCTTTTATACAACATCTGAATATTTTCCTTCCATGAGAGCTTTTAATTGATGCTGAGTACATTCACATGTCTCATTAAAGAAAATCTTATATACCAAATATTATCCTAACATGCTTACAGAAAGCACAAATGCAACATCTATCTTTCACTGTTCAGCAACAGCTGTGATTGAACAAAATATCTGTTTTTTTTTTTTTTTTTTTTTAAGAGTAATCATACTATTAGGTTATACTAAGTCTTTTATATTCATTTTGAGTTTTTTAAATTAAATATTTATACTTATTTATTTAAGTAAGTGCATTATGAAATAAATATATAGATTTTTTTTGGGTGTTAGTGTGTAATTCATGTTGCAAAAATAACAATATTGCTCACATTTTCTCTTTGTTACATTTCTTGATTTTGTGAACTTTTATGTATAAGAGTGAAATTATGTAATGAGTTGTAAGGAAATTATTGATAATGTTATATTATTATTTTAGTGTGTCCAGTTATTTAAATTCTAAAATATTCATTGTGTGTATTGTATTGAAAATATTCCATTATTGATAATTTATTTCATTTACATTTCCAAATGTATTTTGATTTCTTATTTTAATCCTTTTTAAAATCATTGTTTATTTATTTCAGCCAAGTTATTGCTTTTGTTGGAAGTAATGATCCATATTGGATGGGAGTTGTTTTTGCAGTAGGCATGTTCTTTGCGGCTATGCTTGAATCCTTTTTAAATGGACAATATGAATATCGAATATATGTTATAGCCATGCGAATAAGATCATGCATCATTTCAGTTGTTTACAAAAAGGTAATTTAAAATTTTTCTTTTCATTGTTTTTAGTGGTTTAAAGAAATGTGCCATATTTTTTTTAATTTATAGCTTTTACTTTATGTATTCATAATTTATAATTATGAATACATAAAATAAAAAAAATAAAAAAAAATTTAACTGCTCTTAAAATGAGAACTATAAAGCAAATCAATGCAAGTACTAATAAAATGTTTCCAAATTTTATTATATTTTGTTTTTTCTGAAGTTTTAAAAGCAGAAATAGTTTGAATTTTTTTTAAATAATATATATTTTTCAAATATTATTTACATTTATATTTGTAATAAAATTTATTTAAATTTTGTATTTGAGGTCATAAAACTAATCTTACATTGTAGTATTCATTAATGATTATCTATCTTTTATTATTAATATATAAAATGCTCTGAAGAATCTGAGGATCAACAATCTTTTAATTACCGTATTTTCCTGTATATATTCTGTGGATAATCTGATTTAAAAAAAAAAACTTTCTCCATTTGAAAAACATACAATAAGGTTTTGGAAGAAATGCTGCGTTTTATGTTTCATAAAATAAATAACAGATGGTACCACAATACAGCTGACTTATTTTAACTATATAAGCACTGTACAATTACGTTCATGAACGAATTTGATTCTTTGGAATGATATTACAGTTACTATTGCCTAATGTCATTTCACATTCTGTCTTGATTCATGATGTTTCGCTCTGGGAACATTTCTATTCATATATTGTCATATGGAACTTAAAACTTTTAAGTTATTCAACAAATTTTAATCAAAAAATTATAGCAAAGGCAACTAAAAAAGTGGCAACAAATACATTAATATAAGGTGACAAGCAAGGCATTCGTGGTACAAAAGAAAGAATGTATCCAATGTGCAGATCAAAAATAATCCATTTCTTTCATTTAATTATTAATGAAATAAATATATTATATTTTTAAAATATGTTTACCCTTGTTTTAAAAGTTATTAAGAATTAAAAATCAATAAGTTTCACTAGAATCTTCTCGGATCCTGATCGATGACACGCTTTCATCTCAGATTATCACACTTTATGTTGAGGTGTATCCTAACAAATCTTTTTCATAAATGTTTTTTCTATACAATTTATTTTATTTTTATCACATTGTATATTTCTTATTTTATTTTGCACCATATTATTAGTATTCGAATATTCAGCGAAAAAATTGCTGCGGATTAAATAGCCACTGCGTATTATGCAGCGTTTTTTCCTTCTTTTACTCAAAAAAAGGTGTTGCAGATAATACGCCACTGCAGATTATATACAAGAAAATACGTTAGCTATAAAATTGAAATTTTGTTCATAAACTTACAGTTTTTAAATTAAAATTGTTAAAATTTCAGCATTTATTTAAAATTTGCTATGTTTTCTAATATATAAAAATTTATTAAATCTCATTTGTTTAAATACTTTTTGTTTTCAACAGGCACTTACTCTATCCACTTCAGCCAGAAAGAATTTTACTGTGGGAGAAGTTGTGAATTTAATGTCTGTGGACACTCAAAGAGTTATGGATTATGTTCAGATGGTTAATTTGCTGTGGTCGGCTCCTCTTCAGATAGGAATTGCAGTTTGGCTTCTTTGGCAGCAACTTGGAATTGCCACCCTTGGAGGGTTGGCTGTCATGATTCTCATGATACCTCTTAATGGGGTTATTAGTATTTTCATTAGAAATTATCAAGTAAGGAGATTTGAGTGTTTTAGTAATTTCTGCTTCTATTTGAAATAAAAAGTTTTAACTTATTGGTGTTAAAATATTTTGTTTTTATGTTTTCAGTCATTTACATCATTAATTTTTGTTTGAAGTAATTAATTTGTTACATTTTTCAATCACATCTTTGCTTTATTGTTTGAAAAGCAATTAAGACATTATTTATTAAAATTAATATGACATGTATATATATTTTTCCTTTATGTGTAATGTTATAATTCAATAAGCTAACTATTAATTTCTTAATGAACATATGCGATAATTTAATGTTTGCAGCAGAATATATAATTTTAAAATAAAAATTTTATTTTTTTTTAAATTTATATTTCATTTTTTCATTAATTGGTTTAGAAAAAAGTGTAACTTGGCTGAATTCTCTCTATCAAAATATTTTACATAAAATTAAAAATGTGTGAAATAAAAATATGTAACAATTTTAACAACACAATTTAATATTTGTGTCTTATTTTTATTAAAATGAAATTTTTTTCCACCTATTTTAAAATATTATAGTATATTTTAAACAAAATAATCCAGTATGAGAAATGCATTATAGCTTGTCTCATAAAAGGAATAATAGATTTTTTATATGTGAAAAGGCTATCTTTAAATAAATATAAGCAAATTTCTAATCTGTAGACATTCTAATATTAATATTATTTTTATTTCTTTATGTTATTTTGTGAATTAATTTTATTATATTCAAATAAATAGTTCAAATAATTTTGTAGTCTATTGATTTTAGTATTTTATAAAATTTTTATTTAATTTATTAAGCTTATTTTATTATACACTGTATACTTTTAAGCAAATTCATTGTATGACAATCTAAAATTTTCAATATTTTTAAATATTCTTTTCGTAAAAGCAATGAAAAATAATTGCATATGTATGCACATATAATTTTTTTATTTTTGGTTTTATAATTTCCCATTATTGAGGGATTTTGAAACAATTCTTTACTTTTTATAGGTAAGTTTGATGAAGCACAAAGACTTCAGGACCAAATTAATGAATGAAATTATGAATGGGATCAAAGTACTCAAACTGTATGCATGGGAAAATTCTTTTATTAAAGAAGTAATGAAGATAAGAAACATGGAAATAGGCAGTTTGCGTGCTCAAGCTTATCTAAATGGTGCTGTTACCTTTGTGTTTTCATCTGCTCCTTTTGTAGTAAGTGTTAAAGCAAACAATTAAATTATTTTAATGCATTGTTTATTTCTAGATACTTTAAAGAAAAATATGATTAGAAAGTTAATAGTGTTTTCCTTTCACTTTTAGGTTTCTCTTGCGAGTTTCGCGACATATGTACTAATAGATTCAAATAATGTATTAGATGCAAATAAAGCCTTTGTTTCATTGTCACTATTTAATATTATTCGCATTCCTATGGCATTTCTCCCAATGATCATCACATTTACTGCTATGGTAAGAAACCATAATTTATTGCATTGTTTTATTTGTGATGATAATTTTGTGCATTATTTTTCATTTAAATTAAATTTAATTGATTTTTATATATTTTTGGAAAAATTTATGATCAATATTAGTTTTTTATTTTATGTACAATATATTTCATGTGATGAGTATTATAATTTTTTAGGAACTGTAAAAATTGCTGAAAAATATAATGTTATTAATATTTCAAACTTAAATTACAGGTGTTTGTCAATTTTATTGAAATCTTTATCTGGATAGTATTTTATAGTTAATAAAATGTATTATATTATCAAGTACAGTTTAAAAAAATTATGCTCAGAAAAACTGATTTTTTTCAGAGAAAAATATATTACATATAGCTCAGATTAAATCATGCATGTAATTTAATGAAACATAAATGTTATTATTATAGTCAAAAGAGTGGAATGAAAAGATTTATCCTTGAAAGAAATTTACAGCCTCTTAACAGCATATAAATTATCAATTAATTGTTAAAATATATTTATCGTTTCATGATTTTTGCTTTTGACATATTTGATGTAATATTCCGAAACTTTTATTTGGATGATTTTGTATATTATACATTGTTATAGCTTTTGAAAAAAATGGGAATGATATAAGTTTTTTTACTCCTCACAACATTTTTAAATAGTGTAAGTTATTTTTGAAGAAAGATGGTTTTGGAATTCCAGTTCTATCAAATACAATTCCGAAAGTATTTCTGGATAATATAATAAATTAATGTGTATTTATATATAAAATTCAACCCAGGTGTATATATATACTTTTCCTCAAACAACATATAATTGATTTAATATATTTATTATTTTCTATTAAAATTATTTTTATATCTGTAAAAAAATTGGGAGATATTATCTGTTACATCAAATTTCTTGTGAAATTATTTTTTGCTTTTTTCTTATTTCTAAACTATTATAAAGTGACTCAAAATTCAGATGATATTTTTAGATGAAATGTTTTTGCTCTACTAAAGGTTATATGAATATACATATTAATTATTTCAAAAATTAATTCATTTCTTTGCTGATAATATTTGAGAATTAATCATTTATGTTTTCTAATTTTCAAATCATCTTGTATATAATAAAAAGGAAAATATGAATAGGGAAATTTTAATTTCCTTTTTATTTAAATTTGAAAAATAATTTATTAGAAATACATGGGAAATAATAACAATAATGTATGTAAAATAATAATAATGTATGTGAAATATGATGATTTTTGGAAAATATATTACTACCAAGTATATTTTCTTAGCCATAAAAATATTGTTAAGTAAATATTAGTTGTTTACAAATATATTTTCTTCATTTAAGATTTTTCTTAATTAGAAGTAAATATGTTGATAAATTTTTAATCTGTTGAATAAATTTTAATAATTAAATATTAAGAAAGGTAAATATCAACATCTTTTGTGTATTTTGCTGTTATAGAAATTGTTATTTTAACAAAATATAAGTAAATTATTTAAATTCTGATAATGCTGAGGAATATTTTTGAAATCTTTGAAAAGGAGAAAAATTTTTATGAAAACTGGTTGTATTTATGAAAAAATTGAAATAAAGGAGACAGCTTTGGAATCATTTTAACTGCTATATAAATTCTTGAGTACATTTATGCTTAATAGTTGTTAATTTAACTGCAGTAGCATGTTAATATAAATTTCAAAATAAGAAACTAATTTTATTGAATTAATTTTCCTCTGAACTATTTTTGTTATTTTAAGAGTGTTTATTTAATTTAGAATTTCATTTATCATTGAAAACTTCAGAATATATGCTACTTATATTCACATTGTATGATTGTGCTGTGCATTAAATAAATAATTATTATTTGAAATATAATATTTATATATACTGTAATTTGTAAGAAAAGCAGCATTACTTTCAATGGAGTGCTTAAAATAATTATTTATTTAAATATTTATAGATTGATAAGCTTCATTTTTTAACTATAGTTTGTTGTCTCACTGAAAAGGATAAATATGTACTTGCAAGGGGATGAATTAGATCTAAGCATTATTGAACATAATAATGCTGAAAGTAAGTTCTGTAGTAATTTTTATTTTTAAACTTTTTTAAAAATTTTATGTTTTTTATTTATATTATTATTTTTTAATAATATTTTAAATTTTTGTTATTAGATATATGGCTAAATTATAACTCATTAGACTGATTGAAGGTATCTATATAAAAATGTTTGTGTATGGGGAAATTCATATTAATGTGATTTAATTGCTTTAGACTCAAACATAGTTTATTTTTATATTTTCAAATGTATTTAAACTATCAAAGCAACTTATATAAGTTCTAATAAATATTAATATTACTTATTAAAATCATATTTTGTAAGGTAATATCAGTAATATTTAATATATTCAATGTTTATTTCTAATGTGAAATTTTCATCTTCAATTACATCATTTTGATTTTTACTTATTAAAATATACTTTAATACCTAATTAGTTATTGAAATTTCATTAATAGTAGATTTGTTTGACTCTAAATCTTTTACACTTTTGTTTTCTATAGGGATTACATTAATTTGAAATGCAGTATAGTTATTTAAATATATATACTTTTGTTTAATTATTTTTTTTTAAATTTGTACTTTACTAAAAATATTTTAGTTCAGTTTTGAACATCAATTTTTTTTCATCTTTAAGCAAGAAGTTAAGAATTACTATTTACTCTATAGTTTAATAATGATTTATACTAGCTCTATAGTTTGATAATGAATCTATATATTTAATAATGATCTTTACTAGCTTCATGTATTTAAAAGTATCAGAATTTGATATTGTGTGATTTTATATAATTTTTGGTGTTGAAGACCAGTTTTTGATATGACAAGTATCAAAGTTTTATTGTCATAAATTTGCTTAAATATTTTTTTCAAAAATTTTTAACTGTTATTTTAAACAAGTTTTCTAATCACAATAAATATATCTTTTATCATTAAATAAAGTGCAACTTTCTTTTTAATTATTTTATTGCAATTACTTTTCTCTCATTTTGCTATACAATTAAAATTGACATAAATGTAAAATCTCAGTCTCGATATGTATAACTTTTTGACTAACATTTCTTGTTTCTAGATACAATCATTGGCAAGCAGTATTATTTTAAAACATTGTTGTCAATAAAAAATTAGTTCTCTTTTTTATAAATAATTTTGTCTCCAGAGAAAAATTATTATATCGACATCTATTAAGATCTTAAATATCTATCATTTAGATCTTAAAGCTTTTAACACTAAACAAAATGCTATCAATACTGATATTGAATAAATAAAGTATGTATCTAAGAAAATCAAACAAGTGTTCTCATCTTTTACAAAAAGAATAGATTTGGTTTGTGCTTATATTACAGAAGATCCAGTTGTCATTGAAAATGGAACCTTTTCATGGACGAAGGAAGATTCTCCAGCTCTTTCAGAACTAAATTTCCGTGCAAAGGAAGGAGAATTAGTTGCAGTTGTTGGCACTGTAGGAGCAGGCAAATCTTCATTGCTTTCTGCTTTACTTGGCGATATGGTGAAATGGTGTGGAAGGATAAATGTTAAAGTATGAGCCTGTCCTAATTTCTGTGGAATTGATACTTAGAATAAATCCTTGCTTTCTTCTAAATAGTTTTATTAATTTTATTTGAATACATATAAGATGTTGAATAAAGGAAATTTTCCGAATTATAGTGCAACTTTACAGTTAGTTTGAAGAATTATACTGCAAAAATATTAAAATTAAAGATTTAATTATTTTTATTTCAAAAATTCACATCTTGAAGATTTATAAAAAAAGCTGTTGAAGAAAATGTCACAAATTTACAAAATATTTTTCTTGATCATGAATTTTTATAATTTTAAAATAAAAAAATTATGTAGTTATTGTATTAAATTTGATGAAAAAATTTAAATATTAAAATTATGCTAAAAACAGTTTTGCATTTCATATATCTGTAAGGTAATTACTCTGATATTTATATAATTGATTGTTTAATCATCTATTAAATTATTTTAATTTCAGCATCTTTTAAAATACATAATTATTATTGCAGAAGTAGATAAAAGGTATTAAATATGATTATTTATTAAGCTATCAATGTTTCTCACAAAACCAGTTGAACATTTCTTGGAACAACTCTTCCCTCTTTTTTTTATTTTGTTATATCTATAATTTGCAGATTTATCAACCCCTCATCATTAGTCCTCATAATTTAGTCAACACTTCTAAGTAGATTGTATTCTCTTTCTATTTCTCTTTAAAAGTTTCTTTGAACAGATTTACAAAATGTACTTAAAATTGTGTATTTATTGTGTTCTATTATTCTGTTGTAGGGAAGTGTTGCCTATGTACCACAACAAGCTTGGATACAAAATGCAACTTTGAGAAAGAATGTTTTATTTACCAAGAATTATGATGAGAAATGGTATAAATCCGTCCTGGAAGCTTGTGCTCTGGCAACAGATCTTGAAATATTGCCAGGTGGAGATCAAACAGAAATTGGAGAAAAAGTGAATACTCCTGCTGTGTAGACTTGAAATTGAATGCTTTCATCATTTAATTATAATGTTTCTAATTTTAAATTTAAGATAAATTATATGAACTACAAAAAAAAATTTTTTTCAAAAATATAATATTCAGTTTACAAAATATATTTTATAATTTTAATTTCTTTTATTCATTATGAAATTTGAATTTATGATTTTCTGTTCATTTACAGGGAGATTAAAATGAAAGAAATGTCACTTAAATAGGATTTAAATTATGCTGATGAATAAAATTGTTACTTCCATTCATAACAATAGTTTACTTAGCTACAAAACTATAGGTCATAAGACCATTATTCTTTGGGAAATTGAAATGTTAATTGTTAAGCAAAGTTATGGAATCGTTTTAATATTTGACAGCTCTTTTAGTTTTGCTTTATGAAAATGATGAGGATTGGTTTTAGGGATAATGTGTTTTAATTATAAAATTTACTAAATATATAATAAATAAAATAACTTTATTTGGAAGCAACCAAATAATGTTATTTTATTTATTATATATATTTCTTAAGATGAATCTTGATTAGTGTACTTTATTTTTTGTATGCAAAAAAATTTTTTTTTATATTTTGCTTTACTAATTTATAAAAAAAGAAAGGAACAAACAATGCTTTTAATTTTTAGATAAAAAATAAAAATTTCTGGGTTTTTTTTTATTTTTATTTTTTTTTTTAATAGGAAAATGAATTATAGAAACATTTTTCAAGTAATTTCTTTTTCAAATACTTTCATTCCTTTTGATAAGAAAATCATAGATAAAATATTCTTTATTTCTAAATTATTTTATTTTTATAGCACATGTTAATATATAACTACGTTTTTATATACTAGTATTGTAATTATTACTAAAGGTAAAGGACACTTTTCTATTTATAAAATTATAATTTCCAAACTTCTGATAATTTCAAAATATGATTTGTATTTTTTATTATATTATTATGAATTCTGTGTAAAATAGTTATAACTTAAAAAGTAAAATTTAACTTTTAATATTATATATAGCATAATATATTCCTAATAAATTTAATACTATTAAACATAATAATTTAAGATTTGCATAACATTTTATAATAACTCAAAATTCACGAGTTTTAATTTAATATATGTTATCCAAAATCTTTATTCTTTTAAAAATATTAGCAAATAAAACTTACAGATATTAAAAGGTTTTCTTTTATGAATCAAAATATTCAATAGTTGATTCATTTAGAAACTTAAGATATTGAAAACTATTAAGATATCATTAAAGCTGATTACATTAGATAATAAAAGTTTTAAGTTTTGATCTAATAATCTCAGTTTTATTTGATATATTAGCAATTAGGGAGTAAAACTTATTTATAGCTTGTTTAAAAAAATCAAATATTTGTTTATTTCTGATATTACTACTGATTGGAAATCTGTTAAAAAAAAATTACTTAGATGATGTGAAGATGTTTAGTAATCTACAATTTTTTTTAAAAAGAAAATTTGATCTACACCAACCCTGCCAATCAACCAAAACAAAAATTATTTAGTGACACACTTTTTCATTGTGAAAGTATGTGTCAAATAAACAGTTGCATTAAAACTTGACAAAAAATTTTAATTTTTCGAGATAAAAAGTTTTAAAATAACTTGTTTTATTATACTTCATTAAACTATAGTTACAAATACAAAGAAATATATAATCAATTATAATAATAAATTTAAACCCTTACATTTTGTGTATTAAATTATACTGAAGTCTACTGCAAAATAAAATTTTTTGATTATTAATGGTTATGTCCATTTTTCCCAACTTTGTTTTACAGACAATGTTTCCCAAATCTGTATTCTTTTATTTATTTTCTTTGAATTAGTTTTAATTATTTATTAGAATATTTGAATTTTAAACAATATAAACTATTTTTATTCATTCAGTTTCATTCCATTTTTAAACTTTCATCATAAATGAGGCCACTAATTTATAACTTTTTCTTGCCATATAATTTGTATTTGTAGAAATTAATTGGGAAATTAAGTTAAGCAATAAAATCTGTGTGCATAACTGCTTAATGAAAAAAATTAAGAAGAGAATATTTTCTTAGTAAAATTTAGCTGATATTTTTAATTCAATAAGTTGGAAAGAGATTTCACTGCTAATACAAAATATGGGAATAGTATTGAAATTAATTTCAAGTTAGTCAAATTTCTCTGAATAATTTTTATTGCTTTTTGGAAAATAATTTTAAAAGAAATTATTATATGTAAAACAATAATATTTTTGTGTTTTACAGTTGAATACAATTTTATATATTATTTTTCAGGGTATTAATCTCAGTGGAGGACAAAAGCAAAGAGTTAGCTTAGCAAGAGCTGTTTATAATAATGCTGATATATATTACTTGGATGATCCTTTAAGCGCTGTAGATGCACATGTTGGAAAACATATATTTGAGCATGTTATTGGACCTAAAGGATTGTTGAGAAAAAAGGTGTGTATTACTTTGTTTTATTGATATATATATAATTTTTACATGAGAACTAAGCTTAATTTTATCGCATTTAATAATTATGTTAATGATAAATCAATGCTTTAAATATTGTAAATGTACTATAGTCTAAATCTTTAAAATTTCCCTTTTTTATGCCAAAATTTTATATTGTTTTAAAAACTTCATCTGAAATTCAATATATCTTACCAATTAGGTGTATTTTGTGTATATAGAAATCATTGGTACAGATCTTTTTAATAGTGGAGATTTCCAAAAACGCTAACGTTTCTAACGTTTTCGAAAATCTCTACTATTAAAAAAATGGAATTAAACGCAATTTGGAGAGATCCACCTGCCCACTTTTGGTACTTTGGGAAAAACCTCGCTATTCTAACGGCATAACACCAGCTCAGTATCCCTAGGATACAACAGACTGCTCTTTCAAATTTTTTGAGTGGCCACATTTGATCCCTTTCTCTTCAACAGGGCCAGAAAGTCTTTCTGGAGTCTCACTGGTGCAAGACTGATCAGGCCACCCCGAGACATATTCTTTACTGTCTCAATTTTACTGTGAACAAAGTTTTGGAGAATCCTATTTTATTAGACTTTTTAATGATTTTTGTTTTATGGAGATGGTTTACCTTAACTACACCATCTGGTGCAAACAACAAAAACTACAGAAATCATTAGTTGAAGTATTTTTCATTGATTGTTTTTCTGGTAATTTAATAATAAAATCTCAATCTGGATTTCTTGTACCTATAATTACATGTTTTCGAAGAAACTTGGTCAGTGAAATATTGAAAAAGCATATTAGGATTTTGTTTATGTAAATAGACAAAAACTTTTCTTAAAGTACTTACAATAAAATTTATGTATATTTTCCTTTTTTAAAAAATTTTTCACTCTGTACATTTATTGTATATATTAATTCGCAACTAATATCAAGTAAAAATAGTAAAATTGATTAAATATGTAATAGTGCAAGACAGTTAACTTTAAACTTTGTTAAAAACATTTTTGCTACTGCTTCATAAAGAATGAAAGAAAAAATTAAATAAAAGAAAAAGTATGAGAAAGCTTAAATTACTAAAAGTAATTTTATATTGCTAATAATTTTGTAACTGTAATACTTTTTAAACATTTGGTATATTAAAAGAAGCAAATGTTTTCGTATATCACTGAAAATATAAGAATATTTGTATAAAGAGCATTTTATAACTAAAATAAATTTAAAATTAATGCAAAATAAAAATATACATAAATTTTAAGGAAAAAATGCATTGTTTCCAATTCTACTTGAATCTCTCAAAAATTTTATAACTTACTTAATAATTTTAATTAATCATTGCAGGTTTTAAATTTTATATAAATAGTTTTAATTATTTTGTTTTAATCTTTTTTGAAACTGATTTTAATCAATCATTTCAACAAAGATTGAATTTTGCAAATATTTACTTGTAAAATTCATTAAACTGCCTTTTATTCAATTAGTGGAATTAGATTATGCTTAGAAGGAGTGAAACTACATGAGTTGATTTTAACTTCTTATTATTTTATTTAGACTAGAATCCTTGTAACACACAGAATAAGTGTCCTGCCTGAGGTGGATACTATTGTTGTCCTCCAAGATGGTAGAGTTTCCGAAACAGGATCCTATGCTGAACTTTTAGCCAAAAAAGGTGCTTTTGCTGATTTCCTGATTCAGTATTTGCAAGAAAATGCTGATGAAGTTTCAGAACAGATTTTACCAGATGAATTGAACTTAGTGCAAGAAATAGTTGCTACTGTTGGAGCTCCTCCTGAATTGGCTAGGTTTGTATGCATTTTAGAAATAGTCAAAAGATCAAAATAGATTTTTAATCCTTTTTTGCTTTCTCTTGAAATATTTCTGGAAGATATTTTCAAAAGGATCGCTGAATTTGAAAGAATTAGATATAATGATCTTAAAATTCAAAATGATCTGATTAATTTCTTCATGTTCCCTTTGAAATGTCAGATTAGCAGTTTATCAACTAATTTAGAATTGTATATTATTTTTAACTTGTTGTTGTTTTTAATTTTTGTGTATGTATTTATTAAATTTATGATCTGCAAGTTTATTAGTGATTAAATTTTATACCTTGTTTATAGGCATTTATCAAAACTGGGTGAGGAAAATGACTCTGATCCTTCATCTCCGAAATCTCCAAAACCTGAATTGTCTCCATCTATTTCATCTATTGGTGATGGACTTCGAAAACGTGCCAAAAGTTTCCGTGATTCGTCTTATCAGAAACCTTCTCGAGCAAAATCAGTTGCTGGGAAACCAGCTGTTGGAACAAAACTTACTGAAAAAGAAGGCATGGAAGTTGGATCGGTAAAGTTAATATTTTTAGTTTTGCTGTTAATGATTATAACTAATGGTTTCTTATAGCTATGTTCTGAACTGTCAGTTGTGAATATTTCCCTTACAACTAAATTGTTCAAAAAAGGCTAAACTCATTCTGAAATGAATTCAAGAAAAGTCTTTTGTTTCACTTTTAAATTTTGCATAATCTTTGAATCTTTTAAATTATATTTATTAAAATTTCTTTTTATTAGTCCAGAAATTCTATTATAGTGTAGAAAAAGTATTTGTTAATTTATATTTATTTAAAAATTTAAATTTTTTCCCCTTTGTTTCTCTGATAGGAGATACAAATCAATTTGGGTGACAACTATTTTGCTTCTGTTTCATTAATCTATGTTGCATTTATAATATTATATTTATAAAAAAGAAATTAATTTTATTATTATGTGTAGCACAAAAAATATTTTGCTTGTATTATAAATAGAAATTTATGTTGAAGTAAAAGGCTGGAATATGATCCTGTTTAATCTTGTGATCCACTATTCTATAATTCAGTTAAATTTAGTGCTCTTCTGTCAGAAAGTGTAATCTTTTAAATTTAAACTAGATTTTGAAATTTTAAATTATGGATAAATTGTAAAATTTAATAAGATATTTTAGTTTTGAATATCTCATTGAATATTTAACACAACTTAATTCAAAATATGTATATATTATGATAAGAAATTATTTTTATATAGTTTTAAAATAAATTCATTTTTAAAAATTGTCTTATTCATTGGTTTCAGTTCAACTTTCCATTACAATATTTGTTGGGTGTGTGTGCGCGATCATCTGCGCATTTACAAGCAACTAAAATTTTTTTTATTTGGGAAGTAATGTCTGTTTTTTAATGAAACAGTAATAAATTTTAAGTCTCATCATCAGTAAAGATCTTCCTTTTTTATTCTCTCAAAAGTTTTATTTTATTATTTTGAAGGGCTATCCTTCTGAACAAGACATATTTATTTAGAACAAAATATTCTCTAAATTTTCAGTAAAGAAAAAATATAAGAAATAATAAGTTCAAACTAAACTATTAAATTATTTATAATTCATATTTCTGTAGTTAAATATACTATTAATTTTTTACAACCTATCAAATATTAACCATTTTTCCCATATCCTGAAAACCATTGAATAGAGGCTTAAAAATGTAGGTCATAGCTATCATTTTAAAGATTAATATTACATTTTTATCTACTGTCTAGTTAGGCAATAGTTTACACTTTCTTCTGTCTTTAAATGGTTCAATATGCTTATGGAATATTTTTAAATAATATATTCATGGTTAAAAGTTATGAATGTGATTATTTACTGTCATCTAGATTTGCCAGAATTTCTTCCATTTATAATCAAAATTCATACTTTAAAACTAAAATAACTAATTGTCACTAAGCTTTTTAGTTAAAACTTTATGTTCAAAAATGTCAAATATTTATGTTATTCTTATTTCTCTCTAAAATAGATAGTTGTGAGGACAACCTGTGACTGTAACCTAGGACAATCTTGCATTGAAAAAAAAATTTTTTTTCTATATTTATTATTAGAATGGATATTTATAATTAACTTGCTAAATTTAATCAAAACTAAATATCGATCAAAGTACATACTGAAGTATGTGTTCACAGAAAAAATGCTAATTTTAAAATTACTTTAAATGTAACAAAATATTTGCATGGTAATTTCTTTCATGATAGTATATATCTGTATACAAAAAGTAAAAAAAATATTAAAATAAAATTTTTCCTTTTATTTTCAGATATTTAATGAAAGAATATTCATAAAAAATCAGATTTAATTTAACCTATAAAATTCAGTACACTTATAACAATCATCCTGCAGTAAGAAATAAATGTTTCAGTTTATTTAAAAAAAAACTGTATTGCTTATATCAGTTTATTACCATTGATTTTATAAGATCATATTTGTTAATGTTCTTAAGAATTGCATTGTACCCTACAATTTCAATTGAAATACATTTTAAAATTAAAGTTTCTCTAAATAATTTGTACTAAAAATTATAGGTTCAACATTAAATAATTTAAACAATAGTTTAATTACATTTGAAATATATTTTACATTACGCTTGATTTATTCAACAATTGTAAAAAAGAAAGAAAAAAATTATGGATAGGAAATTTTCTATTCTTATTATTTATATTTGAGAAACTAGACTAGCTTTATTGTTTACTAAAATTCTGTGGCATGGCAGCCCATATGGACCAAGGCCTACAGTGCCCATCTCAGTTTTCATGACTGAGAGGCCCTGGAGTACAAAGCATATGTCCCTATTAGGTGGTCAACCTAATGCGAAATCCCCAGTGTTTAATTCACAAGCATGCTTGGTACTCAGTTTATAGACCCACTGAAGGGATGAAAGGCTGAGTTGACTTTGCCTAGCTCAAGAATCAGACCTGTGCCTTGGGAAAGTGAAATGCCACTAAGCCACTGGCCTTCTCATTGTTTACTAAATTTAAGAAAAAGGGTATAAAGTGTAAATTAAGATACTTTATTTATTTCTCTCTGCCACATATTTAGCTTAACAATGAGTGAGTTCAGTTCCTGCCTCAGTCTTAAAAATATTTAGTCATTTAAAATTCACTCTAAACTATAGGTCCAGGTAGCCTTCCTGTGCAGAAAATTACAATTGAATGAAAAACCAAATTTTTATGCTTTTGACAAGTTTTTAAATCTTTTCTATGTTTTTCATTTATATAAGAATTTCATTTCAAAATTAATCTGAACAATTATTTTAAGTGTGAATTTCATTGTAGGTTAAATCTTCCGTGTATTTTGATTACATGAAATCTTATGGCTATTGGAATACATTTTGGACCATAGTGTGTTATGCATTGTCTACAGCTTTCAGTTTGGGTTCTAGTTTGTGGCTCACTGAATGGAGTAATGATGCTGAAGATCCATCAACAGCTTCTGATATAAAATTACGAAATCTACGTTTGGGAGTTTATGGAGGATTAGGTGCTGGTGAAAGTAAGTTGTGCCTGCAAATAAAACTAATGTTCGAATTTTTTTTTAATTCTACACAATTTTAGCTTTTATTGTACTTTAAGAATTATTATCAAATTTGAAATGATTATATTGGTGATAGCACCTTTATTTAAGTTCAAGGCATATTTTCTAACTTTAAATTAAGAACAACTCTCTTTCATTTACCTAATTTGATTTACAAAATCAAGTGAACATGAATGATAACAAATCCCTAGATTTTTCTTTAAAATTACGGATACTTTTTTAATGAAGTATTAGTTGCATAACATGCTTTAAATGCTCTTAATTAAATTTTTATTTGGCTTTTGAGATGGCCGGAACATGTGTAAAACTTAAATGTTACACTTAGCAAACAATTGCCTAAATTTTCTGCTTAATGAACATTAACAATCCATAAAGTCTTATTTATGTAGAAACAAGTGCATTTTTTAAAAAAAAATTGTTGGTTCTATACCATGTTTTAAAGTAAAATGAATAACAAAGTATGTTTGTTGAGCATATTATAATAAGTTTGATTTAGTGTTGCCTATTGTACTATTAAGATAAGTGTACAAGTGCAATTTTTTTATTTGCACAATATGATAAAAATGTGTCACTGTTTTCTAATTCAGATTAATTCAATTCAATAAAATTTATCTTTAGATTTTATTTTTCATATTTAAAATTTGGAATTCTTACTATGCAATGTGTATAATATATTTTTATCGATTGCAGTTGTATTTACTTTGGTTACTGCAGTGAGTATGAATTTGGCGTGTCTTCGGGCCTCCAAAATTCTTCATGATGATATGCTGAAGCACATCATGCATGCACCAATGTCCTTCTTTGATACCACTCCCTTGGGTAGAATATTGAATCGATTCTCCAAGGATATTGACACAGCTGATGTCACCATTCGATTTAACATAAGGATGCTGCTGATAATGTCTTTCCGAACTTTGTCTGCCATCCTTATCATATGTTTAGAAACTCCTATTTTCATTGTGGCTTGTATTCCTCTAGCTGTTCTCTATTACTTTCTACAGGTAATATATTTACTAAATGATTGAAAAAAATTATGAATTAATCTTTCAAATATAAATTGGTTGTTACAAATTAGTAAATTTCAATATAAAATTGGTATTGAAAGGAATCACATATTTGTATGTTATTACTCCAATAAAGTATACAAGAACTCTTTTATTTTTCTACTATACCTTAATTAATATAACAGCTTATTCTTAAAATTTCATAATGATTTTTTTTTTCATTTTACCATAGTGATATCAGAATTATTTTTTTAATGTTTTTAAAATATATTTTTTGTATAATTTTGTTTCTAATTTTTTGCAACTGCAGTTTTTAATATTCTTTAACAATTACACAATTAATCATACATTGCTTGAAATTTTAAATAAGATGATTCCTTGAAAATTCTGGATTTTTTCCAATATTTTCAAGTATTCTAGTGTTTTTTTTATTTTTTTTTTATCATTTTAAAATAAATTAAAGATTTAGTTTTTATAATACTGTTAAGTTTCTAAGTTTGTATATTTTTCCAATAATGTGTAAGATGATTATTTTACAAAATTGTTTTGCTTGCATGAATTGAGATTTTAAATACCGTTATTCTTAGTGAATTTCATTTAATATTGAGAAATTTTGTTTAACATTTTACTGTATTATGTCTCAGTTCATTCTTTTAACTATTTAGTTTAATAATATTCTGCTCATTCTTAATTATCTTTTAATTCTTGTTTTTTTTCAATATAAACAAATATTTTATTTGTGTTATTAAAATCTTTGAAATTTTTATTTGCAGAAATTCTATATACCCACTTCTCGACAGTTGAAGAGGCTAGAATCAACTACTCGTTCACCCGTTTACTCTCATTTCTCAGAAACTGTGACTGGGGCAACATCTATTAGAGCTTATAAGGCTGAGCAACAATTCATGGACCATTCAAATAATCTTGTCGATACAAATAATGAATCTTATTACCCAAGCCTTGGTGCTAGCAGGTTAGAATTCATTTACTGAAATTATTTTCATTAGAATTCTTTTTATTTAAAAAATTAAATGAGACAGATTGCACAACGATTACAACATAAACAAAAAATGTTATTATTTTTTATGATTAATTTTGATGATAACAATAACAATGAGGTGATATATCTTACAATTAAATTCAATTTTTTTTTTACTGCTTTGCTCATAAATTTTGTTAGTATAAATACTAGATTAAAAAGAATGTTTTAAGATTTAGCGCTTTTCTTCTTGTACTGTGAAGGAAATATCTTAAAAGTAAATTTACCTGAAGGACAAATGTTGGATATATAGCTCCAGATAAATTTCTTTTAAAAATAAAGAATTATATGTTTTTTCTTCATTTTCTATTAATGGAGACTTATTTTCAGCTTAGATTATAGATTAGTTTGGGATGAATGAATCATAGTTTCATACTCAGCAGTAAATAAAAATTAAAAAAATATTTCTGCTTCATTGAAAAATCTTTTTCTTCATTCACATATACTAAAAATTCTGTTCCAGAATGAGAAATCCTAAATATTTATAATTTCTGTAACTATACGTATATGAGGATACAGTTAGTGTTTGATTTATTTTAAAAGTAAATATTATTAATATGCACACTGAGTGAACAAATGTTTCTTTGGTTTCCTTGTTAAACTACACCTGGAATTAAAATAATATTGGTTGGTGAATAAAAAATTGAAAGGCAAGTCTACCTACAGAAGAATAACAAGTGGCAAATTTAATGTATGTGCCTCACTAAGTTCAGCATTGGAAATTATCAAGGGTTATCATAGGAAAAAAAGAAAAATGTATGCTTTAAAGGTGCATTTAAAATGAAATAGATAAATTATGTTTAAGGACTGAACAAATAACTTTATCTAATAAGTCTCATTTCATGTTTTGTTATAAAAATGTTGGATAAAGTATATTATATTCGATTCTAATAACAAATTCTTGAACTGTTAATTTAAAGTTACTGCTTAGACGTTTTTTACAATGGCGGGCACTGGATGACTAACCCTTCCCCACAACAAGGCTAGAAACTGCTACTCATTTATCTTTACTCGGTAAGCACATGTGAACCAAGTCACAGAGGCAAGTCACATTACGCATGCCATTCCACCACAAACCTGTTTATAGGGTGAGCTATATTCATATATCATCTCAGAAGAAAGGGCAAAGAAATGCAGATAGTTAGAAACATCCATGTCCAAACCAGGATTTGAACCTGGGACCCACAGTCTAGGAGTTAGGAATGCAAACTACTTGTTGGCTACCCACAGTTGGCAGTCCTTAGACTAATAACAGTAGAATCATAATGTGGGAAATATTTTCTGGAAATACACTTCATTTTTGGCTTTTTTTATACCTGTGTCACAACTCTGAACAGCTCAACTTCAAAATCACACCTTATTTACTGTTTGTGACTATAATCTCTTATGGAGATTACCTTTTTCAGTAACAGGACAGTGGGTTTTGTCACCATTTTCACTAGACCTCATATTTATTTGTGGAATATCAAATTTTGTTTTCTTGCTGTCACATTCTCTTAATCTCAGTCCATCTGAACATTTATGCCATGAAGTTAAACGATAACTTCAAAGCTTTAAAATGCTACCATACAATCTGATGCAATTTATAATTGCTCATATGTCAGCATGGATAAACATCTCAGCTTCTTTCTGAATCCATGACAGGGAAAATCTTGGTTATGATCAGAGTAAAATTTTAAACAGATAGTATTAAAAAATGTATCTCTAATTTTTTAATACTCAGGAATTATTTATGAAATAATGCCTTTATGTTTTTTCAGTGATAAAAGAATGTCTCTTTTCAAGTTACTTTAATCTGACATAATTGTCTTGGATTTTATTTTATTAGAATTTCTAAATTTAATTGTGATGTTTATGTTTTTTTGATTTAATTGTTTATGTTTTCTTAATGATTATAAAATTTATTGTTTCAAAAAGTACATGATATTTACCTAGAAAATTAGTAAATCGTAAATACAAATTTTTAAATAATAATTATCTTGTATTCATGGTGTGGTATGTTGTATGCTTAGATTAACAATTTAGCAGTGTGAATGTGGTGTGAATAACTTTAATTTTTTGAGCATTATATTAATAGTGATAAATCTAAATGCTAAGTAACAAATGAAAAATAAACAAAATCCATACTATTTTTGACAGCTATTTTTCCAAGTTTACTATTTTAGTAATGAATGTGCTAAAGAATAAGTAAACGTGCTATATTTTATTGATTTTAAAATTATTCATGTAATAAATGTTATGCATTACATAAATAAGATGATTCCATTATGATTGTCACTATGCCTGTAAACAATTTTGCAATTTTGATAGGCATTATTAACTTACCGTGCTTTAAAAATTTGGGTTTTGAAGAGCTCTCCTATTTTGGAAATTGTTTATTATTACTTTTATTTTATTAGTGAAATCTTAAAACTTATTGAAAAATTGAGATGTCAGTCACAGTATTTATATAATCACATTAATTCATTGAAAAGAAATTTATATAATAACCACATTTTTAATGCATAGAATTATGTTTAACCCCATCTAAAAATGCATATTACATTTGAAGTGTTACTTATTATGAAATATTTTTAACAGTCTTATAGAACAGCTACTTTGTTTGGTTTTCTAGATAATTTTTATCTTTAAATATACAAATATAAAACAGAAATAAAATTTCCTACACATTAATAATCTCCTGTTTTTTAATTTTTAAATCTTGATTTTTTTTTAAAAAATATCTTATTGCACATTTAAATAAATGTACTTTGCTTTTTAGGTGGTTAGCAATTCATCTTGAGTTTCTGGGATATACCATTGTGTTTTTGGCAGCACTTTTTGCTATATTGGCTCGTGATACCCTAAGTCCTGGTGTTGCTGGTCTGTCTATCAGTTATGCTTTACAAGTAAGCTCATTTTTAAATTTTATACATAAGAATCTTTCGTTTTGAGAATCTTCATAAATCATGGAAACTTTTTTTTTAAGTTTATAGAACAACTTTTTTATGTTATATATAATGGTACATAATAATAATGGTACATATATAATATTAATTATTGTTGTAGAATGTAAGAAAATATTTATTTATAGAAAAATGCATCATGCATTTACTAGGGCAATTTTTATTCTTTTTAGATGACAGGACAGCTAAATATGCTGGTCAGAGCAACAGCAGATGTTGAAACCAATATAGTTGCTGTGGAGAGGTGTCTCGAATATACTAAAACTCCAGTTGAAGTAAAAAGTTTTCTGTAACAATTTTTGGAACTCCATAAATGATAATTAATATATAATGATAGTAAGATTAAAATAGTAAGATATGCAAATTTTAGAAATATTTTCTTAAAATATAATACAGGGTGGCGCGGCAGACGGATGGATTTGAAAAGGCCATTGCTCGCTTCCTAACCGTTGGCTCTGCTCGAAGAAGGTGTGGTTCGAAAGAGCGAGATCGGAAATTTGTCTCCATATCAAGGTCAGTTCACAAGATGGAATAGTCTGTAGCGCAGCGTGTGTTTTGCGTGGAAGCATATTTTTCAAACGGCCGTTCGATTGTCCACGTGCAGCGCGCTTTCCGTTCGGAATTCTGCATCGCCCCTCGCGGTTGAGTTCCCAATCGGAACCAGAATTTTTGTGTGGGTGAAAGCCTTTAGGGACACAGGAAATTTGTCCTCGATAAGGAGGGGCCCTAGGAGAACTGTCTCAACCCCGGAAAACATCGAGAGAGTTCGAGCTGCGATTGAGCAGTCTCCTAGGCGTTCCCTTCGTAAACAGGCTGGCGCCCTAGGAATTTCAAGACGTTCCCTTCAAAGAATCGTCAAAGGACACCTCCAGTTACACTCCTATAAGATGGTTGTTGCTCAAGAGTTAAAACCACTGGATTATGAAGAACGTCAACGCAGTAGCGAAAACATGCTTGCTGCATTGCCACCAGACTCTGTTGTTTTCTTCTCTGACGAGGCACATTTTCACCTCAGCGGTTGTGTAAATAAACAGAACATGTGCTACTGGAGTGGGACAAACCCTATGAAGCTCCACCAGAGGCCCCTACACTCTGACAGAGTCACAATGTGGTGTCTTTTGTCGAGGGTGGGGATCATCGGGCCCTACTTTTTTGAAGAAAATGATCGAGCGGCAACTGTGACTTCTGTACGTTACCTCAATATGATCCAGACATTTTTCTTGCCTGAACTGGAGCAGATGAACCTGGATGACATCTGGTTTCAGCAGGATGGGGCCAGGCCCATACTGCTAGAGTTTGTATGGATGTTTTGCGTGACCGATTCATGGGCGCCTCATCTCCAAGCGAGGCAATTTGCACTGGCCAGCGCTGTCTCCAGATTTGGACCCCTGTGATTTTTTCTTGTGGGGCTACCTAAAATCCCTCGTCTACAACGACCGTCCAAGGACCTTGGAAGCTCTTATAGACAACATTCAGGTCAGCATCAAACAGATTCCCGTAGAAATGCTGGAAAGAGTCCATGAAAATATCTGAAAAAGGCTTAGGCAATGTATGGAGTGTGAGGGCCACCATTTGGGTGATATTTTATTCAAAACTGTCTAAACTCTAATTTCCCTTGTCAGTGTATAAAAACAAAATTAAAAATATCGTTGTTCTTTAATATTTTGTGTTTTATTGACTTTTGATATTCATCCGTCTGCCGTGCGCCACCCTGTACATTTTGAGAATTTTCATTATTGTGATATATAAATTTCATGTTTTCTTTGTTAAGACTAATAATATCTGATCTTTATTAATTTATTTTCTGTATTTTTACTATAGATACTGTTTAATAACATTTTTCTATAAAAATAAAGAGACTTTAATGCATACATCCAATATGATATTTATCCCACTGTAAATTTTAAACATTAAATTCTGCCTCTTGAAAACACAGATAGTTTTATAAAGAATTTATGATCATATAATACATTGTTAAAATATTTTCTAGTGTATAATCTCGCAAAGTTTAAACAATAAAATGTTGTAAATTTAACTTATTTTAAACAATTTCTTGTCAGCTATATTTTAACAAAGTGAAGAATTTCTTAACTAATAAAATTCAATCTCTTTATATCAAGTGTAGGAAATAATTTAAATTTTGTATATTATCCAAAATTTGTATTCTGCATATGAATAACTGATTACTTTAATCTTCCAATTGAGTGTATTTCATATTCATTATAGGCTTCATGGACAATTCCAGAAACTAAACCAAAACCATCATGGCCTACTGAAGGAATGATAAAATTTGCTGATTATTCTACTCGATATAGAGAAGGACTGGAATTAGTTCTTAAAGGAATTTCGTGTAATATAAGTCCAAAAGAACGAGTATGTAATATTAATTGGAAGTTTTATATTAATTATTTTGCTGGAGGAACAATCTTTCACATTTTTAAATTATTTTGCTAAAATAAGTTTGGTACTTAAAAATATTTACTCAAAATGTTCCATACTGAAATTCCATTATTTAATATAACATTTAGTATACTTTAATTATTGTTTATTATATATAGATAAATAATATATACCATGTATATCAAAAAATATTTGGCACCTATATAAATAAGGTAATCTATCATTTTACAACATGCAGTTCTTGTAATTTTAAATAAGGTAGTGTGGGAAACATTACAACTATATAAGAGCATAATAACATGCAGTTTGATTTTCAGTATTTCAGGGAAAATGTTATCGTCAATTATCACCAGAACAACTAAGCTGCATGTGACATTTCCAGGAGGCTGTAGTACAAAACTGACTGTGGCCTACATGAAAGATAAGTGATCACAGTTGAAATTTGGCCAGTTGAGGAAACCCATAAAGTGACCATTAGATATCAAAGATATGTTCTCCTTTTAGTCTGCTTTCAGAAGAACTGCTTTCTTTCAATGGCCAATATTCATAAGACGTTTCAGCAATTATTCAGAATTGTTGCATTGATGTATGTAATGAAGACTACTTACTCGTTTATCATGTTCATACTTTTGTCCCAAAATATGATCTCAAATCATCTCAGATAGAATGATATAAGTGATGTCTGGACCATAGAACAGAGGAAACAAGTGCTCTGGGATAACGAATTGTGTTCAAACAAAATCAACAACAAATTAATTTCATCTTTTAATTTTAGTTGGATCTCTGCCTAAAGGCTTCTGTCTCTATGGAATCATCAGTGAAGTTGTGTGATATGATGTGTTTCATGAGTGGGTTGTGATAGTGTCAAAATACTTGGTTCCAATAATTGTTAAATAACTCATTAGGCTTAAATACCTATTTTACCAAGATTTACCACATCATTCCAGATGTGAAATAAAGCTAGCTTAGAATTTTGTGTGCTTCTTAGCTTGTGGCAGTTTTCTAGAAAAACCTTTGTTACTTTTAGGACCACAGTGTCAGATTTCATTTTGCAAAGCCTACTGTGGCTTATTATGTCAAGAATGACACTTATTTTTTGTAACTTGTTGGCCAAAAATTTTTAGCTTAATCCTATTAAACACCTGGAGCATCAACTTAAATTATGCTCACACAACCAAAATTACTTGGTGAACTCTCCTCTTTTTTTCAAGTGGGACAGAAAAAAGTACCATCATTATTGCATAAGGAGTGTTGTGTAATACCTGAAAGGTTCTCTATGATAATCACTTAGGGACGTTCCACTACACAATGATAGTGAATAAATATCATTTTCCGTGAGTCCAATTACTTATTAACAGATAGTGTATGGTCATCATGAATTTTTCACAGTAAAGTGTTAGTTTTAATAAAGAATTGATAATAAATTTTAAAAGAAATATATAAATGTATATTTATGTGTGAATCATTCTAACAATTTACTAACTCTTCACTTTCTTTTGTTAAATTTAAGAATTTTTATGCACAATGTATAAAAAGGTCAGTTATTTTCAATATACATTATGTAATTTAACAATATTAAATAATGTCTGTGTGTTACATTTTGGTATAGTACAGAAATCACTAACTATTTAATATTATTTTTATTTGCCATTATATTAATCATATTCATAAAAAATTTTTAATTAACCATGACCTTATCTTGGGAGACAAAAAATATTACTTGATTTACTGGAAACGATTTCACTACTATAATTATCACTTGCAATAGCAAATTACTCCATTTCCATGAATGAAAACATTACTAATAATCAAAAATAATAATTCATATTTGTTTTGCTCAGAAATTATTGACATAAATTGGATGAATTACAATTTAATAACAAAAAATAGACAGTGCATTAATTAGTATAATCCTCTGCCAATCAATGCACTTCTGCCACTTAACTAAGAATTATGTGGACATTTGGTAAACAATTGTATGGGATTGTTGGTGAACCAGCTATCAATATTGTTTTCATGGAAAAATATCTTATGAATATGTATTTTTCCTATTTACATTTAATGATTTAACACCTTATGCTTGTAAAGGAAAGAAAAAAATTCATACAACAAATATTCTTGACACTAAAATATTTGTTTATATTTCAAGTAGCAAACTCTTTACAAAAGAATTTATTTTTAGAAAAAAAAGAAAAACATTTTATATTTTTAGTAAATATTTAATTACTTTAGCAAAATTAAGAATATGTGTCAAATACACTATAAGGATCCATTAATCATGACACTTACAAATGTTCTTTAACTATTAAAAATTATTTAAAATGTTTACTTTGCATCTATAATATTGCTTTTATTTTGTGTTAATTAAATTCAGATAATTTCTTACCATTTAATATAAATTTATATCATTTTTTCACACAGTTATTTAATATGATTTAGATTTTTATTTATATTATTGTTTTATTGAATTAATACATTGGATTCACTGCCATTGATCTGATGACCTACTATAATTTTATAAAGAAATAATTTTCTGATATTTATTTTTAGTGTGGTATTGTTGGCCGTACAGGTGCTGGAAAATCATCTCTTACGCTAGCTTTATTTCGCATTGTAGAAGCAGCAGGTGGAAAAATTCTGATTGATGGCATTGAAATTGGAAAATTAGGCTTGCATGATTTACGCTCTAAACTGACAATCATCCCTCAAGTAAGTATATATTTAAAATAATTAGTTAACATATTCTGTATTTAGAAAACTTTATAACCTATTGTTGATATTCACAAATTTAATAATATAAAGTTTCTTTCCTCTGTGTAAAAAATCATTGTTTTAATTTTTAAAACCAATCGCACTAACAAAAGCTTATTCTTGTGAATATATACCATGCTTGTTTATAGTTTGTAATTATGCAAACCAAATGTTTTCTTAGTAAATAAGTTAACATTACATTTTATAGATATAGTTTAAGTATGATTAATATGAAGTATGAAAAACCCTTAATTACTTTGATCTCCTCTAATAATACAGCTACCTTAAATAGGTAATACATCAAAAGCAGTTAAAAATACAAAGCATCTTTTACTTTTGTAAAAATAGAAAATCAGCAAATTTTTACATTTTATTAAAAGAATCTCTTATAAACTAGAAAAACTTCTATATCTTTTGAATATATCTATTTCATTAAATTGTTTTTTCAATCATGCTGTTATCTTATTGACTACAAAATCGATAAACAAAATTATGAGACAAAATTCGCTTTTTTTATTTAACTAATTCATTTACATTATTAATATTTTGGTTTGGGAAATGTGGAAAATGTTTCTTGCTTATTTTGTTTGAGCAATATTGCTGCTATGTATAGCTGCCATTTATATGTAATACCAATGATTGTTTCTGAAGGAATTAATGAAAAACTTTTTTAAAAAGTCATTAATCTTAATTTTTTAAAGCATCAAAATTATGCATAAATATTTTATGAAATCGATTCTTTATTTTTTAATGATTGAATTTGTAAAGCAGATATTAATGCGCATATTCTACTGCTAAAAGATTAATTTTTTTAAGTAACTGCTGTAATAAATGTGTATGTTTTATATGGTTTATGGTGTGTGTACTATTGATGCCCGTAAGGAATTATTAGTAATAATGAAACTCTAAAAGATAATAATATTAATTAATTATATTTTTATTAAAAATTGGAGTTAACCTAAATTGTTTGTGCAATTTTTCAGGATCCAGTTCTTTTTACTGGCACAATACGAACGAATCTTGATCCCTTTGGTACATATAGTGATGAAGCTTTATGGTTAGCTTTAGAACAATCACATTTAAGTGATTTTGTTAAATCTTTAGAAAAAGGGTTAGAGCATGAAGTTTCTGAAGGAGGCGAAAATCTTAGGTAAGTACTAGGATTCTTCATGTTGTACTAGTTGTAAATTTGCTACAAATCTGTTATCTGACTGAAGGTGTATTAGTCGAATGAATAAAAGTCATGAATAATTCACTTTATTTCTAATTTCTTACAATTTTAACTAAGCAATTTAACTATTTAATATAGAAACACGAATAAAAAATTATTTACTTTTAATTTCTCTGTTTTTGATATTTCCAAGTATCAATTAAATTGTAATTAAAACATATTTAATGTTTCATTGTTGAATAACTTGTTCAATTTTAATTTCTCCATTTGCAAGTTAAATTTCATAAAAATTCATGATTTGTCTGTTCTTAGTGTCGGTCAAAGGCAATTAGTTTGCTTGGCTAGAGCATTGCTTAGAAAGAGCAGAGTTCTTGTTCTTGATGAAGCTACAGCAGCAGTAGATGTGGAAACAGATGAGCTTATCCAGTCAACTATTCGTACAAAATTTACTGAGTGTACAGTTTTAACCATAGCGCACAGACTGAATACCATCATGGATTATGATAAGTAAGTTTATTCGACTTTTGTTTTATTTATTAAATTATTATGTTTTGTATGTTGATGTTCGTTTCTATGTGGTATATATTGTACCTCATGATATTAATGAGATGTGTAATAATTAGTGTAAACAGAAAGCATCAATCATCTAAATATATTCAAAATATTCTATTATTGGAATAATCTGCTAATAAAAATGTGAACATCTGCTAAGAAAATATACTTCTATTTTTAGATAGTATGGATTATTAAGATTCTCCAATATTTAAATGAATATTGAAAATCCATTTATTTTTTCCTAACTAAAATATATTTCTAGTTCTTGTGAATTTTAAATATTAGAATAATTGGAAAAAGTGCTGTTCACATGCATATACATATTTACTGAAGATTAAAAGTTTATTCTAATTAAAAGTTGTGCTAAATAAAAATAATTTAAAGTACTTTTTAAATAGCAACCACAATAGATATTAATATTATTGTGCATTAAGCAAACTAAAATATATTGATTTGATTCAATAAAATTTCATCTTTTAACTAATTATTGGTTATGATTTAGTATGTTAATCATTAATATTTGAATGAATATAATGAGAAAAGAAAATATGAGTTCAACTATCAAATAAGGTATTTTATCTATGAGTGAATGATTTACAATTTAGAATGTCCATTGTAGTTTTATTTGGCAAATAATGGTATTAATGTTTCTTGATTGCATATCTCACACCTGAAATATAGCATATAATTTATTCATTACAGTGTCTACATAAATTTTTACAAAGTGAAATAGCTCATAAAATCTGAAGTTCTTAAAATAGGAGAATAATCGCTCAAATCAGATCTTGAAACTTATCATCTTTACCGAATTTCATTTTCTTTAAAATTAAATACTTAACAAAAAATTATTCACTACATATTTTAAAGGAAACATGTACAAACTAAAATTCTATCGTAAAATCATTTCTTATTCTCATCTTATTGATGAAAAAATAGGCAAAAATAACAGTAAAAGTAATCTTGCTTTTTCTGTTTCAAAACTACATTTTTATAAAAAAAATCATAAATAATAATTTCAAAAGCTCTCTCTTTCTGTACCTTTCTGTGTAAAGAGAAAGGTACAGAAAGAGATTAGGGTTATTAAATTTGAACGAAATTAGAATAAACAAGTTTTTGTTAAATGCAACTTCTGTAATATAGTGAAAAATGTATGAATACTTCCTCACTGTATTCCTTCACTGCAATCAATTATTTCTCTGAAAACCCAAGTGTTGCTCTTAAATTCATTTCGATACTTTTACATATTTATTATTAGAACAACTCTTTTGCATATTTTAAAAAGAAGTACATTCAATATACGAAATGTAAGTTGAAATTTTCTATCTACGGTGAGCATCTACATCTTTGCAATTTTGCATTTTTTTATTTCAATTCATCATGGTAAATGGGTGTTTAATTTCTTATTCGCCAAACTAAAATTTGTTTATTCTGTGGAAGTAGAAATTTCTTCAAGAATTTTTATTTGCTTCACTTATGGTAATTTGAGTATGAAAATTTTATCTGTTATATTTTTGTTTTAAGAAAGAAATGTATATATAT
The DNA here is from genome assembly GCA_037975125.1 of Latrodectus hesperus. Lineage (NCBI taxonomy): Eukaryota > Metazoa > Arthropoda > Arachnida > Araneae > Theridiidae > Latrodectus > Latrodectus hesperus. The sequence continues at coordinate 36,244,172 of CM075861.1, forward strand.
ATATATAAAATAATTAAAATGATAAAACTCTTATTTTAATATATATTTAATTTTTTTATTAAATTCTGTTTTTGCATTGGAACATTGAGTTGTACAATTTGATCAACAAATCAAATAATCAAATTTTGATGTGCTTATAATTAATACCAATTTTGTTCCTTATGTTCTTATGAAATATTTTTAATTATTAATTGTTTTAGGATTAAGAAAAATCTTTATTTAGATGTTATTTAATTATGTCAAAATACTGTCGGGTCTCTTTTTTGTAAAATCATGTTTATTTTTGCAGGGTCATGGTATTGGATAAAGGTGAAATAGTAGAAATGGACTCGCCAGAAAATCTCCTTAAAAATGAAAATTCTGTCTTTTATTCAATGGCAAAAGATGCTGGTCTGATTTAAACATGTGTTAACTAATACAAACTACTAAAAGACTATAATGATTGAAACAGGAAGAAAAAGAATAGGGTCATGGCCTTATCAAGAACATTTTGTCATGCACTGTCATGCAGTTATCTTCGTGTATCAATTCTTTGAAACTTAACAATTCTGAAGATAGTGCATTTCAATTTCGGGTTTGTTGCAAATTGACCTTATAGTTGAAAAAAAAAGCAATCATATTTCAAAAGTATTATTTATAAGTTTTTGTCATAAAATAACTTCAAATCATATGTAGTATTTTGAGGGATAAGTCACTGGATTAAAAATGTTCCATATTTATAAATAATGTCTTTCTTGATGTTATGTTGGCATCAATATTTTGAAATCCAGAATTTGTTTTTGAAATGTGACAGATTCTTCCAATTTGTGGATGTGTCTTGAAAAAAAAGTATTATGCATCTCATTTTTATGAACTTTCCTTTATTGGAATGTTAAATTAAAATTCCTTTATTTTTTAAAGAACTTTTTTTTATTTAATAATCTTTCATATTGTGTTATTAAAAATAAATTTTAAAATTTCTAGGAAAAAATACTTTTAAGAAAAAATTTGAAATTAAAGAATTGCTAAGTTCATTTTTGCTGAATGTGCTTAAATATACATTTTGATATAATGTTATTTATAAAATGTTAGTTTATTTTTTACAGATTTATATTAAGAAACTATGCCTCATATTATCTGATTTATTATTTTTTGTCTTGCTTTTACTAGTGAGTCTTGTTTTTTTGTAATTTAGTTTTTAAGTTTGTACATTAAATTCATTTATTAATTATTGTTTTTGATATTTTAATTTTTTAGCATGCTTTATTAAAATTCATTTCTCTACTTACTGACATATTCAAAAAAATCTGACAATACAATGTTAGATTAAATAAATTAATGCTTCTTTTCTCTTTTCTGCTTACAAAACAACTCTCTTATCAATTTAAAAGCTTCTAGAAATTTGAACACAATTTTATTTATATAATTTATAAATTTGTCTTCATCTTTAATATAAGGATTAGTTTTTACATATTTTTCATCAAATAAAAATTTAAATGCTACTGCTGTATTAGATGCAGACTTTATACAAATAGATTTTAAGAATAATGTGCTTAGTTTATTTTACATCCATAAATATTAAAAATTTATACTGCAAAGAAATATTGTTTATTTGTTTCAGTTATAATATTAATTTGCTTAAATATATTTTTAGAAGACATTTTAATGATCTAATTGTCTCATTATAATTATTTAAAATAATTGAATAATTTTGATCTCATCACAAAAGTTTCCCACATATATTGAAAATATTAAAGTGAATTTAATCATTAATAGCAATTTTCTTCAAAATATTCCTGCTGCTAAAAAAAAAGTAATATTGTTTTATTCTAAAAACATTAAAACTTTGATCACTTGTTTATAAAACCTATTTTTATAATGTAAAATATATTTCTTTAATTGTATCTACCATTGATAAAATATTCATACAAATGCATTATTTTTTAAAAGTACTTGTGCATAATTATTTGCGCTAAACTTTTAATTATATAAGAAATTGCCTTATTTACTGTGCCTACTTCTTAAAGCTCAATCAACTTTCTCAATTTAATACATGAACAGTCTTTTATAATGTTCTTCATAAAAAGTTTTTGGTCTTGTAGATATACAAAGAATTTTTTTTAATATGTGTTACTTTCTGTAGATGTTATAAATTAAAAAAAAGTGTATCATAATGTATAAAAATCTCAATTGTTTTAGAATTAATTTATCTGGTAATTTTTTTCATGTAAAAGTTGTTATTTTTTGTCATATTCTATAGTATTGTTTTGTGAATATTTATGAGATCTGCATATTTTTAATTCCATCCATACATTTATTTCTGGGCTGATGAGTTTGGAAGAATAAATAATTCAGTATTTGTATTGTGATCTTTTGATGAAGTTAAATAAAATTAAAAATATAACTAATTTATTGAGTAATCTTTTCACATTCCCTTCTGCAAAGTCTTTTGTTAATAATTTATTAAACATTTGTCTCTGCAGACTTTATACACAAACTTTTAAAAAAATTAGAAAAATTTAAGTGATTTTATATTAATCATAAGGTGAAAATGGTATAAAAAATAAAGAAATAGATCTTTGTTTAAAAAAAATAAGCTAAATGCTTCATTTACTCACATTTATAAATAGTTTGAAAAAAAGAAAACGTTATTGTAAAAATTTTTATTTGTAAAATTATAAGAACTCGTTAAATGCATTTGGTATTTTCTTATCTTTGTACTGAAATTTTTAATATAGCCTATTGTGAATTCTAATAGAGATTTAAGTAAATGTTTAAAAATTCATTCTTTATTGAAACTATATATATTATAAAATTTGATACTTAAAAATAATTTAATTATATATATATATATAATTATTAATTTGCAAAAAAAATAATTATTTACATAAGTGCTGCAGCACAGTGGTTGAGAATCACTGAGTCAAGCTAAAAGATAACCTGTGAGCTTTGCCATGGAAAGGGGTCATAAAAACTTTAAATGTATTTTTTTATTTTTTAACGCATATTTAATTGCAGTTATTTAAAAATATGAAAGAGTATTTAAATTATAAAATATATAAATAACAGTAAGTGACACAAAATTAAATTATAATTCAATTTATTTCAAGTTAAAGGGTATAATGGAACCTAATTTTGATTCTTTTTTTAACAACCCAAAGGCTTATTGCACATTAAAAAGTAATATAAAGCAGCTGGAAATTGTGTGTGTGTGTGTGTGTGTGTGTGTATGTCTTCTTAGAGTTCAAATGAAAATCAATTAAAATAGAAAATGTGATTAAAATATTTTCTTATACCTTCTCTTTAGGTAATAAAACATTTGTTTTAACTACATAACTTAGCATCTCATTAACATACACGCTTTTGTGTGTTTGCAATTTTTCGAATTAAACTTGAGCTTGTGTGATTATCACCAGGACTGTCACCCAATAATATTGTAAATTGGAATTCTTTCCTTCTCAATATCAATACAAATAACATCCGATATTACATTTAAACTCATCGTAGATAGCAGTACAACTTTTTAATATCACCAAAATTTACTATTTTGATAATAATTTTGGTGTCACCAAAATCTATGAATTTGAGCATGAAATTTTATGCACTCGATGGCTTCTAAAACCATGATTTTAGTACTACGCACGATTAAATACGAAAAATTTATGGTACAAATTCTTTTAAGATGGGAGATAAGCACATCGAAAATTTCAGTACTTATTTCTAACGTATCGAGATCTGTGATTTTTACTGTAAATTTCTATGCATTCAATGACACTAAAAAACTACGGTATTACTGATGAGATTCAAGAACATGAGAAACTTCAATAGTCATCTGAGGCACTCTAGAATACGTTTTTTACTGTAAGTTTTGGTGCACATAGTGTCGCCAAATACTGCGGTTAAAATGCTGATGTGATCTGAGATTTGATTTCCAGACTTATAAAATTTCACTACTTATCAAAGGGGCATTAAAAATTGCGATTTCTTTGTATTTAGTGGTGCTAAAACTTGGTGTCATTAGCGATTATCTTGACAGGTTCCTTTCCCCAAATTCAACCAGGGTGGTTAAATACAGGGCCCGACTTAGCTTAATTGGGCCCCGAGCAAAAGCTTCTTTCGGAGGACCATCTGCTTCACAACAACAAACTTTCTATTCGATTTGGCAAACTATTCTATTTGATTCACAGCGTGAAATGGCATTCGTTTCAATTTGGGGACCCACTCTGATGTGGGGGCAGGGGCATCTGCCCTATATACCCCTGAATTAATCAGGCTCTGGTTAAATATGTATTAATTATAATGTTTTTGCTAGTAAACTTGAATTGAAATTTCATTGTATTTATCACGAATCAGAATTTCAACCTTAAAATTTACTGACTTGAAGTCAGTTGTGTTCACTTAAGTATTTTAAAAGGAATATTGTGTTAGTTTTCTATGAATTTATAACTTAATTATTATCGGTATGAAAAATAAAATCTATTTTCAAAACATGAAAATTGTTAGCTTCTAGTTTCCAATTTAAAGCTCCTTTCCTCGCTTTGAGATAAAAAGTTTTACAGCACTTGAATTTCAGCAATATAGAATACATTGTTGGATTGCTATATACAGATGATACTTAGGTTTCAGAAAATAATTATTATAACGTCATTTGCTGTTTTAGAAAAAAACAGTGCTAGATTGAGAAGTTTCTTTTAACGAGTTTCAGGAATTAAGGACAACACAAAAGCATCGTTAGTCTTTAAAAAAATCTCTCTTAGTTTGTAATCTCTCCCGAGAATTAGTCCTCTCTTTTTTTTTAATATTGTCATTTCAACTTAGATATCTAGTTGCTGTATCTAAGAACAAATAATAATGGAGCTGGAAATTAGAACTCTTAGCGCTTGTATAGTAACTTTGGAAAAAGAAGTGTGAGCTTAGTTCACATTTTATATAGAGTGATTTGAAAAACCCGGAAAAAAGAAAATGTTAGTCAGGAATATATATAAATACACTACTGGCCATTAAAATTGCTACACCAGGAAAGCGGCACACCACACACGTGAAATTTGCATGACAAGTAGAACTTGCTGTGAAATGCAAATGATTAGATTTTCGGCGCATTCATACAAAGCAGGCGACAGTAGCGACATCTACAATGTGTATAAAACCAGATATTTGATAGCAGTTTTCTCATACTCAATTTCCGTGTCAACGTTGTTTTCAGCAAAGAAACTTGTTGTAATGCCTCGTGTAAGAAGAAATGCTTATCAGCACGTGTCTGACTTTAATCGAGGAAGGATTATAACCTACCGGGATTGCGGTTTATCGTACCGCAATATTGCTGCTCGTGTCGGTCGAGACCCCATGATTGTTAGCAGAATATGGAATCGATGGGTTCAGGACAATCATACGGAACGTCATGCAGGATCTCAGCGACCCCCATCACTAACAGCAGAGAAGACAGACATCTTATCCGCATGGTCACAAGGGATCGTACAGCCAGGTCACGAACCCTGAGTCGAGAAATGGAGTCATTTGTAAGGCAACAAGTTTCTGCTCGAACAGTTCGACGACGTTTGCAGCAGCATGGATTGTCTGCACGGTGACCATGGCTTCGGCTACCATTGACGCTGCGTCACAGGCAGGAGCGCCTTCAATGGTGTGATCAGTGACGAACCTGGATGCATGAATGGCATCACGTCATCTTTACCGATAAATCTCGGTTCTGTATCAGGACCATGATGGCCGCATCCGTGTTTGGAGGCATCGTGGAGAATACGCATTGCCAGCTTGCATTGGACATCGCTATACTGGCCCATTTGCTGGAGTGATGGTATGGTGCTGCCATTGGATACACGTCTCGATCACCTCTTGTTCGCATTACCGGCACTTTGAGCAGCAACCGTTACATTTCCGATGTGTTAAGGCCCGTGGATCTGCCCTATCTTCGAGGCCTACCTAATGCTTTGTTTCAACAGGATAATGCACGACCGCATGTTGCCCGTACTGTCCTGAACTTCCTTGATACAGAACAGGTTCGACTGTTACCCTGGCCAGCACGTTCTCCTGATCTGTCACCCATTGAGAACGTGTGGTCAATGGTTGCCGAGCGATTGGCACGCCATCACTCACCATCCACTACTGTCGATGAACTGTGGCATAGTGTTGAAGCTGCATGGACTGAGATCCCTGTACATGCCATACAATCTCTGTTTGACTCCATGCCTAGGCGGATATATGCTGTTATTGCAGCCAGAGGTGGCTGCTCTGGGTACTGATTTCTCAAGATCTATACATCCTAATTTCCTGTAAATCTAATCACTTGTTCTTTCCACTATAATGTATGTGTCCAATAAATATCGTTCTGTTATTTGCATTCCTTCTTGGTGTAGCAATTTTAATGGCCAGTAGTGTATATATATATATATATATATATATATATACAGGGTGATTATAAAAAAACTTTGCCAACATCTGCACTTCTAGCGTCCATTCTATTTAAACGATCAAGATGATACTTCAAATATAGTTCTTTTGAGATATGCGCTCGAGATTCTGTGAATGGCAATACAGTGGCTCTCGCGGTTATAGTTATAGTGACAGAAACTCGAAATTTTCGAATGGCAACGCCTACTTTTTACCATCACAAAATGTTCAGCACATGCGAAAACCCTAAATAGCGTTGAAACGGTACCGATATGTCCGAAAACCGACGTGTTATACTCATACAAACAGTTCTTCAAGGCGCACGGAGGAATAATGCATACGACAGAGACAAGACACTGCTCAATGATGAGAACACATAGAGAAAAAAATCTTTATTAATTTCAAACATTTTCCACATGAGTGCCATCACAGGCAATTACGCATTGCATGCGGGAGACGGTGGACAATGTCGCTGCACGCAACATGGCACGAGGGATGTTTCCAATCTCACGCAGTATAGAATCCTTTAAGTCCGACAATGTTTGAGGATTGCACAGATAAACTCTGGATTTGAGATAGCCCCAAAACCAGAAATCCATAGGCGTCAGGTCTGGGGATCGCGCAGGCCACGGAAAAGGATAATAGCGTGAGATGATGCGATCACCAAAATGCTGATCCAGGAGCCTTTTAACTGACCTCGCTATATGTGGAGGTGCGCCATCTTGCATCCAAACAATGTCAATGAGTGCATTCAGCCGACGCAACTCCGGTAAGACATAATTTTTCAGCATGGCTGCATACCGAGGGCCCGTTACAGAACATGTTGCAGGGCCAGTCGGGGTCGTTTCCTCAAAGAAGAACGGGCCCAGAACAAATGTAGCTGTAATGCCGCACCACGCAGTCACTTTGGCGTCAAATAATGGTACTGGCGCCACAGCATGAGGATTCGTCTCTCCCCAGTGCACACAATTCTTTGTGTTAATGCTGCCATTTAAGGTGAAATGCGCCTCGTCCGTCCATAGTATGCGAAGTGGCCAGTCGTTATCCGCATCATATCGTAACAAAAATGCATTTGCGAAGTCCAGACGTTGTTGTGGGTCACCCGGCTCCAACATCTGGACGCGCTGGAACCGATAGGGAAACATGTGAAGTACCGAGCGTAAGAGCTTGCGGACCGTTGAGTTCGGAATATCCAACACGCGCGCTATGCCTCTTGCGGTTTCTGTGTGTCCTGCAGTCTCTGTATGGTGCACTTCCATGACAATGTCCTCAGAAACAGTTGGCCGTCCGGAGCGCTGTTTGTCACAGGTGCAGCCTGTATCTTCGAATTTCCGCACTAAATCACGCAGAGCTTGCAGAGTACATGGGCCGCGTCGTTGTCGATGATTGCGGCGATACACACGCAAGGCTTCCGCAGCGTTCATCCCATTTTGGTAATAGAGTTTGATCAATTCACCGCGAACTTTCCTAGGAAGACTCATATCGTCGGCATGTGCGAGTTCCCGAATGACGACTTCACATACCCGCTTGGTATTTTATAGGTTTCCTACGCTGAATATCTGGCGACCGGCGTTCTGTGATTGGTTTCTTGACTCTGTCACATGCAAATTTATTGCGTGCGCCCAGGTCGTGTTTTATTGGCCGGTTTTCAGAACTCTTTTTTGTGTTTGCAGAACACGTCCGTTTTTAGACATATCGGTACCGTTTCAACGCTATTTAGGGTTTTCGCATGTGCTGAACATTTTGCGATGGTAAAAAGTAGACGTTGCCATTCGAAAATTTCGAGTTTCTGTCACTATAACTGTAACCGCGAAGGCCACTGTGTTGCCATTCACAGAATCTCGAGCGCATATCTCAAAAGAACTATGTTTGAAATATCATCTTGATCGGTTAAATAGAATGGACGCTAGAAGTGCAGATGTTGGCAAAGTTTTTTTATAATCACCCTGTATATAGATAGATAGATAGATATCAGAAAATTCGTAGGTGATCGCATAAGACTTGTCTCGCGAGACAAGCTGAGCATCTCTCAAGAATCACATCAGACCAAATGACGTCATTTGATGTCTTATTTACGTCGGAAAAGATATGGAGCGCGAGACGATTCTAGATTTCAAGCAGGTTCGAAATATCTGGCAACATTCCGCGAGACAGCGCTCTCATTGGCTTAAAATTCCATGACGTCAGATACAACGTTTTAGCTACGTCACACGAAGACATCGAGGAGATCGTATTTGTCTACTATAAGACGTCTCAATCGGATTGTCTACCGAATTAGCGGCTTGCCTAAAGTTTATTTTGTTGTATGCGCCCAACTAAAGGACTTACATTTTTTATTAATATACAGTACTTATAGTCTTCATTAATATGAATATAATTTATCATACATAGTTTTTGTTTTATTTAATTTTAGATTTTTTAATAAATTAAAAAATTCAGAATTTTATTACTAAAATTTTGAAATTACTGTTATTTTTATAATTGAAATTTTTATGTACATGATGTGCGATTTATGAAAACTCCAGTTACATTAAATAAAAAATTTGTAACGAACTAATTAACAGGATAGTATTTTTCAAGTAATAACTTTTTTTAACAAGTTTTTTTAATAACTTTTAAATTAATAATCCCACTTAATAATCATCACAGTAATTTATTTAATTTATCCTTTGTTTCCTTAAACTTAATTATGTATAATTTATCGTATTAATTTTTGATTTACATATAAAATAACACATTATTAAATATCCTAGTTTTAAAACTGTAGAAACATCTTCATAACAGTCTGGAATTAATTGCCGATATTTAAAAAATAAAATTAAAAAATTGAATTTTATTTATGTCGCTGAGATGTCATTTATTTATGTAAGTTAATTTTTTCTCTAAATTAAACGATCTAGTGACATATGTATTTTGTGTTCCTTGATTTTACAGAATTAGTAATATTTTATCATATTTGTTTGAATATATACCATGGTATGCATTTATATAAGTAGACATACTTTTATAAATTTCATGAGTGAACAAAATATGTCTAATGTTCCTGAATTTTCCACAATTAATCAAATGCTTGTATAAATGTACACCCCATATTTTAAAAATGTTAACAATTGACAATTGATATAAATTTATTTTTAATGAGACTGGTAAATTAAAAATCAACGATTCACCATTTTTCACAATTAATTTTCTTACATTCCCAAACTATTACGACGCACGAAACAACACATACCATATTCCATGAATATTATTTAACAGTGTCTTTTTTCTTCGAGTTGAACGACCCGTTAAAGATAGTTTAACTTTTTCCTGGAAAAGCACTCAGTGTTCGAGAGCCAATGCCAAGTGCTCCAATTTTACTTGCAAAGAGACCTTTCAGATAAAGAATTCCTATTTACATTTCTCTTTCCCGGAAGAGGACAAAGTGCTCCTCAAGTTTTCGTAGCTTGTTTTTATTTGTGGACAGAGAGTAATCCAAATACTCTTCCTTGAGAAAGAGGAAGTTATGAATGAGACGAGGAGTGATTTTTCGTTATATATATATATATATATATATATATATATATATATATATATATATATATATATATATATATATATATATATATATATATATATATATATATATATATATATATATATATATATATATATATATATATATATATATATATATATATATATATATATATATATATATATATATATATATATATATATATATATATATATATATATATATATATATATATATATATATATATATATATATATATATATATATATATATATATATATATATATATATATATATATATATATATATATATATATATATATATATATATATATAATTTCTGAATTTAATAATTCATAATTTAGAAGCAGTCTACAACAGAGTGTTTAGGCAGTGAATAGAAGAGACTACATTTAAATAATATTAATTTAAAGAAAAACTGAAATAAAGTTAAATTGTCCATCTGTAACATAGGTGTGACCCTTACCGTGGTTAGCAGACATCTGTGCATTATTTCTTACTAAAACTAAACTCCATGGCACGACATCCCATGTGGGCCAAGGCCTACAGTGCCCATAACTGTTTTCATGACCGAGGGCCCTGGGGTGCAAAGCATATGTCCCAGTTAGGTGATCAGCCTAACGTAATTATTTCCTACTGAAGGGGGTTTATATAGGGGATGCTACGGGGTTGTTAACTGTCTAAGAAAGGTCTTAGGCATTCACTGACACCTGTGTTTTAGGACTTCAGTGTAGGGGTAATATAAGAATTGTAAATTGTATTAATTAGGTTAAATTTAATATTGCATATATATATATATATATATATATATATATATATATATATATATATATATATATATATATATATATATATATATATATATATATTACTGAATCTTCCATTTTCGTCAATATATGGATCAACAAAGACAAATCGGGTAAGGTTTGCAATGATTAAAAATTCAATGTTAGATATTATTAAAAATATCTACTGCGGAATATCCAGTCATTGATCCAATCATATAGAAGTCAAATCTCCTAACGCAATTTCTTATCACCGTAGTATTAGAAGAGTTTTAAATTCCATGGTAATTTTCAAATTAGTTTTTCAGGTTAAACATTTCCTTAAAGAGAAAGAATTCTTTTTAATTAATAAATCAATTAAAAATAATTTCTCGTATTTAAAAAAATAGGAGGAATTGTTTTTTTTAATAAAAATTATGTGTGGATATTGAAAGACGGGGCAATATGGTGCTGCAAATACTTTTTCTTCATACCCAGTGGTTATACATAAAGATATTAAAAGCTGGAAAGTTGCTTCTTTCTTGAATCGAGAAGAGTTCCGGAGAATAACATTATGTCACTTAAACTGATTTTATTCTAGTTAAAGTGAATTTCCGAGAGGTTCATACTAGCATTTTAATGTTTTAAATTCATTAAAAAAAAACTAGACTTGCAAGTGCTAAGTAGTCCCAAAGATGCTTGGGAATTAAACACTGGGGGTTTCACGTTAGGCTGATCATCTAACTGGGATTGTGTTTTATATTTCACGGCCTTTGGCCAGGATACTAGATATGCATACTGTAGGCCTTGGTTAAATAGGGGCTATCGTGCTACTGAGTTAAGTTTATATTCAAAATTTCTAAGTGAAACATGAGTTTTAATTTTAAATTAGCCTGAGAGACTAAAATCCTAATACAAGTTTTACTTTATTTTCTAGAGTTATATTCAACTGAAATCCAAACAAAAATTGAACGAATAAACAAAATGACAATTTTATTTATATCGATACGTGTTTGTGTGTCTGTTGTTGCATCAGAATGCTTCCCTGAACCTAGCGCTGAGTTGGGCTCTACCAGTTAGATAGAAGCAGCCGGGTGGAGTCTTCGTGATTTTGAAGCAGGGAAAAACGGAAGACCCCCAATACTTGGCCTGCCACCCCTAGAGGTATCATTTCATTTGGCAGACATTGCGACCACGTGTTTGTGTGTAATACGTATTTTAAGTTTATGTGAAAGGATTTATAAATATATTTATTTATGTATGTGTGGTACAATGTATATGCAGAGGCTTGTGCATGTGCAGTACAATGTATTCTTACAATACAATGTTTTAACACAAACTCATGCCCACCTCAAGTTACCATCTCTCACTTATTGAACTTACATCGTACTACATCTTTGAGACAGAAATTTTAAAATTATAAATTACTTGGAACAGTTAATTGTGTACAAATCTAACTGTGGTAAGACATTTGTTCTACAACTAAGTGCTATTTTTTTTAGTGGTACAAAATGCTGATTAAATAAGAGGTGCCAATGACATACAAACCCAACCTGTAGAAGAAGAAGAAGTGCTATTTTTAAAGTGTAATGTTTAATTTGCTTCTAAGTCCTGCTGCTATGAACAGAGTGTCCTAGTCATCAGGTAAACTAGGCTTCCAGTCTGATTAACACATTATAGGGCAGCAAATTCCAAAATAAAAGTCTATTTGGGTGGCGAATTATGATCCAGAAGTGTTACTGTAACTGTGCCATTTTTTAAAGTGCTATTTGCTTTCATATCTGTCTACAAGATAAACTTAATTTGGTCTCTGGACAAGTCAACAAGTTATAAATATGGGAATTTCAGATCGGAATCCTATTTAAGGTTGGCAAGTAGAATGACTTTTATTTTGTTCTACAAGTGCGTCGAGATAAAATGGAAAGCGTTTCACAAAGCTAGGCTGCCTGCATATCTTTTGAATCCTCAACATTTTCCAAAAAGAGGGGATGGGCTGAATATAAAATTAAAAAGAAAAAATTGTATAGATTCTAAAATATTTCCTTTCAGTAAATTGTGTTCCATACTAATTCCGTAGATATGTTAATTCATATCAACACGGTAGATTTAATACTACACAAACGAGTCAATTGTTTAAATCTGTCTAACATCATGCAATTCGCGTAATTGTTCATAAATATCAAACGACGAAGTTTACAGCTCGGCTGTTATCTTCCCTTTAACCAATCCAGCAAGCGGAGGAGAATTATGGATAACAAACATTTACTGGGCAGAAATCCTTTTAACCTGGTGGTTCCTGAAGCAGACAAAGGAGGTTCAAACGAGATCAATTCATCTTCCACAACTTCAGATTACGAATGGAACAATCAGAACAAAAAAGTCATAATTTATTTTGTTCTAGTTTACTATCCATTACTTATGTAATATTCTCTATGTAGTCCCAGGTTACAATTAGAAAAAAATGATTATAGTTAAATTTGTTGCTCGTTACGCTATTCAAGTACAATCAGAATAAAAAATAGGCTACGAGTTGCACAATTAGAATGAAAAAGTTATAATTTATTTTGTTCTAAAATAGCTCAAAGGCGTACAAATGATAAAATCACTCAATTTTTTTACAGTCATAAACATCAATCTTTCTAGTTTGTTGACTGCAGAAGTGCATCGTCTTAAGATTCAACGTGTATAATATACCAACGAATTTGAAGAATATTTTCAAACTTGTGAATTTGGAAAATATTGGCTCAGTTTATCGGTTTTCCTTGCTATTTCTCCAACAGGGAGTGAAGTAAATAGTGATGGAGCCAATCAAATGTTGATCTCGTCACTTTGAGCACAAGTCAGGATTACGAGGTGACGCCGTTTTTTCCTGGCTGGTTAGGACATTCTTGTTATAGGAGGAGATAAGAAGTTCGAGTCCTGACTCAAAGGTAGATTCGTCGTATTTACTAAAGGTAGCTTATATACACTGCTAGCCATCGTAAATGCAACACCCTGAAAGAAGCATGTAAATAGCATGAAATTTACAACGTGCATTAGCGGAGCTGAGATATGTAAATGATTGGAATTTCAGCGCAGCCCCACATCACGCGCACCTATGGCGCCACTTCAAAGCGCTATTTAAGGATTGGAGATTTCGACGATTTCTTTTACAACAACTGTGTTTTTCTTGTGATTTTTCAAAAAAAGATTAATTATGTCTGGTAGAAAACAGCGATCATTTTTTAATCAAGTATCCGAGCTCAACAGAGGAAGGATAGTGGTCTACCGAGAATGTGGATTATATTTCGGAGAAATCGTGTGGTCCACGGAAGTCGAGTACAACGAAACCAAACAACTGTAATGTGTAATGTGATCGTTGGATGCAGGAGGGTAAGACGGACCTACGTGTTAGATCACATCCACTTCAATGCACCACTTCAAGTGATGACAAGCAAATTGTGCGCATGGCAGTGACGGATCGCTCAGCCACATCACGAACCATAACACAGCACATTCAGTCTGTAATGCATCCTCCAGTGACAGCACGTAAAATTCGACGCCATTTACAGCAGAGTAGTCTGTCCTTAAGACGTCTACCTTCAGGGCTTGCTCACAGCCATATTTCAACAGGATAATGCACGACCACAAGTAGAACGCATAGTCCAAGGGTTCTTCGTCAATCGCCAGATTGAATTGCTTCCCTGCCCGGCTTGCTCTCAAGATCTTTCGCCGATAGAAAACGTGTGGTCCATGGTTGCTCAACGATTGATCTAGATTACATCCTCATTTGCCACACCAGATCAACTTTGGCAACGTGTGGAAGGTGCTTGATCTGCTGTATCCCAAGAACACATCCAATGTATCTTTGAATCAATGCCGAGGCGTGTGGCTGCAGTGATCTCCAACAATGGCGGCTGCTCTGGCTACTGATTTTGGCAGAAACCACACTTCACAGAAGTCTATAAATTTAATCATTTGATACTTGGTCAACATATCATCTACAAAATAGATGTTGTTGTGATACCTCTTGTCTTTCTTGATGTTGCAATTTGGGTGGCCTACAGTGTAGGTTGTGATCGCTGTGTCTTCCAAGTGAAAAGATATCTCTGAGGGTGGTAGATCAAATCTTGGAATGTCTTCTGCTTGGTCCCTGCTTTTAAATTACAAAGACCCACCCATTTTCGGCAATATGATAATAATGGCGCCCACTGTCATCCTCACTATATGAAATTGCCATCAATTCCGCCTTTTGTAGTGCCGAAAAAGTGAAATTCCTTGTGATCGAGTGTAGAAAAAAAGGGTATTAAGAGAATGTTTTAAATGACTTCTCAGTAGACAGAAATAGGTGCCGTAAACATATTGCAATCATACTATGTAGCAAAATCTGAGAGCGTAAGTAGTATAAGGTGGGGAGAAAAAAGTCTCGAATTCAACACTTGACACTGTAATGTCTCACCATCGGCACTTTCGATTTTAAGATCCTATGTTTTTTTTTTTTTTTTTTTGTTTTGTTTTTATTTTCAGAGAGACTCTCGTTGTACGCGAAGCAGGCGAGAGAGATTGTCGCGAACCCATACATGGCTCCTTGTAAATTTTGTTCATTTTTTAATTAAATGTGTATGTTTCAAAATTGGAGTCATTTATTTGTTTGTTTGTTTCATAACAAACTTATGTTTTTGGTGGCAGCGGTTTGATGCTTTTTTAATGCTTTGCATTAGCATCCACTATGGAAATTAATTATGTGCACTATAATGGATTACGTGCCGCAATGTTGGAATACAGGTAGGCCATTTTGATCAATCTTTCTCTGGCTACTATTGAAAATAAATAGTTTGGAATGTTATATAAATTGATAGAATATTTAGTTTCAATCTTATTTACGTGGTTTTCATGTTATATCAATTAACTTTGTTTATAAGTTTGTAAATGGTGTATTCCATATTACAAAGCTAATTTCTGTATTTCGTGTATTCGAATTTACAGTGTTCATGCTATATCAATTAATTTTGCTTATAAGTTTGTAAATGGTGTATTCCATGTTACAAAGCTAATTTCTGTATTTCGTGTATTCGAATTTACAGTGTAATATTTTTTATAAGAAAAGTGTATCTTATTATAAATTTGCATTTCATAATTTTTATGTGGTTGATGTATTTCAATTCACGTAGGAATATGTTAAAATAACTATGTTGTTATAGATTAATGTGTAAAATCGAAAGTACACTTAAATTCATAATTTTTTGAATGTTTCACTGAAAGTAGATTTTATGAAAGTAATATATACTTTAGAAAGGTTTTGATTTCGTTATGTGAAAACGAAAGTACATGATTACAAATAGGTTTGAATTTAAAGTAATGTGAGATTTATTGATATGTTTTTGATTTTTGTTTGTAAAGTATCAAACTGATTTATTTGATATTTAGAAACGCATGTTTATTTTCATTGATAAAGATTTGAAAAGATATTTTCTTACTGTTTAAAATATCGTACGTTATTATCATTTTCATGTCGTGTATGATTAACTGAATTAAGTTTATTGATTTAAAATCGAAAGCTGATTTCTGGTTTAGATTAGTTAAAGCTTTTAATTTATATTGTTGTTAAGAATTGTAGAGTGTTCTATATTTTGAATTAAATAAGGATTCAAAAATAATATAATTTCATTTTCTGTTTTAATATAATAGTATTTGTATAAGAATCTGATTTTATAAAATTTATACATTTTTGATTAATAATTCAATTTATCTGAGTATCAAGTATTAGCTTGGTGATAAAAAAAACTTGAAATCGAGAGTAGAAGATTTAATATTAAACTTGTTCTTCTTTTCAAAATATATGATTTGCTGTTTATACACTATTTGTTGTATTACAATATAGTTTGTTTTCGTTTAAATTTTTAAATGTTATGGATATGTTTCATATTAGTAGAGTGTGTTAAATAATTTCAATAGTTATTTACGAAATTTTGTATAAAGGTGGGTGTAGTCTGTTTTTTCTCTCATTATTGCATCTCTTCTGAGATAAAGCGTTAATAAATAAAATGGCTTTTTTAGCACGGGGGAAAAAGGGAGATTTAGTAGAAGTAGCTGAAGAGTTAGGGGAAATGGTTCCAGATTCTTTTAAAATCCCAGATATTAAAAAATTAATTTTAACTAGTAAAAACTTTAACGAGGAAGAAGTAAAATGTATATTAGATAGGGTAATCGAGGAAAGAGTTAAAAAGGAACAGGAAGAAAAAGAGGAAAGAGTTAGGCGAGAAATACTAGAAAAAGAGGAAAGAATTAGGCGAGAAGAATTAGAAAAAGAGGAAAGAATTAGGCGTGAAGAAATAGAAAAAGAAGAAAGAATTAGACGTGAAGAAAGAGAACATATTTTAGAAATGAAACGTCTAGAAATCTCTTCAAATGCTGCAATTTCGAACACAGAATCAGTTACAAATAGGACTGAACATGCTCAAAAAATTCAATTAATGCAAATAACGCCAAAATTCGATGAAAGGAAAGATGAGATGAGTTTATACTTAATAAATTTTGAGCGTAGAGCAGAAATGGCTCATATTCCAAAAAACGAATGGGTAGTTTATCTTGTAAGTGCTTTACCTTCAGAGATATCTAACATGTTAGCTAGAGAACCTCCAGAAAGGGCTGATGATTACGATTACGTGAAGGAAATTATTCTTAAACGATTCAAGTTAAATAGCGAAAAATTAAGACAATTGTTTCTTAGACACCAGAAAACGTCAGACAAATCATGGAGAAATTATGCACAAGAATTGAATAGTTACTTTACGGAATGGCTTACGGAATTAGAAATAACGACATTTGAACAGCTTAAGGAACTAATGGTAACAGATCAATTGAAACGTCGTGTGCCAATTGAAATTAAGGAACATTTTTTGGCGGAATGGCTTAAAATAAATTCGCCGTATGATCTGGCAGAGAAAATAGATGAATATGAAAGTTTAAGAGATAGTTTTAAGACGAAAGATTTTACAAAACTCCCTCGAAATAATTTTGGTTTTCGTCAACAAAATGAAAACCGTGCCTTTAAGTTTAATGAAGTAGTTCGGAATCATAAATCTCATGTTCCTAAAAGAGTCGAGAATAAAAATTCTAATTATTCACATGAAAAGGAATTCGAAAAAAGAAAACAACTCCGATGTTATGAATGTGGTTCTTATAGTCATTTGCGGCCTCAGTGTGACAAAATAAAAAAGAACTTAGAATCGGTAGCATCCAACGAAATTGCTAGAAGTACATTTAATGAGTTGATGGCTCCTTACACTAGTATCGGCACTGTTAATGGAATTCAAATGCCAATCTTAAGAGACACTGGAGCAACTCTTGATTTGATTTGTGGAAAATACGTGAAACCTGATATGTTCACGAAGGAAAAGGTTTGGCTAAGAACACCTCTTGATGAAACTTTAGTATGCTTACCTATTGCCGAGGTTGAAATAAATTGTGAATTAGGTCACATTTTGACAAAGGCAGCAGTTCTTCGAGATTCTTTGGATCAAGGAAGATATTTACTGGGAAACAAAACAGCCGCTTTATTTCAGGAAATTAAAAAGCATGAGGAGGTGAAAATACATATGATAAATGCTATAGAAACTCGAGCTCAAAGAAGACGGAAGGAAAATAGCACGAATAAAGAGATTATTGATTCTGAAATAGAATCTTCTAGGTCTTGCTTCCAAACTAAACAAAATGAAGAATTAGAGCAAAATACAATTTTGCCACCATTAGAAACCGAAGTTGAAGGGATGGATTTGATAAAAACATCTCCAGAAGAATTTGCTCGGGAACAAAAGGTGTGCGAAGATTTGAAACCTCTCTTTGAGCAAGCTAAACGACAATCTTCAAAAGACAATAAATATATTATAATAAATCAATTGTTGTTTTATAATAAAATGGACAATAATGGAACTGTTAGAAGATTATTAGTTGTGCCCAAGAAGTTTCGCAACCAACTAAAAGTGATCTGCCATGAGATAACTGCAGCTCATTTAGGCATAACTAAAACAAAAGATATGCTGTGCAAAACTTTCTACTGGCCTAACTGCTTTAAAGAAATTGAAAATTTTGTTAAATCTTGTGACAAATGTCAACGAGTAGGAAAACCTCAAGATAAGAAAAGGGCTCCTTTGAAACTGGTTCCAGTAATTCCGGAAATATTTACAAGAATTAACGTTGATGCATGTGGTCCTTTACCTATAACTTCCTGTGGTAACCGGTATATTATAACAGCCATTTGCATGTCATCCAAGTATCCAGATGCCATCCCAGTACCAGATATACGTTCTACTACTGTGATTGATGCTTTTCTACAGATATTTAGCCGCATGGGTTTTCCTAGGGAGTTGCAAAGTGATCAAGGAACATCTTTCATGAGTGTCCTGACATCAGAATTTTTAGAAAAATTTGGTATTAAAGTTGTGCATAGTTCCGTTCAGCATCCCCAAAGCAATCCTGTTGAGAGATTGCATAGAACTTTAAAGAGAATACTGAAAGTCCTTTGCTTAGAAAAAGGTACAGATTGGGAGAAGATTTTACCTCAGGCACTTTTTGCTCTTAGAACTTGCATTCATGATAGCACTGGATATTCTCCTGCAGAATTAGTCCATGGTCGGAACTTAAGAACACCCTTAACACTATTATATGAAAATCTAACTGGTAAAACCATTGAAGAAGATAGTGTGATTGCTTACGTTTTTAATCTTTTAAATAGAATGAAAAGATGCCAAGAATTAGCTGTGCAAAATATGACAGAGGCTAAAGAAAAACAAAAACTTTGGTATGACCGTAAGGCTACGAAAAGAGAATTTAAAGAAAATGATCTTGTGTTAGTTGTTGCACCTTCTAGATCAAACAAATTTTCTGTTCATTGGATAGGTCCAGGAAAAGTAGTAAAACGACTATCGGACACAAATTACGTAATACAATTTCCCGATAAGGAAAAATTACATGTATACCATGTAAATATGTTAAAACCTTATTTTCAGCGTCCAGAAGATGTTAATTTAATTTTTACCTCTGATTCTGATAATGAAGATATTGATTCTGAGAAAGAAGATATCCCAAGTTTTGAAATTAATTCATCTACCCTTTTAGAGACTTTTCCTGAAAGCTGTTTTAATGAAAAGTTAGAGGACGATCAGAAGAAACAATTGAGTAGACTTTTGATTCAATTTATTGATATTTTTTCAAATGAACCGGGTTGTACAGAACTGGCTGAACTGGACATCGAGTTAGAATCTAATAAATCTATTATAGCTAAACCATATCGAATGTCCCCACGACAGACAGAAATTCTGAAATCGGAAGTAGACAAGATGTTGAAATTGAAGGTGGTGGAACCAGGTGAATCCGATTACACATCACCTTTAATATTAGTTGAAGCTCCTGGAAAAGAACCTCGTCCGTGCATTGATTATCGCAGGTTAAATGAGGTTACCAGAACGCAATATTATCCATTACCAAATATTGAAGAGCGTGTTGAATCCGTTTCGAAAGCGAAGTTCATATCTTTATTAGACTTAACACGAGGTTATTGGCAGATACCTTTGAGTCCTAAGGCTCAAAGATATGCTGCATTTACGACGACATTTGGAGTTTATAAACCTTTGAGAATGGCATTCGGTTTGAAGAATGCTCCTTACTATTTCAGTAAGTTAATGGCTGATTTATTAAAAAATTGCGAACATTTTGCTGTGCCTTATTTAGATGACATAGCCATATATTCACTTACCTGGTCTGATCACATCCAACATCTTAAATGTGTTCTGGAGAAGATTCGATTTGCGAAATTGACTGTAAAACCCCTAAAGTGCAAATTCGCTCAACTTCGTGTTAAATATTTGGGACACTTTGTAGGACAAGGTCAAAGAACACCAGGTGATATTAAAGTGAAAGCCATTACCGATTTCGAACGTCCCTCAAGCAAAACCGAAGTACGAGCTTTCCTAGGTCTTGTTGGGTACTATCGCAAGTATATACCAGAATTTTCGGTAGTTGCTGCGCCTTTATCCGACCTGTTAAAAGGGAAGTCCAAGAAAGGAACTGTAATATGGAATAATAACTGCGAAAAGGCATTCATAGAATTAAAGAACACTTTAATAAAGAAGCCTGTACTTTACAGTCCAGACTTTCAAAAACAATTTATCATTCAATGTGATGCCTCAAACTTAGGAATAGGTGTAGTTTTATCTCAGAGAGATCAAAATGAAAATGAACACCCTATCCTATTTCTGAGTAAAAAATTTTCAAAATCTGAGAAAAATTATAGCACTATAGAAAAGGAATGTGCAGCAATAATTTTTGCTGTTACTAAATTAAAATATTATTTAGATGGTCAGTATAAATTTATTATCGAAACTGATCATAACCCTTTAGTTTGGTTAAAACATCATACAGGATCTAATCCCAGACTTTTAAGGTGGGCTTTGGTACTTCAAAGCCTAAATTTTGATATTGTTCACAGAAAGGGCAAATTACATCAGAATGCCGATAGTCTCAGTAGAATGCTGAATAACCAAACTTAATTATTTTCTTTTTTCTCAGATATTCAATTAAAATGTTTTTTTTTAATACAAATTTCAATTGTTGTTACATGTGTACATAATAAAAAAAATGTTTTTTATAGTAAAAATGTGTCTATTTGTAAGTTTAGTTAAGGTTGAAAATTCTGTTGTGTTAGATAATTATTTTGTGCTATTTTGATATAATTTTATTTTATATTTAATATTATATAATTCCATATAATTTTGTGTTTCAGCCAGAGTCCGATTGATCAGGGCTATCTGTAATACTAAATTTTGCTCTTTGTTGTTTGTGTGTGTTTTTTTCTTTTTTATTTGCAGGTTGATTTCCTTAGAATGAGAAGAAAAAAAAAAAAAACTCCGGGGAAGGAAGGAATAATTTAGTCTGTAATGTCTCACCATCGGCACTTTCGATTTTAAGATCCTATGTTTTTTTTTTTTTTTTTTTGTTTTGTTTTTGATTTTCAGAGAGACTCTCGTTGTACGCGAAGCAGGCGAGAGAGATTGTCGCGAACCCATACATGGCTCCTTGTAAATTTTGTTCATTTTTTAATTAAATGTGTATGTTTCAAAATTGGAGTCATTTATTTGTTTGTTTGTTTCATAACAACACATTCACAGCTCATTGGCCCAAGGACTTGACACTAATGCATAATGAAAGCTCCATAGGCTTTATTACCATGCCTGCAGAAGTGTAGATGATTGTCAAGGAAAATGTCAGCTCAGGTGCCAATCTCGTTAATTAATTGAAGTTCAAAATAGAGTGATCCAAGTATTTAACTGCTTCGTTCCTTAGGAAAAAGTAGTTGGAAATTTAACACAAAATAATTGAAATTAATATCGAAAAGAACCCTTGTATAATCGTAAATTTAAATATTTTTACCACTCTTTATAAAAACAAACATACAGAACGAATTCAACAACATTGTTAAGTCAGATATGTGTGCTATCAATGAAATTCAGTAAATATAATCTAGTCTTTCTCAATTCTTACTTCAACCGGGAGTTTCACCTTGTATAGCAATTTTTTTATTTTGGTAATTAATAAACTTTATAACAATATGAAGAAAAATTTTATATAATTGAAGACATTTAGTTGAATTCAAGGAATAGATACACTTAAACATTACAAATTCGATTTGCAAAATCATTTGTATCTAAGATTAATGTTTTGATTTTTTTAATTTCTGCGATCCCTATTTTAAATGCTTATAAAAAATATAGCAATTAAAAGAAGAGCAAATATTTTATTAATATGTTATAGAACCTTACAATATTATACATTATAAGCGTATTTTATAGTGCAAATATAAATAGGAATATTTTTATTCATATCTATAAAATATATAAAACATTTCAATGTTTAATAATTCATTAAATGGTAAAGAAAATAGAATTTATACGTCGAATAATTCCTATATTTTCTTTCAAATCGTGAAAGATAGACGATTTCCTTTTCTCGTTTGAATACCTTAACATTTAAAATATCATCTGTGCGTGTTCACGATTCCCGACAATTTACTTTTCCAGTTTGAATATCTTTTCTTTTTCGTCTGCGCATCTATTAATTTTACATATTTCTCATTTTTGCTTTTGGCAACGGTTGAAATGAAATGTTATGTTTACTTTTGATCTTTTTTAATCAAATATACATTATTGCATACAGATTTATTAAATTCTATATGATCTTTTAATCGATTTAATATTGAGGAAAAGGACAGCCATTTTTTTATTAAAATACCATTGTCCATAATTCCTTAACTGACCCTTTCACGTGAAAATGAATTTCGTCTAGGTGGGCCACATTGTTATAAATAACACCTCTAAGCATTTTTTAAAGGGAATTTGTAATGGATATTATTTACATAAGGATTAAACATTTTTATTTTAATAAAAAATTACT
The DNA here is from genome assembly GCA_037975125.1 of Latrodectus hesperus. Lineage (NCBI taxonomy): Eukaryota > Metazoa > Arthropoda > Arachnida > Araneae > Theridiidae > Latrodectus > Latrodectus hesperus. The sequence goes on from CM075861.1 coordinate 36,267,284, forward strand.
GCCACAATATCTCCTATGGATACCGACATGTTTACACATGTCATCATAAAATCAACAACCATTTTAATATTTTCCGTACAACAATAAGCGCGTGGATGTAAAATCATTGACAAAATCATTGAAATATTTTAAACAATTTAACTATTAATATTATTAAACTATTAATATTATTAAACTAAATCTTTCATCATTTTATGATTTATTAAATATCAAAATGTGTCGAGCTTTTTATGGACATTCTGTAGGTTTTATATGTTTCAATGCAAAAACAAATATGAACTAAGTCATTAAAATTAAGAGGAATTCTCTTTGAGAATATGCATTTATTAATTATTTTCAGAATAAATTCTTAGAAAATTCCTTTAAATACAGTACTGTAAATTTAATAAAATTAGGTCAAATTTTTTTAATGTTTCTTTCTTTTTATTTCAACTCTATTTTATATTAAAATGAAACTAATGCTATAGAAATGAGACTCAACTTTAAATCCTGCAGTAATTAATTTATTTAGATATAATAGCTAAATTATAAAAAAAAGCTTGAAGTTCTACAAAACCAATGTCGGCGACTCATTTTACTAAACCCATTAAAGCGACACCTACCGTTGCGTTGTTGCTTCTGACCAACACTGCACCAATAAAAGACACCATAGAAGAAAAGGACCTAATCCTATGTGAGAAATTGCTAAGGACAGGTAACAGCAATTGGGTCATTAATGATTCCAGTTCTAGAAATCTAAAGACTTAAAATGGTTTCATCCAGTGTGTTCATGTAAGACCAGAGAACTTTTAAATCTCCCAGTTAATATACAGGAAATCATTAAGCTAGTAAACCCTCTAAGTTTCCCAGATTTTGAAATAAACCTAGATCTCCAAGACAAGCTGTTCAAAAGTGACACTCCCCCCCCAAATATCCTGACACAATGTGCTTTGGAAACCATTAGTTAGAAGTACTCTGAATCAGAGTGGCTACATGTCTTTACAGATGGGTCCTACTCTGATATCCAATTGTCAGATGGTGCAGATTTAAAGCTATACAATTTCTAAGCTTCTGCAGGTGTCCGCAGAACAGCATTTGACGGAGAGGTTGAGGCAATTTGAATTTCCTTAAAAAAAACTAGTAGCTCTTCCTGATGTTTTTGGCAGAGTGGCTCTGTTCCCTGATACACAGGCTGAAATTCAGGCCATAAGCTCAATCTCTCCCATCTTGTGAAATTCTTCGTATGCAGGAGCTCTTGTAAATTTTGACATCACGAAAGAAACATGTTGTGTTCCAGTGGGTACCTGGGCACTGTGGAATCTATGAAAACGAGCAGGCGGGCTTCTACGCAAAGAGTTGGTTTTTATGGTTAAGAGATGTGTAGATTATATAATAATTAATCACTCATACGACGGACCAGTGTCTTTTTAAATTATTTATCACAGACAAACGTAACAAAGAATATGGGGATTAATTTCCGCTCGAGAAACATAACCGTTCTCCTCAATTTCCAAACTACATCTGCTTTGTTCCAAACAATATCACGTGACGTGCGCGCATGCGCAAACAGGGGCGCAGGACTTCTCCAGCCAAGACTTACAGAGATTTACTACCACACCATAAAGCTGGTTTTAAAACAAGTTTTTGAAAGAATTCAAGCTTCTAAACTGCAAGAAAGGATAAAAACATAGCGGTTGAAGGATGACCTTCTGAATATCCCTGATGGTCCATACCGTGAAGTTGTGGCACAGTTTCCACTCCTGACGGGTCACGACTGTCTGGCTGGACACTTGCATCGCATTGCATCTTAAATTCACCCGACTGTCGACTCTGTAATTTGGCAGAACCCATGAATAGGACCCACCTCCACCACTGTGCAATACCACATGGCAACTCTGAATCATCGCTTTATTGGCAAGCCAGAGAACTTTTGGGGCAATGACTCCGGTCATCGTGTTCACTTTTATGAACTGTATTCACCTGTCTTGCTTTCGTCTCATGTCTATTTTGTGAATTTTTATATGTTTTAATTGTGTATTCCTTGTATTTGCCCTGCTATTGGAAATAAAAAAAAGATCTAATAGCTTATTTAAAATATCTACTTCGATTTAAAAATATTCTTCAATATTATCAACTTTTCATTCAGAATAAGAAATATTCTCTTGTAAAAAATATTCTTCATTCGGAATTCTATTTAATTATGAGGGTTCTTTCATTAACGCACGAAATTCTTTAATTATCTTTCACGAATTACTTTAATTTTTATTATAAAGATGATTGCTTTTGTAAATGAAGAAAAAAATAAATTTTTTTATTTTGTTGAAATTTCTACTTATTTGATATCAAAGAAAATCAAACCGAAAAAGACTACGTCGAGTGGTGGTGGCTAAGTTTTATTTAAAAATTCCAGCATATCTTAAGAAATGCCCAATGGATGTTTAAATAAATGGTTTCATTTAGTAGTAAGTTACATTCTTAGAAGAATACCATACAGTAATTTCGTTGGGAGAGTTTGTGCCATCCTCCTTACTCAAGTGACCTAGCTGCATGAGATTATCAATTCCTCCGTTCCCTGGACAACTATCTTCGTGGAAAATACTTTACCAATGAAGCCGATTTGCGCCAAGCAATCACTGACTTCTTGGCGTCCAAAACCTCAGAGAATCTTTTAGTGAAAGTGGATTCCACAACTGGAGACACGTTGACAGAAGGTGCTGGATGCCAAGGATATGTCGAGGACTAACAATACGCTACACTTTCTGTAGGTCATGATCTTTTGGGTCAGTAAAAATGGCAACAAGTTTCTTGTTTACCTTGTATTATAATATACACGTTCACAAAATTGATTTTTCATGGATGACATATTTTTGCTTGTGCAGTAATAATAAGACTAAAGATAATTGTAAGAAATTTTTTAATTAGATTTTGGTTTAAATTAATTTTAATTTTCTATTCTTTTTTCTTAAGCTATCTAGAACACCCATATCCCTACACCTTAAGTACATAGATAGCGGTGCAAGCAAGTGCGGACTGTACATAAGATTAACAGGTTTGGAATATTCACCTGTCACTAAAAACTTAATAATACTTTGAACTATGGTCAGGTGACGAACTCACACCTGAGCTGGTATCCTTCTTTCCAAATTCATGTCAAGAAGAACTTTGGACGTCTCAGGTTATCTTGGACACGTCCCAGCCCACAGAGATCCAGAGTGAGAGAGAATGTGGCCATCCTCTGTCAGTCGCTACTCACAGCAAGCGATGCAGCACTTTACTCATCGTAAAGCACACCTGAAATATAGGGAAGATCGCTGACATTCAAAAAGCACATATGGAAGGATCCAAGGATGATGGGAAAAGAGCTATGAAAGCAGGGAATGTCTATCTAATTCAGATGGAAAAGGGGGTATTTTTGTATACAATCCCGTCGAGCAAGAATGGTGGAGCAAAAATTGCTAATTTGACGCCAATTGGTTTCATAATGATCCTTTGTGCATGTTTCGTGAAAATTAAACTAGAAAATAAAGCACTATTGAAAACAATTTTGGAATAGCTCATTTGAAAAATTACTAAACATATTATTATAAATTCATAATTTTAGCAACAAAAAATGTTATATTCTTTCGTCAGGACAATTTTTTTATACAATGAAATTTGTTCAGATATTGCAAGGGAAAAAAACAGCCAGAATGCTCCCAATATTCAACAGCAACTGAGATAGAGCCCGGGACTTTTTACTCCGAAGATCGTGGTTCTACCATTAGGGTCCATTGAGCCCTTACTTGTTGCAATTTCTGAGAATCGAACTCAAGTCAATTTCGAGAAATGTCTCATTCAAAATCCTTTTTTTACACTCTCTGCGATTTGGAACAAACATATTTTGTTAAATGGATTCAAAACCTCGAAAAACATCTTGACATCAACGACATCACTTGAAATAAGAATTACTGAACCACAGTTCATGTGCCCTAAGGAGAGACCATCAAGTTAACAGAGCCTTACTGGAGCCCAGGGCACAAAATTCTGATGGGAGGGTCATTTCTGCTTCACAACAACTTTCTATCCGATTTGGAAAACAATTCTATTTGATTGACAACGTAAAATAAACTTTCTATTCGATTTGGAAAACAATTCTATTTGATTGACAACGTAAAATAAATTTTCTATTCGATTTGGAAAACAATTCTATTTGATTGACAACGTAAAATAAACTTTTCATTCGCTTTGGGGCCACTCTGATGGGTGGTGGGCAACTGTCCTTTAGGCTCCTGTCTTAATCTTAGGCTTTGTGAGTAATAATAATCAGACAAAGTATGTTTCATAGAATTTATAAATTTGAATCAAAATACTGACTTTTACTTTTGGGATAAAAGGTATTGACAATTTTATCAGTTTCTAAGCAAGACACATTATTTAAACAAGAATTGAATTTAGTGTTTACACGTAATAAGTGAGGAAAAAAATTAATAACTATTTTATGAAAAAATACTTTCAACAACAAGCAATACAGCAGTGAATCTTTGACTTGGGCTTGAAAACAGACATTCTGCCCACATAACCAAAAATTTTGATGAGATATGAATTAATTCTAAAATGCCAATGAAATAATTTTTTATAAATTTTATCGTGAAATCAATATATATTTTTATCAAGAAAATTCTGTCTCAAAACTTCAATGCTGTTATAATATTATTTTCCCTATTTTATATAAATTGATATTTATAATATAAAACACGCGATATTATAAATGTTCATAAAATTCCATAGCCATAAAGATAAATGTATATCCATTATAACAAAACCCAGATTCATGTAACCATTATAAAAAAGATAGAAGCATTCCTTTGACTTTAACATGATCCCTTAAAATTATTTTTTGAAAAGAGAAGAAGAAAACTATCGTAGGTAAAAATAAGATCATTGTTGCCAAATCAGCACAGGTGCCGTATAATCCATGATTCCAAATTCTGAGATTGGCAATTTTTTGGCAGATTTTCTTATGTATCTGGCAACCTCGTTTTTATTACGTCATACATATGGAGACCTATAAGAATTATGCAGAAAATTCTATTTTGGTAACCCTAGTAGTTACGTCATCGCGCACGTGATCTTGGCAACATTTCTTCATCGCCAAAAAATTCAGAATTTGGAATCATGGATTATACGGCACCTGTGCTGCCAAATTTAATGTTTCCAATGTTTATTCAAATATTATACGTGTTCAAATTTAGAGATATAATCAATTTTTCGATAGGAAATATTTTATTAAAAAATAAAACCGGATGTTCGTATAAAAACTACTTTTATTTATGTTTTTTTTCATAAAAATTCATGCATTGATCTCACAACTTATAAGATAATGTGTTACCTCATTTTTAAATTTATTTTCGATAAGGAAGCATACCATCGAGACTAATGACAGAAAAAAAACTATTATATATTTTAAAGTTGTATAAAAACACACACAAACATCTTCTTAAAAAGTCAATATTCTATTTACGATTCGATTCAAATTTTTATGATTTCAGTGTTATTGTTGCCATAAAAGTAATGGTTAAAAACAAATGATTGGATTGAACTTTTTTAAAACTACTGAGTTTTAAATGAATATTTAGGTATGCGAACTTTTTTCACGGATTATTGGAAAATATAAAGAACATAGAGATCAAAACTAAGCACAATTTTCGATTCAAAAAATAAATAAATAAACAGCTAATGAGTCGTGTTTACGATTCACTTTATGTACCTCAAGATTTTTATTGCCAGAATTCAAATACAAAAGCAAACGATAAAGGAAGTCGTAAAAAAAATTTTTTTCTGAAGAAAGCGATCTCAATTTCGGCGCTTCACAAATAACAGCATTGAAAGCTTCCTCAAGATTTTATTTTCTGTCTTTATCAAAAAGTAAGTATATTTTAACTTCTGGCGAAGTTTATCGGTTCAATGGATTCTTTGATTCTTGGGATAAAGTCGCCAAACTCAGAAACTTCTTGCAGCGTCACAAATATGATAATAATTTTTTTTATACTTTGTTTTTCAGTCATTTAAATAACCTTCAACTCAGAAGTAGTAGAACAGCATTTTCTGTCGTCCAATTTAAGATTCATTTTCCGTTACTCAGAACTTTTTTTAATTTCTTCTACAAAACATAATAGTAACTTAATGATTCTTTTTTTTAAATCCATCCTTGGGAAAATATCATGATAAGTTAAATCGTTTTAGTACCCAAAGCACTAAATAAAGTAGCAGGAAATCTAATACAAATTTTCTAACTAACATTATAAAATAAGGATATAATTTCTAACTAATATTATAGAATAACGTTTTCTTTGCAAAGTTTTGAAAATGCAATAAAATTGCGGCTGAATTTAACTATATAATAATGAAAACAGCAGGCATGCATCCAAAATTCATTGGAAACAACTGTGGATAAATGATTTTAAAACTGAATTAATTTTTTAAACTGATCGTTGATGTGTTCCACGATACAAATATATTCTCTATAACCTTTAAGTTAAATGCTTCACTGTTAAAGGTAATCTTAAAATAAAATTCCATTTCAAATTTAGGATTCTATGTCGGCATTTCAATATTTTACATTTGAAAAGAAAGTATTTATACAGGGAGTTAACTATGTAAATTTTCTAAAAAATATTTCTTTCTTTCTTCTTTATGCAAGAAATTAATTTTAATGAAGAAAATTTATATAATTTGCATCAATATCTGAACTAATTTTCAGTAATAATACTTAAAAATTATTGCTTAAAACGGGGAAATATTTATTTAATATAATTTAATAAACAAAAAACCTGTAGTGAATATTTCTCTGGACTAATGCTTTTCCAACGAAAGTAGATTCATGTAAGATTTTTAATACTGAGAATATATTTCTATAAGAAAAAAGCTTCTGTATGCCTGTAAACCATTAGTAAATATTAAGCGTAAACGGATGAAGCCATTTAACATTCAGAAAATATTTTTTTATATTCAGTATAAGTATTGTAGACAAAAGCATATTTATATTAATTAATAATAATGTAAATGTTTTTAAAAATAACTGTTTTTAGTAGTAAACATAAAAAAATGATAATATTTTTCGACATTATATGAGATTTTTTTATACAAGAATTTTGAATAAAATTTCATTAGAAAAATTATTCAAAAATCTTAGGACATTAACGAACTTATTTTCTGATGAACTTTTGAATGTTTTAAAATCCTTTTGATTCAAATTGGTAAGAATAAGTTTTTTTCACTTTAACCTTTTATTTTTAACAATGAATAATTTTAGAAAATTAGTTCAAAAACAATCTGTGACTTAGCAGACAATTTAAGTTATTTTTTCCCCCATATTAAGACGCTGATTTAAATTTGCGTCACGAATTTATCACGAATCATTTTAGTAATCAAATATTTATTCTCTTCTAAGATTGCACCGAACACAAAAATAATTAATTTTATATGAGTATTTTATAAACGAAAACACATACATCTCACATTCTCAACAGTCTTGTTATTCTTACTTTTTAGAATTCAAACGCTTTTTTCTCTTCTGTTTTTAAAACTGGTTTCTATGCCTCCACAGCGCCATCTCGTGGTCGTCGGAATCATTTCACCCATATTCATATTAATTCATTCATATCTGATAAACCATGGCTATACATTTTTTTTATCTAGAACGATTCCCTTGTGATTTTTTATCTTATATTTTTGACAACTATAATTATTTTATATGAAACTACATCTTTCAAATTTGTCATAGTAAAAGTACCCAAAGAAAATAAATGAAGAGAAATTTATTTTACGCATATTTAAAAAAAGGTTTGAGATCTTGCAAAAAATAGAAAATATCTTGGGAAAAAAACAGATTTAATGCAATGAATAGATAAATAAATGAATATAATAGTTTTCGGCCATAATACTTCATTAATTATCGTGTTAATCTGCTTAATTTAAAAATATAGCAAAAATTTTAAAAGTTAATTTATGTTTGGAAATTTTAAATGAATTGAAACATTAAAATGTATTTCTTAATTATTAAATATTAAAATGTTAATTCAAAGTCGTTGAATCAGAGATGGAAATTTTAGGTTTGATTCTAGCTGTATTGAACAACGAAATTTTTCGAGCGGATATGATTGAATTTTTTGATAGGTGCCATTTTGCTACGCTAGAAATATTTTAGAATATCTAAATGATTAAAATGAATGTTGATTTATATTCAAAAAATTATACATTATATATACATTGCTTTATATTGTAAATAAACTGAGGTTTTACTTTTATTACATTTTTTTTATATTTTTACTCAATTAATTTATTTGCAGAGATAAATTTGTTATCGATAATTAATATAACAATCTAAGTGACTTATAAAGATAAAACAATTATTATTGCTGATAAAGTGATTTATAAAGAAAAATGAAAGTATGAACAGTTTCAGATAAAATGCTTTATATTGCAAAAACAAAAAAATAAAGTTTACGCGTAGTAATTTTTTATGAACCTTAACTGTTAACCCAAATGTTAACCATTTCTATGTTACATTAATAAATGCTTTGGTTTTTACTAAATTAATGTTATTTATCCATTATAAATAAATTTTATTTATACATATTTTATAAAAGTTAATTTCCATTTAATTAAATAAAATTTTTGTAAATAAATGTAATTTAAAAAAGAAAACAAAATATTAAATAACTCTAATAAATTTATTTATAAATTTTTTTAAGAAAGTACAAGTTTCATTATATTTTTTATCTCTTAACTTTGTTTTTTTATAAAAGTAATCCGTTAAAAACCCCTTTTATAAAGTTTTATTATAAAGTTAGTAAATAAGGAAAATACAAATAAAATTATACAATTAGGCGTTGTCAGAGAGAGAGATTAAAATATATACTATTATTCAGTAGTATGACAAAATAAGTTAGATTTCTTTGCCTAGAACCGGTTATCTCGAGCTATTTCGAATTTTTTATTTGTCTGCCAATCATCTTCAATGATTATCCGTGGTTAAGCAAATATATTTTTAGGTATATGGCACCGGTCATCACCCCAAAATGTTTTGACTTTCCGTTGGTTTTGATCAAGATCCTCCTAATACCCACCTTCGACCTGGAATGACCAAATTACGTCACAATAATAAAATTTTTCTTTCATTCATTATAATTATGTTTTTGAAAAAATGTAATTTATATGAAGAATATAATTTTGCCGGTAATGATTAGTAGCTATGGTTTTAAACAATGTTATAACCTTTATTTTACAGTCCAAATAATTCCTTTTTAAAATAAAAATTTAATAATTAAAGGGTTAGAGCAGATATCCTCATTCCAACGGTAATCGTCCTTGAATTCGAAAATAGGGAAGTGTCTTTTAGTTTCCTATTTGACGTCTGATTGTAAATAATGTCCGGTAGATTGCTTTCTAAATTACGTTCTTTTACTCGCCATAAAACAGTGTTCCTTATCATTAGAATAAGCGCCAAAATATATAGTTTTAAATAAATGCCAATCAAAACGGCGATAAATAGAGCAGGTCAACTCCAAAACGTTGCCAATTTGTTTTAATTGTTATATTTTTCTTCAAATATAAAATAAACACATCATTTAGTGATTTAGTTTTGTTTTTTAGATTTCTCTATTCAATATTTGTATCTGATAGTTACTTTTTACCACAGATAACGCTGATTGTGTAAGTAACCTACTGCATATTGCTTTCTAAATCACATTTTTTTCTCGCCTTAAGGCGATGTCACTAGAACAAGCGCCGAAATAGCGTTTCAGCAAATGACAATTTATGCGGCGATAGACAGATTCACCACCAATAAAATACTGATTCAGTCAACTTTTGCTAAAATTTTCTTCGAGAATAAAACAAGCGAACAACGATTTAATATTTTTATATTCTACTGTTTAATACTTGTAATAGTATTTTACAACAGATAACTCGAAATAGTTAAAATTTGTCAACTGAATTAGAGCTTAATTTTACTGATGATATATTTCCCTTCAATCTTAAAGTACGGTTTTTCGTTTGTAAATCTGTCCAACTCTCATGTTAGCATTATCAAAGTTAGTTGTTGCTGCATCAGCGTTCTTCTCTGTTCCTAGCTCTGAGTTGGGCTCTACCAGTTTGATAGAAGCAGCCGGGTGGAGTTTTCGTGATTTTGAAGCAGGACCTAGCAGAACACCCCCAACATTTGACCTGCCTCCTCCAAAGGTATTATTTCCGTAAGAGGACATTGTGACCACTACCTATTTAACATGCCACAGCCATTTTTAGTGAACACGACGGATCTTCGGTTAAGCCGGGATTCGAACTCACTACTTGCCGATCATGAGAATGACACCATAACTAAGAGGCCATCGCAGCCCCATATCAAAATTAGTCACAGCAATACAAAATTTAATTATATGTCTTTTATATTTTTATCTTAAGATCCAGAGTTGTACGAGTGTCACTCTGAAATTTTTGAGATACAACTAGGTTTTTAAAGTTATACTTACAAAATTTTAGGTGTGTTCAAAGTAGTCTCCTCCAGCATCAATGCACTTTTGTAGACGAATTTTCCACAGATTAAATGCCTCAAGCCATACATTTCTTCGAATAGATGAAAAAAATGCATTTATAGCCACATCAATCTCTTCTTCTGAATGAAAACGACGTCCACGTAAGTTCTTTTTTGATTATAGAATAACCAAAAGTCGCACATAGCTAGATCAGGTGAATACGGCGGATGTTCGATCACATTAATTTGTTTTTGTTTAAGAAACTCAACTGTTAATCCGGCTGTATGTGAAGATGCATGGTCATGGTGAAGCATTAGTCCCCTAACATTCAGTTCTTGTAGAATATCTGGAAGACATTCAATGGTATACCAGTTTGCTGTTACTATCTTCTGTCCTTCCAACTTGGTGGCTTTGACCCATCCCGTACTTCTGAAGAAAACGGCATACATCACTTTTTTAGGTGCGCGTTGTTTTTTCACCATTGTCGGCGTGGGATCATCTTCAAAGACCCATACTTTGCTTTCTTGACGTGTTGGAACGTCAAAAAACGGTATATACGTTTCATCACCTGCTACAATTTTAGAAATGATGCGGTGCCCACCATCATTCAGCATATTAAGAGTTTCTTTAATGATTCTGACACGCTCCTCTTTTTGATGCTCAGTTAGATTATGGGGAACCCAACGGCAAACTACTTTTTTCATATGTAATTCTTCATGAATGGTTTTGTGTATGGCTGCGGATCCAATGTTAAGTTCCTTCTGTATCATTTGATAGCTACAGCGATTATCATCCATTAACATTTTTCATATGGCAGACACATTATCCGGGATGACTGCCGACGGCGGCCTTCCTGTGTGTTCTTCATCCTGAAGAAAATTACGACCTCTTCTCAATTCTCTAAACCATCTAAATACAGTAGCACGAGCTGGAGATTCATCACCAAATGCTAATTGCAACCGTTGAACGCATTCTTCTGGATTTAATCCTGCTTTGAAATCGTAGAAAATCATAGCGCGAAAATGTTCTCGCGTCAACTCCATTTTCTCTTCTGTTTTAAATTTATTCCACGCTAAACAAGTTGAAGTAAGTCAGTAAAAAAGCGTCTTCTGTGTTAAAATACTTTGTACTTTAAAATTAAACCGTTATTTTTCTTATATTGTAGATTCTCGTCTGCGCGTAGCTCAAAAATTTTAGAGTAACCCTCGTGTATATATATGTGTGTGTGTGTGTGTGTGTGTGTGTGTGTGTGTGTGTGTGTGTGTGTGTGTGTGTGTGTGTGTGTGTGTGTGTGTGTGTGTATAAACACGAGCGCATATGTATAATACCCATTTGTTATTTTAGTTATGTATTTTACACATGAAATCCTATTTTAGCAATAATTCTCTTATGGGGCTGAATAAGTAAAGTATAATAGTATGCTTTTAATTTATTGAATAGAGTAAAGAAAAGTACACAAAGAATCCAACCTAGGGTACAATTCATCTGCAACATAAAAAAAATTTCCATTTTGTGATAAACAGGAAAAAATTACAGGTTACGCAAGTGACACTATTAGTACTTCATTATTAATTTATTATAATTCAGTGGAAAAAATCGATAATTAAAAGGATAAGAATCTTTTTTAAAAGAATTTATTAATCAATTCAAATGATCTTTTTAATTATTCACTTAAAATCATTGTTTTAATGTCCATAAGTATATAAATTAAGAAAATCTTTTTATTTCTTTAAAAAGTTTTTCTTTTATAAATAAGAAATGCATTGCAAGTCATTTAATAACAAATAAAAAAAATTAGTACGCAAATGTGATCAGCAGAGTATTTATTTTCAAAATTTAAATAGAGAAATATATATATAAAAAAAGTTTAATAAATGTGAGCTTTATTATTTTCAACACATAAAAATTTTTTACAATAAAAAGTTTTACACAATAAAATGTACTTATCTTTTCATTATTATCACAATTGACTATTAGATAACTCTATAGAATCGCATTAAATTCTAAAAGTAAAGAAAAAATTTCTAGAAATGTTATATAATATACATCGGAGAGAAACAAATATGTCACACACAAGAAAACTAAAAATTTAAAGATGCTTTTTTATATTATTATATAAAGTTTTTTTTATAAATTAATACTCAAGATAGAAAAATTTAATTCAATATTTTGAAATGTAATCGAATCATTTATTACAAATATTTGTATTATTAGTATTCAAGTTAATTATTTTGCTTGCAGAAAAAAATGTAATGATCAGAAATAACTGCAGATTTTAATGGTATTATTGTAGTGAAAATTTATAAATTATATAATGTATATCGGAATTTCTCGAAACTTTTTCTTTTACAAAATAAGTAAATAAAAATAAAATAAATAAATTAGATAAATCGATAAATAATTTTAAAAAATAAATAAATTAAATAAAAAATGAAATCGTTTGCTATTTTCAAAAAGAACAAAAATAAAGAAAAATCTCAGGCTAATATTTATTTTCAATATTTTTTATAAATAAAAAATAAAATAAAACTCTTTTGCTATTTAAAAAAAAATTTAAAAAATTCGATCAAGAATTCACTTGCTGATTCATTTTGTTTCTAGGTATAATAAAGTTTACTTTTCTGAGAAAACTTGACAGGCAATAATAATTGTTTTACTTTTTCCTAACTAAAAAAAATGGTAAATTATATGTTGTAACGAGCTTAAATGCAAAGATCAGAATAGCGCATGCGCGTTATAAAATCTGCCTCTCTTCTCTTCCTTTCCAATTACGTTGTTTACTTTTTATTTATTTATTTTTTTTATTTGAGAGATTGTTCTCAGAGACACGGGTCACTGGAGGTGTGCTTAGGGAGGCGTCCCCCATTGATAGTGTCATGTTTGCTAATTTAAATTATATGTTAAAATATTAAAAATTATATTAAAAAATAAAATATAAAAAATATTAATAATATAATATTCCGGTATACTACAATATATGTTCAAAAGACTGGGTAACAAAATCAATTCTTTTAACATTGCGTAAAGGACAGTCTAAGATCGTTCTCAGACATTTTATCACTCACAATGTAAATTACTTTCCTAGGAGGACTTCATAAGCAGTGACCCCTATTCTCGTGTCGCATGAGAGGAAACCGGAAAACTCCTAAGCACCCACCTCGACCCATATATGCGCAGAAGCATAACATTCATCCTTCGTTGTTTATTAGTGACTGCAATGGAACCCGGACCTTATGCTGCAAAAAGCAGCAGTTAGCCCCGGCAATAGCAATTTTCAGAAAAATCACAATTTTATGAAAAGAACATTTAAATACTATAATTAAAAATACATGTAGGGTATTCGAATAAAATATAAGGGAGGCCAGGTGGAAATCGCTTTCATTTGCTAAAATTGATTATAGAGCCTCCAATCAGGCAATCAAATCTTCTATAAAATCAAACATAATATTCTCTTATCTATTTTTGATTGCAAATACAAATAGTGGAGTCATTAATACAACACATTCTACGAATGGAATTCGGATCTGGAAAACGTTGAGGCCATGTGCATGTTTCAAATGAACATCGATATTCGGTGTCAGCAGCATATAATTAAAACGATGGCTCATTGTCGTGTTTGAACAGCGCATCATTCAGGTACAATGAGGTACATAAAGTCTTTAATTAATCTATATGGACAAAAATGTTAGGTTTCCTTTTAGAATAACGAAATGACTTTAGGAAAAGCTCATTATTGTGCTATGGATCTATTACGCATCCCATATTAGGCAAAAGCATACATAAAACGATGGCATTTTATCTTTGGTTCTATTTTATATTGCCAAGATACACATATGTTTCTGTTATGATCCAAATAAATGTGTAATATTAAAACAATTGCGTTTTGCGAATTTATACTATGGACAGAATTTTCTGTCTTCTAGATATAGTTAAAGAAGCCAGGTGGCTTAGTGGTAGGGCTTCCATTAAGCTACCGGGGTCCACAGGTCCGATACTCGATCCTTAGGGTGGGCAAAGTCGACATAGCCTTTCATCCCATCAGTAGGTCGTATAAACTAAGTACCTTAGTAAACAACCCTGCTTGGAAACTAAACACTGAAAGTTTCGCGTTAGGCCGACCACCTAACCAGGACATATGCTTTGTACCTCAGGGCCCTCGGACCTGTGGACTAATGCCTATAATACCCAACAGATATGGGTACCTAGGCATTGCCCCACATTGGGCTGTTGTGCGCTGGTTTTAGATATAGTTAGAATTTTCACTTTTAGCCGCTCTTTATATAAGTTCGTAAATATGTATCATAATGAGCATCCAATGTGCATCGTACATAATTGCACATAATCATAAAGTACTAAGAACTGAATATTATTAAATTCCAAATTGTGTTATTTTAAGTTTAAGAAATTAATTTTTGCTAAATATAGTGTTTTTGCCATATATAGAATCGAATTCTATAATATTTTTATGAGTCACTAAACTCTATGAATAGAATAGACAACTCAATCAAATGAAACTGATAGTATTTTGCGTCCGGGGGTATTAGGAGGAAATGCTCCAAAAAGGTAGGGGTGTATAACTCCTAACATTAACTGAACCACAATTAGAAATTTAAATTTCATGATAATTTATTTATTTAATTTAAATAACTGCGCCAAATTGTCAACTAAGAACCATTTAAACAGACGTTTTACTGATATTTTTAAAATAATGACATCATTCATTTTCTTTTTTTTTTTGAAATATAATTTTTTACGTATGACTCTTAAATCTAAATAAAAGTATCTATAAAGAGAAAAAATTATAGATTACGTGTATCCGAATTGTGTAACATGAAAATTACTGTCCTTACCAAAAGTGTCATCGCCAAAAATATCCTATAGTGAAATTCTGACAGAAAAAAAAAACACGCATGAAAAAACTACCTTATTATTCTCATTCTTTATTTAATTTTATTTTAAAAATTCATCTACCTTAATACAAAATTTTACATTTTACTCATTTCAGAAAGGAAAAACCGCTTATATTTAAGTCATCAACTCGAATCATCCTATTAAATCTTACTCAGGAGTAAGCAAAACATGCTTATAGTCTATCATTACATCAGCCAAATTAGACTTTTTTAACGCTTTGGCGATCTATTCACGATTTAAATGGACGATCATGCATAGAAAATTATCGGTTCTGCGACATTTAACTAAAAGCATTCCGTTGCCAAACGCATCATTAATCTTCTTTAAATGTAAAATAATAACCATTAAAAAAAGATCATGGCACTCGCTTTCCGTGACATAAATTTTGCAGAAGCGGCGAGGATTTGGCGAGAAATGAAACGCCGCCAATTTTTGCAGTAACCTCGTTTCTCATCTATGCTCTGCTTGCTATTGATTTCTTAGCTCTCATAGAGAATTTTCTCTGCAAGGCACGAGGCTGTTCCATATCTGTTGTTAAACGGAGGTCTTACGACGACATATTAATTTCAATTTTAATGTTTTAATATTTTTCATTATTTCAAGTTTGGCAACAAAAAAATTCTATCGTATATTTTCTTTGAATTTTTTTTTTAGATCAAATTACAATTTGGTTAAATTGTATGAAGGATAACTTTTTAATATGAAGGTAAATATTAATTGTTTCTTTACTTTAAAAAGCTAGAATATATTTTAAAATGAATTTAAAAATATGTAATTTAATATTTATATGTTAATGTAAATAATAATATTTAAGAATTATAATGTAAAGTGTATAGTTTCGTTTTTTAATGATAAATTATAAATTTTTATATCATAATTTAATAAAAGAAATATTTACATATTTTTATTGAGTCAATATTTTTATTTATAATCTATTTACGAGAGAAATATACTTTAGGATGCTCCTTGGCAAAATTGCTGATTTTTTATATTAATTTAAAAAAAATTTTACCAAAGTATTATTTTCTTTTGATACGTATTTTTTCCATTTTTGATATAATCAGTATATTATTTTTACATCATACCCAAGTCAGACTTATATTAATTAAGTAATTAAAAGGCATCCTAAAGTAAAAACTACCCTCTATTTACCAAAGTGTATTAATTTAAAAAAATTTCCTTAAATTGTAACCATGAAAATTAATTAATTGCTATTTTGATCTATTTTAAAGAGAAATCTTAAGTTACTAATTTGATATTTAATCAAAGTAATTGGTTTATAATTTAAAAGTTTTGTTGATATTTAAGTAACTTTACTTTGAAGTTTAAGAAATTGAACTTGACGCATAAAATGATGGATAAATTTGTTGTAAAATACTTTAATTATTTTGCTAAAATTAATTTCAATATTTGTAAATATAAATCCAAAAAAATTGATTTGTAGAACAATTTTAGTTTTGTATTTGATTACAATTAAGGATAGAATCTTTTATAGTTTTATAAATAGTTTTAATTATTTTCGTAAAACTTTTCATTCTTTTAAGAAAAAATTATAAAAATGTAAAATTAGATAACATTCACACTTTTAACTTCTTGATTGGAGTTGAATTTGTAAAAAAACATACAATTTATATCAAATATATTAGGTTTACAGAAGTGCTAATGATCATTCAAAAAATGTAAATTAAATTTAAACTTAAATGCTCAGTTCATTAAGTCTTGCTATAAATATATAAATACTTTAATTCAACTGGTAAAATATGGCTAAAATGAATGAAATTTTATCTTGATTGTGTTCATTAATTTCTTA
Organism: Latrodectus hesperus; assembly: GCA_037975125.1. NCBI lineage: Eukaryota > Metazoa > Arthropoda > Arachnida > Araneae > Theridiidae > Latrodectus > Latrodectus hesperus. The sequence goes on from CM075861.1 coordinate 36,284,495, forward strand.
ACATTTCAAATAATTTGAAAATGTTAATGAATATGGTGAAATATTGAAAATGTTCTTGTTATAATAGATTCGGGAATTAATAATTTTTATTAATTGTGTGTGTGTGAGTGGTTTTTGTTTATTGTCTAATAGGTGAATTTTCTTTTATTTACTCTTGCCAGGTTTATGAGAAAGATATGATCTAAAAAAAAGACACATTTTTATATAATAATATTTAAACTCTTGACTTTAATTTAGATAATCTTTAATCTGGATGAATAAAAGAAACTAAGAAATTAAAAGCAGTATAAATGTATGTAAACTATGTAATAATGAATTATACATTAAAAGTATACAAAAATCATAATAATCGAATTCTAAATTATAAGATTCGAACGTTTGTCATATTTTATTCATTTTGATCTTATTGTTACAATAGCCAAAAATTGAAAATTTTATTGTGTTTTATTAGTTTTAACATAATTGTGAATTATCTTTTAAGCTGTGTTTGAAACCACGCGTAGTTTTTGAATTATATTGTTTTGAATCGCCTATAAAGTTACACTTCATTTGATATATCAAGTTTCACTATCTTGGCTTTCTAAATATGTGTCATTTAGTTTCATCGGACTTCTTTTTTTATTTGCGTTTTTATTTTGTTATTATTATTTTGTTTTTTTATTTTGTTCTACTATTTATCTTAAGGTGCAACTCTGCTTGCTTCTTTTCTATTTTTTAATAATTTCGTAACCTTGAAAATTGAGAACAGTGAAAACGTTTTCAGACGAAATGCATGAGGAAATTTATTAAAATAATTTATCCAATAAGAATAGGCGCAATATAATTTATTTTTTTTTAATCCATAAAGTTGCATGTATTGATGATGAAAAATTTATACCTGTAAAAATATTGCATCTTATACTTTATCGTAATTATTTTGTTTGTTTATGAAAAACCACGCCAAAGTTACTGATAGACGCCAAACACTGAAGAGAAAATTGTGTAACAATGTTGTGATGCAATAGTTTTCTTTTTGCTGAGAGAGTTGTGAAAAGCAAACAAAATCTATTTTTCTTACTATTGTTATCAAATCTAAATGATTATCGTTATAAATGATTTCAAGTTTCTTGATTTTTTACATTATTAAAACAAAAACAAGCTTATTACAATTTTTTTATTCTATCTAAAAAGGTGATGCTGTTGGAAATTTGGTATTTTATGTAAATACATACAACGGTTACTTTTCAATATGTAAACACAACATTTATGGTTAGTTTTAGAAAAACACATTAAACAGATACTTTATCAGAACTGCCAAGTCAATCAAAACAATTTTCTGTGATGGGCCACTAGAATTATTTCACTTTTAGAGTCTGAAAGGAAAAAATTGATGGGGCAATTTATAAAGTGGGTTATCAAACTTTAAGGTTCAATCCGGGGCTTAATTTCAATTTTTGTTTATGGATTATTATTACATTAACACATTTATTTAATGAAAAAAATCTTGTGGTTTGTTGTTATTGATCTTCCGTTTCTCTTTTTTTATTTTCATCCCACTGTGCTTTAAATGTACATATTTGTCCATGAAGTATATAATTCTTGAAGAACATTGTATTAATTTTAAAAAAGTAAATAAAAATTGATTTTATGAAATAGGAATCGCCAGTCTAATGAGTCTTCCTGTTTTCATGGAAAACTTCCAGAAAAGTGTTAATCTTCCGTCTTACAAGATATCTTTCGGTTTCCGGAAACAAAAAAAAATTTTTTTTTTAGTTTCAATCAGCAAATTGTGAATACAAATAATATATATTAAAGCCTCAGAAATTAAATATGCTTTCATTTGATATGATACTTTTTTTCTTTATTTTTTTGCATTTTTCCCCTATAAATGAGTTGTTTGTTTTGTTACAGTTGAGATCCTGAGTGCGCCATTTTATTACGATTTTCATTGGCTTAAAATATCTATGACGTCAGATAATGATTCATTCACGTCACATCGTATTGAAACGGCGATGTAAATCCGATTTGTTGACGAATTTCCTGCCTGCCTTCAAATCACATTGATCACAAAGCTCTAAAACTGTTTCTGTCATATTACTACTAATCAAATCACATTCTTTGAGCGGCAGCAAACAAGGCAAAGTTCACCATAGAATGTCTGAGAAAAGTGTCGAAGTCCATTTTGTTAATAAAACGATTTCTTACACATAGATCAAAGTATCTGTTTGAGAAGCTGTTTTCCATTGATTCAAGCTATTAGCATGTTGACAATAGAACAGAAGAAAATGCAAAATAAAAAAGACGAAACATCCTCTTTATAGTAAGTTTAAATCGACAAAGACGATTTAAATTTTTAAAAATTTTATTAATTGTTAGAATTCTAAATTAATAATTGCAATATTTATAAAAAAAATAATTTTTGAGTCTTAAAATTATTGCCTTGCTTACGGCAACATTAAAAATTTTCTAATAATTAACAGTACTGAACAAAAAAAAAGCAGATTTGTAAGGCATGGGCTCTAAAAGTTCGTAAAATTTCTTATAATTGTTTCGTGTGTGTTGTTAAATCTGTGTGTTATTTGACATATAGCGATAAAATAAATCCGCAAATGATAATAAAAGAGAGAGAATCAGGAATATTAATACTATTGTAAAAATATAATAAATTAATTCCGTAATGTATAAAACTATCTCTCCTCTCTATTTGCTTAAACATAATTTAAAATAAATCTCAGTAGATTTTTTTATCATAAACAAGTGAAAAAAATTAAGCTTTTTATTTCTAAATGTAGATATCTGAGGTATTTAAGTAAAAAAAATTTTGACTATGGTAAATAAAGCTTTATTTCGTGATTATATGTCCTTTGTGCATTAAAAATTCATTATACATTAGTTTTAAGATTTTTTCCGCCAAAAATGTCGCCAAATCATTGTTTACTATGAGCTATAGCACATAAATGTTTATGGGCACAGGTGCCGAATAATCCATGATTCCAAATTCTGAATTTTTTTGGCGATAAAGAAATGTTGTCAAGATTACGTATCGTAACGTACGCGATGGCGTAAATACTAGGGTTACCAAAATAGAATTTTTTGCATTATTCTTATAGGTCTCCATATGTATGACTCCATATAATAAAAATGAGGTTGCAAGATACATAAGAAAATCCTCCAGAATATCGCCAATCTCAGAATTTGGCATCCTGGATTATACAGCACCTGTGTATAATCCATATTATATGTTAATATATGTTTAAACAGAAAAAAAGAAGTGTTTAAATATTTGTACGAAATGTAAAAAAAATAAATATGAAAGAAAGTGCGGACATTTTTAACATTATTATTATTAAGTAGGGAACTTGAATGTTATGGTATATGGTGATATCTTGCGACAATTACCGGATCATTTTTGTTCCTGAAATTGATTTTCTAATTCTCATGCGAGAAAGTTTACCGCAAAAGTAGTCTACTTTATTTTGTAAAATTATTGTTATGAATTAAGTATTAAATCATAAAGAGGACATTTATATTTATAATACAGAACTTTATAGAGTTTCACTATGTTAGAATTAAAAAAAAGAACTTAATATTGCGCGTAATAATTATGTCACCGCAGACCAGAAAACGGATGAGCTTGAGGCGATCGTCGAACTTGTGGTTCTGAGAATATAATTCATTGGTTGCAAAGGCTATCCTATTTCACGGCAGCTTATATTACTCTTTGTTTCAAATGATTGCATAAGATCTTGCAATTGAACGATCAAGTTTAATTTTGAGTTAACTTTTCCTAAGCTTCAAAAACATCAGTTCTTTTTTTTTTTCCATAAAGTGGTTGCTTCTTTCATTCCATGGCTACATTACTTTATCAAAATTCTCATTGGTTTAAAATATCCATTATGTCAGATAACATTTCATCGAATTCACATATCGTAATGAGACGACGTCATAAATCCGATTTATCGAAGAATTAGCTGCCTACCTTCAAATCCCATTCTTCAAGCGGCAGCAAACAAGGCGAAGTTCACCATCGAATGACTGAGAATAGTGTCGAAGTTCATCTTGTTCATAAAACGATTTCTAATATAAGGACCAAAGCATCGGTTTCAGAAGCCGTTTTCCGTTGATTCAAACCATTAACACATGGACAATAAAACAGAAGAAAAACTCATTATCGAACTCATTATCTCTTATTCTCAAGGAACTTATATAATATATGAATATAAACAAACATACAGAAACGTGACATAAAAATAAAAGGCTATTAACATAAAATGAATGATGAAATGTATTCATTGACATGTTGTTACCGGCAGAATTACTTCTTCGCCAAATCTACTAAAATATGTAAAATAATATTCTCACTTACGGAAGCATTCATAACAAAAATCTTTAATTATATAATTCAAAAATGGATAATGGCATCAGTTAAAAGAGAGAACTATTTTAATTATATTTTACTTAGCAATATTGTTTTAATTGGAAATTCCATAAATGTCATTCTTGAATGGAAACGACTATATGTTAAAGTTGTTATTGTCACGTTTTTATAATCAAACATGAGGCTTTTTCCTTTCACACTATCCATATTAATTTTTGCATTCTAATTTCAAATCGGGCGTGGGGATGTAATTTAGAATCCACTTTAAATCTAAGGACTTGGTTTAATTGAAACCCCGTACGCCAAAAAATTAATTGTATAAGAGCAAATGATCTGAGCTGGAATCTTCTGGTGATGGAATTTTAGAAAGGAGACTCTTAACTAGAACCCGATTTCATTACTTGTTCATGATTATAAATCATTCGTGTGGTCTTATTTGTATTAGTAATCAAATTATATGTCACCAATAATCGTTCGTATAGAAATATGAATATACTAAACACAACAAGAAAATTAAATATGGCCGTGGTAGCCTAGTGGTTAAGGTATCGGCCTTCCATCCGGAAGGACGGGGTTCAATTCCCAATGCCACCAAAGACCCACCGAGTACCTGCGATATTCGTGCTCGTTAAATCTGTGGAATCGACAGTCCTGTGGTCGTTCGTTGAGCAATTATCATGGGTGCAATGGTCTGGAGAAAATTTCCTCCCCTTCAGATCAACGTCAAAATGGAGGGAGTGGATTCTCTGGTGGTGCCATCTATCGGAGGATTTAAAAAAGAGCAAAGACGTACTTGCACCTTCAGGGTGCTTTGATTAAAACGAAAGACGCTCCCTGTTGACTTAAATTTGCATTGCCAAGGCATAGCGAGCTTGGCTTGTCCAAGTGTCATAAGTAACAACAACAAATTAAATAGATCTTTAGATAATTGGAGTGATTAAGGCCATATCATATCGAATCCCGAGGGAAAGTCTGAGATGTTCAAATTTACATTCCTTTCAGTTACGTTAAATTCTGATTATTTTTTTATAAATTCAACTAAAAATGTATTCTTAAGTCTTGATCAAAGGAGTAGTGTGACTTTAATTTACACATTATTACACTTATCGCTTATATTGTAGTTCAGTCTTAGAGTTAAATCAACTCGAATGGTATTATGTTCGAATTATACTCATGCTGTATAATAAAATATTGGCGACTCCCTTTGGCGAATTTCTTCTTAAGTATCTTGGAACAATCCGTGAATGGGATTAGAAGAAATGCGATGCAAATAAATATCCTTGTCTCTTCAGAGCCGCATATGGAAAAGGCGCTAACTATTACGTCACATATTCGGTTATTCTTCAAACCAGGTTAACAGTCAAACCATCCTGATATTTCACAATTTCGCTGTTTTTTTCCTTAACTTACTATTGCACGTCTATTTAGCAGATACAAAATAGACTTCATTGTTCTCCAAACGCCGCTCGAAAACTCGGGAATAAATTATCTGTTCATTGTCCTTCCATTGCGAAGTTGCAGTTGAAGTTAAGCTTTTGTGCTCGAATAAAATGATTGATTTAGCTGTTGTTTGAGCCCTTGCGATGGAAGATAGTGTTGTTAAAATATAAACACAAAGATGCGCCATCATCATCGTTAGCAGATTACTGCAGAAACTTTCTCATCTTAAGCCAACTGATAAAAAAAAAGGTTGATGGCTATGCTTGACTGATTTCAACAGTACATTGTATTGTTTTCTGCTGTTGCTCTTCTAATTTTATCTTCCTGAGCACAATAAGCACAACTGATGAAATAAAAGCATTCATTTTCTACTCTTATGTTGATAATAAAGCTTGTTAAGTTGATCAGTGGAAGGGATTGAAAGATTTTAAAAATATGTTTAGTTTCAATCATTTTTTTCCAGTAAACCTCAATAAACTTTTATTCTTTAGTGCAGTGGTTCCCAACCACTGTGGCGCGGCACTTTAGTATGCCGCCAAATTTTAGATATGTATAAACATAGCTAAAATTTGGCTTGAGTAAAATTACACTTTTTCTGTTACGAGTAAAGTAATAAATACCTACTGTATATATTATATTATTTTATTTTACATTCAAAATTATTATCATAGACAATTTTACACAATATATTATAGGTAAATATACAACTTTTAAACGACTCCATATTTTGTAAAAATAAACTACTATTTTAAAAAAAACACTCAATTTTTTAAAATATTTTAAGTGCCGTTTATAGAAATGATAATACATTTCAATTCAATATAGTTTTAAAAATTAGAATATATTTATTTAATGTGGCACAATACCGTATAATCCTTTTGGTATGATTTGTTTTAGCAATTGAAAAATGTCGCCAAGCTGATATAATGGTTACGTATAAACTAGGGTTGCCAAAATTGAATGTTGTTGAATGTCCTTAGTATTCTGTATCTTTCTGACGTAATGTGAAATCTAGGTTACAAGAAGAATAGTAAAATCAGCAAAAGAATACGCAGCATATGTTCCTTTAATATATTTAAGGAATATATTGCTTCAAGGTTCTCTGGAATTTTGAATCATTTAATAAAATTTATTTACTGTTTATAATCTTAAATTAAACATTTTTTTAACAAAAAATTCCTTGATTTATTAGAAACAAACTTCGCGATTTGACAACTCTATCGTGAATTGGGCTTCATTGCTTTATCTCCTGTATCGTTTTCTGTCGTATAATTTCTTTCATTTACTGTGAGCATTCGTTGTACTTGAATACAGCTTTCAGGTAGTCGATGAAAACTTTATTCGGTTCAGTATTGCGAAAGAAAGACGAATCAGTTCAAAAACTGAAGGAGATTTTTTCTGTATTAAAAAAATTACAACTGAATTAAGTAATTTGAAGATCAATATTTTTTCGATTCAGAGTTCGCGGATCAGACTCGTCAAAAGTGAGGGAATTTAATTGTTGGAAATCCGTTTTAAACAGTATGTGATACAGAAATTAGTTTTCGTATGTATAATGAGGTCAGAGTTACAATTCATAAAATAATATCTGGTTTAAAACACAAATTAGTCTTGAATTTCATTTTAATTTTATGTTTTGATTGTGACAGGAATTTTTTTTGTTTAAAATTAACCTTGATCGAATCTTAAAATAAAAAAAATCCAATATTATGAATCTCTTTATTTTCTATCTCGTTAAGTGATACCTTGAGAATTAAAAGTTAGGAAATATTAAAGTATTTTAATATTACACAGGTTTTTCGAAGTGAAGGGGAACAACATAAAGAATGAGCAGGTTTCAACCACTCTATATAGTTAAAAACTCTATAGGTTAAAAAATAATAAATACTCTATATAGTTAAAAAATATTAAATTACAAACGTAAATTGAAACAAACATGTGCTTCCACTTTGTGATGACTTAAGTGATCAAATTTGTTGTAATTTTTCATACATAATAAAGAGCTTATTTGCATAATTTAGAGAAAAAATTCGCTTCCAACTAAATCGGTAAACTTCCAAGTACTAAAATTGTACATAAAAAGAGGGAGAAATATTTTAAAATCCTAAATGTTTGGCAGACCTTGAAAAATATTTAACGAGAAAATGAGTGTAAAAGCTAATTTCATTTTTGTGGTTTCCAGAGAAACTTGTCTGCCATTCGAAACATTTTGTGGGTGTCTCTCTCGGCTCATTTCCGGCCAGGTGTGACGGTGTTCAAAGTAAATACTCAATACCCATTTTTCATGGTTCAGGAGCGGTCAAGATTAAACTTGAAACCACTTGTTACTTTCTCCCTACTATTTGGATTACCGAACAACTGTAATATCAGACTGCATGAGTACCAGCATGCACTTGCCAGTTCCTCGCCCGGAAATGGACTCTCCCGCTGAGGTGGAAGCTGCTGTGAAAAAGTGGTTGTCTTTGTCATTTATAAACAGGGGCAAATCCTGAAACCTCCACAATCCTTGCCTTGCCAACCTCGGCGGTATCATTTCACCTGGAGGACATTGCGACCATAACTTGTTTAAAGCGTCTATGCCGCCTTTACTGAGCGTGAAGAATATTTATTTAAGACGGGATTTGAACTCACTACCTTCCGATAGGCAAAATGACACCATACTTAACTAGATCACCACGACCTAGCAACGCAGATAGTGTGAGAGAAAAGTGTGATGCGAGGAAGGAAACCTGGAAAACTCATTCAAGATTATCAACAGATGCGCATACAGAAAACAGGTTAGCAATATCTGGGTGCTGTTATTCTCAATGTTGAGAAAACCTGACGGGTAAACAAATATATTAGAATAATAGGAGGCCTTGAAAAAGAACAAAGAGTGCGACTATGTATCTGGCGAGTCTTTACAAGTTTTTCATTTAATAGAAAATAATGTAACTATTTTAAGTTAAAGAACAATTCGAAGGATATTGTACATACTCCAAATTATTATTATTTATTAACAAGTAATATAAAAAACATTTTTTAAACCCAATTCTTACATAGGTCAACAAAGAAAAATTTTAATATCAATATATTTACAATCAATTCCTATTTAGGTCAACAAAGAAAAATATTATTTTGTTCCTTATAAAACTAAATTTAATTAATTAAAAATTTTTAATGATTTAATATTTGAAAAAACCGTATTAGCATCTAAGTGTCATCCGCTGCAAATTTTAAAAAAATGTATTTGCACTAGAGTGGATGAATAAAAAGCATTTGATTAACAATTGAAAATTTGAACAAGATACATACAGAGAGGGAGAGCAAGTGTGTGAACTGATAGATGGAATGGAAAAAATAATAAAAAAAGGACTCATAAGTTGAGTTGGAGAATCTTTAATAAAAGGGCAGAGAGAAATATTTTATTGGACCTACGAATGTATAAAAACAAGCATGTTGAGAGGTATATATTGCCCTAGTAATTTACATTTAGATCTAAATTGAAAGGTTAGAGTCGAATTGAATAAACATTTCTTTAGTCAAGAAAAGTTTTAAGCGGAAAATATCTCGTTGGAATACGTTAGAGCAGTTTTCGCAAAAGTTTAAAATATTTGCTTCTGAATTTGAAAGAAGATGAAATAATCGTTTCGTTTGTTTATCACACAATAGTTACTTTTTGCGCGTTAAGGGCGGGGTAATCAGACCAGGATCTTCAGTTTAAAAGTGCCAGTAACCGCACTCGAAATGGGTATCGAATTCACAAACCACTGAACGAAAAGCCAAAATGCTAACTATTCATTTGCCAGATAGACTTTCTCTTGAGTTTTCACAACGGCAAAGAGATATTAGATTTCCTGTCGAAAAAGTTTGAGCATAATTTATTATTAATAATCAATGAATTTATCTTTTTCCGAGTCGAATAATAACTATAATAGTTTCTTTCTCTTCTTAATAATTTTCATTATTTGAATGTTTATGAGTAACCAGAATCTTTCTGCTCTAAAATTTAAAGAATAAAAAATTATGATAATGTATTTAACTTCAGAATTTAATCGTGAAAAATTGCAATCACTATTATGAAGCTTTCGTGTTTTAAAAAGAAGAAAACATTCATTGAACAATGACACAAATCCAATGCAAATACAAATTTCATAATATATTATTGTAAAAATGTTTACACTTACAAATCACAAAGGTAAGGCTACATTTGACACCGCCTAAAGGGCAGCTTTACTGCCGAAGGCTCTTATAAGTTAATGGAACATGTATCGCCAAAATACTTATCAATAAACTTTCTTGGACAAAAAAGTTTTACTCGTGTATCGCAAGGGAGAAAACCCTGAAAACTCTCACAGATCCACTTCAATGAAAGTGCAATATTCCTTTTCAGTTGTTCAATAATAGCTGGGATCGAATCTGAAGCCTTTCAGTCTGGAGAGCTTAGTCCTATCACTCAGCCAGGGTGAAATCCGCATAAGTTTATCTTTATGAGAAAGGAAATATCGAATGACATATATGAGGCATCACGTGATATTTTCTTTCGCTCTTATTTAATGTTGATGAAAACGATACATCTTATATATATATATATATATATATATATATATATATATATATATATATATTGGGTTGTTGGAAAGTAATTTCGTTTCTTTTTCCTTTGTGGAAATGAAAGATAGTATTCGTATAATAAACAAATACTTTATTAAATTATATATTGGCCGTTCTGGTTCAACACTTTTTGCCATCTTTCTGGTAGTAGCATAATTCTACGCTCATAAAATGTTTGATCTTGGCTGGCAAAAAACTAATTGAAGTGATTTTTGACCTCCTCATTTGAGGTGAAGGTTTTACCGTCTAAATAATTTTGGAGTGACCGAAACAAATAATAATCCGATGGTGCCAGGTCTAGATGATATGGTGGGTGTGGCATTCTATCCCATTCAAGCTGTAAAAGCTTTTGGCGAGTGACCAAACTTGTGTGAGGTCTCGCGTTGTCTTGGTGAAACACTACACTTTTCCTGTTGATGAGTTCTGGCCTTTTCTGTTGAAGTGCTTCATTCAGTTTGTCCAGCTGATGACAGTAGACTTCCGAATTAATCGTTGTGTTATCCGATAAAATTTCAAATAATCTTGCGTTTGACGTTATTATGTACAACCCATTTTTCAGTACCCATTGATGATGCGCTTCAAAAACGGATCATTTTCGTGACGTTTGAGAAGCGAATCGCAGACGTCATTGCAGAGACACAGATTTCTCTCTGTGAGAACATGGGAAACCCTTACATAGCTTCGAGGATACTCCCAGGCCTTTCAAGTGGTCATACACTGTTGTTATTCGCCGGTTCCCATCAACTGATGCCTTTATCGCGTCTTTATCAGCTTCAACCGGCCTTCCCGAACGCGGTGCATCTTCGACATCAAAATTGCCGGATCGAAATTTAGCGAACCATTTCTGGCACTGGCGTACTGTCATCACACTTTCTCCATACACATCGGTCAATTTCCTTCTGGCTTGAACAACATTTTTACCCTTTCTGTAGTAAAACAGTAAGATATTTCGTAAATGCTGCTTCTCGCTCTTCTTATTTGAAAGGGCAACTAACGAAAAACTACTGCGTAGAATTAATTGGAATTTTTCACACACAAGCCTTGCTATATGAGCTCTCAAAGCATATAATAATTATACGGCTTAAGTGTGAAGTTGGGTGCAAAAAAATACAATTAAATCTTCTGTCGGAGAAAAACGAAATTACTTTCCCAACTACCCAATATATATATATATACATATATATATATATATATATATATATATATATATATATATATATATATATATATATATATATATATATGTATGTATATATATATATATATATATATATATATATATGGTCAGATGTAGCATTCGTAGATTCAAGTGCACCATCTCTTCTTTTTGAGTTCCCTTCCAATGATAACTGCATAATAACTATTGAGTCTAACCAAATTATAAAAATGGACTGCCCAAAATGTCGAGAGATCTCTAGTTAAAGACTTTGTTTATCATTTTTCGGCGAGGATCTTTCAGTCCTGAAATCAGGCTGTTGCAGGTGACCCTGAAAATGTAGCTGAATGCCTCGCCCGGCGGCAATCGCGCAGCAGTAAGAGTAAAATAAGAATGCCTCTGAATTGTTCTTCGGCTCGCAGTAGCCACATCCCGTCATTACCTTCGGCGTCGAGAAGGAGGTGTGCGAAGCATATCCTGCCCATTACCCGGTTGCATGCCAGTGGTGCTTTCCATTGTCAGCTGCGGTTCTCCCCGGGGGCATGCGTTTCCTTTGCCTCCAGCCGAAACGCAGCTGATACCCAGTCACGAATGTCCGTGCTACGAACTGTTGGACAAATGAGACGATTTTCTGACTATTTTTCTAATCCGGTGGCATTATTTTTGAACAAGGATGAAAGGTGTCAGTGTTTTGTCGTATTGTTTGGCTTGGCAAGCGATTATATGTAAATGAAAAGAGGGAAAAGTTGTGCCGAAAAAACGTCGGTTACTTTTGTTTTATCTGTTACCTGGAAAGGAGTGATAGGTTGTTTTTGTTTATGAATGCACTCACATTTCTGGCTCATTTAGTCTTTGGACACTATTTGGGAAGGAATGATGGCTGCGTGCATGTGATGCTCCTCATGGGTGTGCCCTGCTGAAAGTTGGTGTTCTTAATTTAAAAACTGGAAGCAAAGGGATGACCACCATACAATACATACATGCGATTACTTTCAAATTCAAATACATAAAAAAAATTAGGGAAATATATTAAGGAGGTCAATTTTCAGATCTTCTGGGGCAATCAAAACGGTTTTTTTCCTCTATTTCTCGGCCACTCAGGTAATTTCGCCTTTCGACATTTCAAATAGTAAAAACCGTGGCAACAGGGAAGCTCTCAGTGAGGTGGTGCCATTGTCATCAGAAATGCATGTAGACTGTCGTCCTGTAGAAACTGGAATCAAACAGAAGATATATCATTTCGCTTTGAAACCCCGAACTACTTTACCTGCTTTAGCCGATATGAAGAAACACGACGAAGGGTCGATTACTTCGAGTTTCGAACTCACAACCTTCCCGCCACGTGGAGAAATTGTTGATGTGTTGTTTTGTCATATTAATGAATATAAAGATGCTTGCTTATTTGAATCTTGGCGATTTGTTCAAGTCTCTCTTTGAGTAAAGTTAATATTATTTGACAACTGTACTCAATATAATTCCTTGCCTTTGCTGACAAAAATATTATATCTATTCTTCTTTTTTGGCCCCACAGCCTGTTACAGGCCAAGGCCGTCCCCTGTAGTCGTTGACATCTGGTCCTATCCATCACGAAGCTCCTCCAGCTTTCTTTATTGATCGGATTAAAGTCCTTTTTCACCTTATCAAACAGGTGGTCTTCCTCGTCTTCTGTTTTCTATGGCATTAGCAAAAATGAGCTTTTTTATACTGGGTTTGCATTGCCAGATCCATGTAATTGCTCAATCCGTCGTACTCTATCGCATTTTATGACTTTAGCAATATCGGGTTGCTTGTACTTTTGTCAGATTTCAAAATTAAATAAAGAATTCCCCAGTTATTATTCCCATGGACTGCACCATTTTTTTTTTTTTTTTTCGAAGATTTTACGGTGAAAGGTTAATAATTTAATGATAGATTACATCTATTAGCCATGTAAAATAAAAGTTCAAAAATAAATCGTATAGTTAATTTTAGCATTCACAAATAATAAACCCTCATTTTTTTCATTTCATTTTTTTTATTCAGTTAATACTCGTGAATTCTAACGTAAAATAAATATGACTGATCAAAATGCTGACCCATTCCAACAGTGAGTGAGGTTAATGGATGTCATAAAATATACTACAAAAAAGAACGAATAAAAAGAAAAGGAAGAGATAAAAAGGAAAGAGAGCGACGTCATTTTCTGGGTTGATGAGGCAATGAAGGCCGGAATGCACCCTTCGAGTCAGCGTAAACATCCGACAATCAAGCGTCGAAAGAAAGAGTCCTCGACGTGACCACACTCCGGTTGGAACTGCACGCAACCTGGGTCACGACCCCATACTCCTTGACCCGGTAGCTGGATTCAAACGATTCACTGTGCGGTGGGGGTGTTCCGTGGAAGCACATCACCTGCCACTTTAGCTCATGACTTAACAGTTGGCATTTTTTTCATTTCACGCTATCTGGGATTTAATTTTCGAAAAATCGCCACAGATTGTCACGATTCGTTTCTCGGCTCAATAATAAAGAAATATAAATTTCAAAGCATTGACACTTTAGAAGCAACTCAAACGTATTATTTTTTAATGGAACTCTCAATCTCAAATTGCTTAATATTTAATTGATGATATTGATAATTTTAATTGATAATTATTTAGTTGATAATTTTAGCTTGAAATACTGTTTCAGTGCTAAAGCTCATTATATCAAAAATATTCTAGCAATATCTTTTTCTAGGCAAATGTTTGCTGCGTAGCTATTGAACGTTTACCCATGTATGCAATAAATAAATAAATTACCGCTGAATAATAAATAAACAATAGGCAAATTTTTAATGAAGAACAACACTTGTGACATTGGTGCCGTATAGTATATATTACAAATAACTGATATATATATATATATATATATATATATATATATATATATATATATATATATATATATATATATATATATATATATATATATATAGGACCAAACTAACTTTATTAATTAAAATTTTGACTGAAAACAAATCATATTAGGTATCATGGTTTATTAATCTCATTAAGATAACTTAAATAATTTAGTTTAATTTTGCTGATACATGCCAATAAATATAATTTTAAAATGTACTAATACTAGAGTTCTTAATGCACCTATAATCTTAAAAATACTGATAAAATCATAAAAAATACATGATTAAATTTTCATATGAAAAGATAATAGTTACGAAGTTATTTTTTTATAAATTCTTTCTGAGTTAAAAGCTTTTATTTTAGAATTTTTAAGAATGTAATTTCCTATACATAAGATATTGGATTCTTATGTATTTTATTCTATTTTTAATAATACAAATATATTAATTTATTAAATTTTTTAATGCGAAATATACATTTCAATAAATTTAAGGTTTACATGTGTGTCATTTTTTATAACATGAATAAAATTTTACAAAACATATACGTATCTTACAAGAACTGTATTTGGCAGCTCTTACATACCTTTGAAGATTCATGTAGACCTGATTTTTGTTTATATATTTTTAAAAAAATTACATTGAATATGGATATAAATATAACGAACGAAAACTATTAGTTGACATTTTAAATGGTTCAAAAGAATCCTAAAGATAAATTCTTATCTCACATAAATAACAGTTTAATATTTTTCTGAGGTCTGGATAATAATATGTGCAGAGTTACAAAATAAATATTTCATTCTTTAATTATAATATTATTGAATATTTCATCTTATAATTTTGAAAGAATACTTTATCTTTCAAAGAAAATAAAGCAAGAGTTCACGATTTTCATAGTGAGGTCACGAAACTGTTTATGTAGAAACGAATAAATATTAATCCTAATATAGTGTTATCTGCCTTTTGTTGATATACAATTCTTTTAAATAAAAGTCCTGAAAATAATCGAACAAGAATAAAAAATAATTGTAAAAAAAATTTTATTTTGAGTGTTGCCTCTTTTTATTCTAATAATTGTCATAATTTATATGTTATTTCGAACTGTGAAGTATGAGAATAATTAAAAATACTTTTTATTTTAAAAATTATTTATTATGCGATTAGTTTTGAACTTCATACTTAAAACTTCCTTAAAAAGATGTATTTAAATATGGGTCATCTTAAACTTAATATAAGCGAACGAGATCGTATTCTCAAAGAACCTCAACGAAAATCGTCTGCATCGTAACTTTAACCGAAGATAAGTTAATTAGGCAAAAATAATTCATCTGCAATGGCAAACGAGATCTCGTTAAGCGTTCGTGCGTAACGGAATATTTCATTAGCTTCTTGTCGGAACAAGGTCGTACACAGAATTCTGAAAATTGAATACGTTTATCAAGACATAAACTGGATGGCATGAATTCTTTCTTTCTTTTTAATTCTGAATGCATTCTTTTTTCAACATTTCTTTCCGGAAATTCCGCAGGAAACTCAAGCAGAGCGTGACCCAGAATTCGTCTGCCGTTCTCACGCAGTATGCATGAGAAATTTAATAAATCGTTTTGGCAACACTGTAAGTAAAGCATATGATATAAGTAAATAGTTTTATTTTCATTGAGGTGCTTCAGTTTAAATTTTGAGCTTTGCATTTCTAAGGAGCGTTATCAATTCTCGGAATTTGTAACAGAAAAATTTGCTGACATTACCGGTACGTACTTACTTCTTTGAATTCTATTAGCTTTGAGAAGAATTCAAGCAATTTATTTTCACTTATTTAAGTTTGTAGGAATTCGGGAATTACAATAAGATTATTTAATAATTAGTTTCTCATGAACGTACAAGATGGTACATTCACCATGACAGACGCATAAGACGATAAACGATAAATATTTTTATCAAAAAATATTTTCGATCAAAAAATATTTTCAACTTATTAAAAAATCTCCAAAATAGAGTTACAGTATCTCCAACTTCACATATGATCTTATTACATAATAATTCTCTAGTGACAGATCCTACCCATCAAGCTAATATGTTTACAGACTTCTACACTCGTCCACTAATTTCAGAGGTTATTCCACTGGATTTAAATACACGTGAGGATTTCTCTTATATAAACCCTTTACTGCCTCTGAACTGCATGAAGCTTTGGCAAGATGCAAAAATTCGTCTGTTGGTCCAGATAAGATATCTGCAAAAATATTAAAAGGCATTACTACTACCAACCTAGACTACCTCCTCTCCCTGATGAATAAATCATGGCTTACAGGTATTGTACCAGAAATATGGAAATACTCCATTGTTATTCCAATTTTAAAACCGGGAAAGATGGCCAATCTTGTGGCATCGTACCGTCCTATATCCCTGACTAGTGTCATGTGTAAACTAATGGAAAGAATGATTTTGAAGAGATTTATTAACCATATCTTTCTTTCATCCCAATCACCACGGATTTCTGCCACATCGAGGTTGTGACAGTATTTTATCCATCATTCATCATCACATAATTTCTGCCAGATCCTCTAGAAAATTTGTTGTTTTGATTAAAGTGGATTTATCCCAGGCCTATGATTCAGTTTGGCCAGACAGCCTTGTTTATAAATTACTTCAAGCAAACATCAAAGGAAACGATGCTTTGTGGATTCAACAGTTCATCTCAACTCGATATTTTCAAGTAAAGTGGAGAAGTATGCTATCTTCATCAGCCACCTCATAGGGGAGTTCCACAGGGGAGCATGTTATCACCTTTCCTGTTATCAGTGTTTATGGCAGACCTCTACGATATCCTTCCCCCTGACATCAAATGCTCCATATACGCTGATGACATATTTCTTCTATATGTATCTGTTAATTTGGGAAGACTTCAGCAGAAACTAACACCTGCACTTGGAATATTACAAAATTGGTGTCAAGAATGGAAGTTATCGAAAGACCCACAAAAATGCTCTATGATTAACTTTTCTTCAAAACAACAACAACCTAATTTCAACTTGTTCATCGACAACTATCCTATTTCCTGGAGTAAAAATATTCGAATTTTAGGATTACATTTTTCACACAATTTATATTTCCGTCATCATTTTCAGGAAAAGAGAAAAGCTATATCAAAAAAGTTGAATGCTTTAAAAGGTATCGCAGGTAATAGATGGGGTGCTCGTACCGCTCATCTTCTTCAAAATCCGTTTTGAAATCCTTTATTGTCTCCAGTCTGGATTATGGCTGTCACATATTTACTTCAGCATGCACAACAGACCGCAAAATCCTTGAAACTGTATATCACACTGCCCTAAGAATTGCCACAGGTCTTCCTAAGTGGACCCCCATATCGATATTTCTACAAGAAGCAGGAGAAACTTCTCTTCACTCTAGACATGAAAGGCTCTCCTTAAACTTTTACTTTAGGAATTTAAGCAAGTCATCATTATTCCCCTGTGCTTCAGCTTGGGAAAAGCTAACTTATAATCGAGTTAATCGTAATCATCCTCTGGCCATTAAAGCTAAATTGTGGCTCGACCAACAAGGAATAAATACCTCGTGCATATTAAAAGTCCCAACAGACTGGCCAGAAATGTCAAAAAAAATCTGCATTTGTTCCTGGAGTCTCCCTTTTCAGACTAAATCATTGCCAAAAGATATAATTTGAAAGTTATTTCACCAGGTTTGTGAGTCTTCATGGCAGATTCGCTGTATTTTACAGATGCTTCCAAACAGGGATCAAATGTGGGCATTGCAATAGTTAGTTATACAACTACTTTATCAATAACAGGGAAAATTAGTTCCATAAACTCCATCTTCTCGGCCGAGGCAATGGCACTGCTTATTGCAGTCTCTAAAATTTGCACTGGACCCAAAAAAGATGTCATTTTCACAGATTCTCTATCTTGCATCTCTGTTCTTTCGGTATGTTCCAGAACGTCACCAACTATTATTCAACTGCTTCGATTCCAAATGATTCAATCTACTCAAAAGTGTTTGTCAATACAATCAGTTTGGATTCCCCATTGTCGAAAGCAGCAACAGTGAATTAATATGCAGTACGATCTATCTCTCCTGATGATCTAGAACAACACACATCCAGAAATATTACTTTAAGGAAAGATTCAATCAATGGAAAAATGGCAAATATGCTGAAGCATTCACTCATCTCTCATCTATTCGCAAAATTCATAGGCTGTTAATGAAATCCCGACTAGAAGACGTATGGCATGGCCAGAGCAAGAACAAGATCTTTTCCTACCAATTCGATTCTATTTAACTACCTACCTAACTAACTACCTAACCTACCTACCTTTTGTTTTCATCGAAGTATATTTTTATTGTTAAGATAAAATAACGAAGCAATTGAGGTATTTAGAATTTTTATTAATTATTTTTAATTTATTAAAAATTTATTAAGTATTTATTAATTTTGGTGATTATATAGAGAGAAGATTATTAGACTAAGCAATTATTAATTGATAAATTCAATCTTCTTATTAGAATGCGTTGTTTTATTTCAAGAATATCTTAAATATATATTTTTAGGTATTTCATTAAAAATGTATTAATATATAATTGAATTTTATGAAAAAAAATCCCTTTTTCTTTTTAGTTTAATGTAAATTTTCTTATTTAATTTTAATTTTAAAGGTCTTATTTTGAAATGTTTTAATTATTAGCATATTTGAAATTTTCAAAGTATAGAACATTCAAAAAATATGATCTATATTTAACGAATATTATATATTATCCTTTTTTGAATATCTTATAATGTTTTTCCCTCATCAGACATGCAAAATAAAAAAAAATAAAAATTTTGATCCACAGTATAATTTATTCAATATATAAACTTATTTATGCGAAACATTTTATGACTAATTAGAGAAAACATTTTTTTTATTTTTGGTTGAATATTTATTATTATATTCTTAAATTACTGAAATAATATTTTTCCCTCAATATTAATTACTCATGAGAATAAAATTATTTAAAAAGAACATGTAATTTTTTTTCTATTTACCTGAAATTTATATATTTATGAATCATTTCTTTAGACAATAAAAATATTCAATTCCTATTTTAAAAACTTGTAAAATTTTTATTTATTAGTTTTACAAGATATTGCTAAAGTATTAATTTTCTAATGTGTATTCAACAAAATCACTTATTTCCTAAAAATGTCTTTAAAATTATTGTGATATTATTTATTAGTAATATCAATTATATTTTTCCCGCATTATTTTTACGAAATTACCATCCATAAACGTGAAAAACTACTTTCTTACTTATTTATTTCTGTTAACTTCTTATAGACCTCAGTTTAATTTGCTTTTGCTTTAAATATTATTCAACTTATAATTACTTCTCTATGAAGCTTCTTGATATTTTACACTGTTTGTTTCATGATGTCTACTGTAATGCCTATATACTAAATATTGCTTGTTTTATGGTGTTTGTAGTATGAAGATAGTTTTTAAAAACAGATAAAACAGTAAATTAATGATAGAATTTAATGATAATAAATCCTATATACCATTCAGAAAAAATGTATGAAACAAAATATAGTATATATAAATATTCAATTCCGCCAAAACTGTTTTCTTTAAATTCTGCCTTTATTTTAGCAGATGTAACGAGACATAATTGTTGATTGGGTGGTTATTTTATAAAGTAACTAAATTATCCACATATTTTCCTGGCTGGAATTCTTTTTTAATATTTCATCAAGATTATATCTCTTTAAATTCCATTAAGATTATATCCCTTATTCTTCACTCCCCCTTCCACAAAGTGGACTGCTCTAGCGCAGAAGAACTTGTGGAAACCGTTTCCACAGAGGGGGAGGGACAAGATAGAAAGCAGTCGTAAGTTCGACAGAAAAAAGGCAGCTGCACCGAAAACGCTGAGGTGACAGCCGGAAGAAAAGATGGATTTTTCTGCTGTAAGCATAAAGACTCTGCTTATTATTGAAATCTAACTTGTTCTGCTAAACCATCGCGACTGTTAAATCACAAATTTGATATAATCAAATCCTATAAGATCTCGGGGCAGAAAAAGATGAAACTTATATACTTTTATAGTATGGATCCAGACTGAAAATTATGACTCTGAAGAAATGAGCGAAACGTGCTATAGAACACGTCAAATCAGGCCTGCCTAAAAT
The DNA here is from genome assembly GCA_037975125.1 of Latrodectus hesperus. NCBI lineage: Eukaryota > Metazoa > Arthropoda > Arachnida > Araneae > Theridiidae > Latrodectus > Latrodectus hesperus. Next base: position 36,305,109 of record CM075861.1, read on the forward strand.
TAATAATTGTCTTCCGCGCGTAAGTCGATGTTTTTTATAAACTATTTTCCAGCTAGTTTTTTTTATATGTAAGTGGTACTGTTTATTTTATTGCCATTATTAATTTGTATAAAGTATGAATGCAAATTGAATGAATGAATCCCACGTGGGCCCTTCGCCATGTTGTTAATCAATAATGTTTAAATATTTGAAAAATATGTAAATAAATCTTGAATATGAAATAATTTTAAGATTAAATCAAAAGAAATTTTTAATTACAGAAACACAAGTTTAATCCATTTTAAGGTTCGAATCTGGGAAGAAAAATAATAAATACACTACTCAATGCTAAAAAATAATACGTTATTTAAATTCAAAATATTATTTGTAAACACTATATGATAATAATCTTTAACAACACCAGGTAATTACTATATCCGCTTAAGGAAGAGTATATTTTCCTAATGTTATAATAGATCCAGATTAATGTATGAACAAATTTGGCTCTATTTGATTGTTTTAATTGGCTAAATCATCATGTAATAGTTTTCGTTTTATTTGATCAAAAATGCTAAAATGTTTGTTGAAAAAGAATCTTATATAAAAATGAGGGTACGAGAAATGAACGACATGTCATTGTTACAATTTCATATACTTTTATTCTAAAGCTTTAATCATGTGTCCCTTTACTTCTGTATCAAATTTGTATCATAGTCACTTCTTCTCATCAAGTAATGATGTATAATATAACAATACTTCATGAGAAGAAGTGATGATTGTTATGCTTTTCATCGTAATAACTAACATTATTTCTTCTTCGAATATTGAAATTTTGATGAAGAAGTAATGATGTTATAATTATTGCCCTGAAAAATACAACAATTTTTCACTAGACAGCAAGATTCAGATGCAGTTTGCGTTTAGGGGTCTCTACAGGGTTGCGTTAGAGGGTCTCTACAGTCATTCACATTGTTCTTCCTCTGGTGCAAATTTTAAGTTGTAAACATGTCCCCTTCCAGCTGTTTCTAGTAATAATGCAAAATAAGTTTTAAGCGATCTCAAAAAAATATTTTATATGTATATATATTGAATTATTTAAGGATTTCTCATCCTTTATTTTTGGAAAAAAATGTGAATAATGTATTTTTATATTAAACATTTTGCTAAGAGTTTATGATAAAAAAGTCATATGTTGAATTAAATTTAAATCATAATATCATAATATATTACTAGTTTCATATTATGATATATTATGATATATATATAAATTTATATCATAATATATCATAATATGAAACTAGTAAATATCATAATATATCATATTTACTAGTTTCAAGCTAATTTATATAATAAAAAATTTTTATTTATTTTTTATTTTTTTCAATTTTTACTGGTTTATAAAGAACATATTCTTAAGTTGTAACTGGAATCAGTCCCTTTTTCTAATCATTATGAAAAATTATTTTTCTTTGTCAAGAGATAAGTTTTTATTATGTCAAAACAAACTTTCATTTGTCTAGAAGATTTATAATACTAACTAATAATTAAATAACATAATACTTAAATTTCCAAACATAATTTTTTAAAAAGAACATAAAACCTTTCAAGAATAATCTTAATCGTTGAATACACATATTATTTACTTAATTATTCTCTAAATTTATTTTTATAACCTCTAAATTATATTCATAAAAATGTCAATCATACTGGACTTGACAAAACATTATTTTATGAGAAATTACTTTTTTGTGAAAAAAGTAAGGTTTAAGAATTTTCTATATGTAACTGTATTAACATAGCAAATACTACGTCAGAAGCAACTGTACAACGTAGTCGTGCTATTTTAATCCTGTTAAATGGTGTGAAAATTATGAGGACATTATTTATCCTCATATAATGAACTTCTTTACTAGGTGAAAGTGTTTGCTGAAATCTAATGAATTAAATTCCGTGCTACTAAAATTGTTATCAGCTCTTTTATGACTTGAATATTAATGTGTCGCAATGGTAGAATTCAGAATCGTAAGATGGAGTAATTTTAATATAGATATTCAGTAAAATGAAATGTTGATCATAGGATTTCAAATGAAGGGTCTATTATTTGCTCTGTCATTATATGTGTCCATTTTAACTAATTTGTTATGATATGAGGAATATACATTTATTTTTTACATGGATATAGTTTTGTGTACCTTAATTATGTGTCATATATCTTTAAATAAATTAAGTAAGTTATTATGAGTACAAAAATCAGTACAATATTTTTATATTTGTTTATAACTTACTTATAAGAGTTTGCATATTTATTCTCATAATCATGTGTTATCTTTTCAGATATTTAATAAGATCTCTTGGACAGTTTGAACACACGACTATGTGTCTGGTCGGTGTTTGCTTGAATCGGGATGTATCATGAACTGCGCAACTCCTTCCCTCGAGTTCCTGTCCGAGTTTTGTACAAGAATGCCTGCATCTTTTTTCTTTCCTTGCCAATCGTCACGCTAATATTTGTGCTTCTGTATTCTCCTCACGACACCTACAATGTGGTTATCCACTCCAGTTCTGCGTTGGATCCAAACTTGCTGGATCAAGGGCAGCTGCCAACGGAGATCAATAAACATTTGAAAAAGAGCTTTACCATTCACGTTTGGAAACATGGCGAACGTATGAAAAGGCGTTTCTTAAGGTCGTACGGGAAACACACCAAAGATCCATTCCAGTTTTGCAGTGTCAGCAACTGCCTGCTGACCACCGACGACACTCTGGTCAATGAAAGTGACGCGGTTCTCTTCCATTTGCACCAAACTAAAGGTCCTCACACATTGCCAAATCACCATCCAAAGAGCCAGATCTGGATATTCTTCACTGATGAATCTCCATTGCATACCTTCTACGCCACCAGAAAGTACACCATGAAGGACTATAATGGTCTGTTTAATTGGAGCATGACTTATCGTGGTGATTCAGATATCCCTGTTCCATATGGTCGAACAGTTCCTCTGACGCTGGAAGAACAAGAGCAGTTTGTGCCAAAGAACCACTTTGTAAGTAAGAGCCGCGGAGTCGCTATTCTAGGTAGTAACTGTGGGGGTCAAAACCACAGGTGGGACTATGTGAAAGAACTTCAAAAGCACATAGAAGTCGATGTGTATGGAGGTTGTGGGACACACAAATGCCCAGGACATTTTATGAGAGACTGTCCTTTAATAAGTGACTACAAATTTTATCTCGCTTTCGAAAATTCCAACTGCAAGGAATACATCACGGAAAAACTCTGGTGGAACGCCTACCACAAAGAAACCATTCCTGTGGTGATGGGAGCCCCCAAAGAGGATTACAGGAGTTTGTGCCCTCCCGATTCGTTCATCCACACGGATGACTTCAAATCGCCTTTTGACCTGGCCACCTACTTAAATTATTTGCTGCAGAATGAGACAGCGTACAACTCGTACTTTGAATGGCAGAAAAACTACAAGGTCCTCAACGAGCACGGCTACTTTGGGTCGCCTTCTCTTCATTTGTGCCACATATGTGAAGCTCTGAATAAATTCAGTGAGCACCCTCAGCCAAAGATTTACAGTGACTTGAGTTCATTTTGGAATCCGATCACGGATTGCTATAAAGCTGTTTGGAAGCCCGGGACATGACATATTAAAATTTTAAATTATACTTGTTGAATTTAAAATTTTATTGGTACAATTTTTAGGTACAATTATTTTTGACGATGAATGTTCCTTTTTTTATGATCTTAAAAAAAATCAGTATTAAAAAAAGAATAAAAAGTTCTTTAAAAATTCGTCATGTGTCTGATTTTTTAAAATTACATAAATTTGTATTTTTTATAGTGGTTCAAAAGGAGTCCATAAGATTCCCTGAGCTTATCAAATTGTATCAATTGGTAGTAATTAGAGAAAAAGTTAGGATCTTTAATTTCCATGAGAAGAAAGAGAAATTTTAATTTCACTGTATCAGCACAATTGAGATTTACCTACTGATTGATCATTTTATGAGCTAACATATTAATATTTGAAATCAAAATGTTTTCTATTCTTTCAATAACTAAATCAAAAATGCGTTATCATATATTTCATTCCTTGTTAGCAATCATTTAGCAAAAATGTTATATTTTAACTGGTCAACCCTTAAATGGAGATTCTATATTGAAGCGATAAGCGAATGAAATTCACTTTAGTTTATGAATAACCTGTATACCAGTTTTAAAACATTTCATAGGTAGCAGATTCATGACGTCAAATACATTTAGATGTAATTTACCTTAATTTTATCTTAAATTTAACATTACTTAAGAAACATCGTATTTGATTTTTATCTGGACAATTTCCAATTTACATTTTGTTTTGTAAATCTTGACAATTTTCCCACTTCTAGAGGTAACTGTAACTTATAATTAAATAGATAATAAAGCAAACGTCAAAATTTAGTTTAAAAAATTAAAGGAAACTTCTACAAATTGGGCATTTATGAAAAGAATCGAAACCAATAATTTGCCTATCTGTTCTTGGTTTATCTATATTGAGTAGTAATGATATTTGTGTGTGTGTTTTCATCTCTCTTTCAACATTAGATATAGCTGTATTTTTCTCTTTCAGAATAACGCATATTTGTCTGGAGCCGAAAATATTGCATGCCTAATTCGGAATCCTGGTGGCTTTCAGTTTCCAAATTAGGCATATGTTCGATTGGTGTCATGTGTTCCTCCAGCTCGAACAGTTTTTCAGCAAATGCTCGATTGGTGTCATGTGTTCCTCCAGCTCGAACAGTTTTTCAGCAAATGCTCGATTGGTGTCATGTGTTCCTCCAGCTCGAACAGTTTTTCAGCAAATGCTCGATTGGTGTCATGTGTTCCTCCAGCTCGAACAGTTTTTCAGCAAATGCTCGATTGGTGTCATGTGTTCCTCCAGCTCGAACAGTTTTTCAGCAAATGCTCGATTGGTGTCGTGTGTTCCTCCAGCTCGAACAGTTTTTCAGCAAATGCTCGATTGGTGTCGTGTGTTCCTCCAGCTCGAACTGTTTTTCAGCAAATGCTCGATTGGTGTCGTGTGTTCCTCCAGCTCGAACAGTTTTTCAGCAAATGCTCGATTGGTGTCGTGTGTTCCTCCAGCTTGAACTGCTTTTCAGCAAAAGCTCGATTGGTGTCGTGTGTTCCTCCAGCTCGAACTGCTTTTCAGCAAAAGCTCGATTGGTGTCGTGTGTTCCTCCAGCTCGAACTGCTTTTCAGCAAATGCTCGATTGGTGTCATGTGTTCCTCCAGCTCGAACAGTTTTTCAGCAAATGCTCGATTGGTGTCATGTGTTCCTCCAGCTCGAACTGCTTTTCAGCAAATGCTCGATTGGTGTCATGTGTTCCTCCAGCTCGAACTGCTTTTCAGCAAATGCTCGATTGGTGTCATGTGTTCCTCCATCTCGAACTGCTTTTCAGCAAATGCTCGATTGGTGTCATGTGTTCCTCCAGCTCGAACTGTTTTTCAGCAAATGCTCGATTGGTGTCGTGTGTTGGCAATTCCTTTGTCGACAGTATGAAAATTTCTCCAATTCAGACTAACCTAGTATCCATGTAAGATCCTCATGTGCAATTGTACAACTTTAAATCCACCAAACGTGCTCTGATTTTGCGTGCCGAATTTGGCGACCATGACCTGTTCATGATGCGTGGTTTTGAAAGATTTTATGGTCAAAGGACGCATATTTTTTTGGACTCAGTTATAAATAATAAAAATTGCTCCATACAGAGCTCTTCACCAATAAGTACTGCATTCTAATTACGCAACTGCCGATTTTATCCTCAGATCATTTTTCTTTACATTTCTTGCTCCTCGGAGTCCTAAAATGTCCTCTCACGACAGCATGGTACAGTGAATTCCTGCAACACTTTAATTTTAATTTATAAGAACGACAGTGTTTGTAGAACAGTCTTCATATGAAGTGGAACAACTTCCTGTATTGGGCGCCAATTTAAAGAACTGCTTCTTTTTAACTTTGGTAAAAAAATCGTGTGATATCCAGAGGTTTTCTGAATATATGATTTCCTCGTTCACCTAATTTGAATCTGTGATATCTGGATGTGGGAATTTCTAATAGAACTCCTTATGGAGGAGGAATTAGCAATATATCGGAATTGAAAGTCAGCATTACATGTCAGGTTACTGAAATACCTCGTTAGTTTCTTTGGGCTACCATTGAATCTTATAATTAGCTTTCAACTAGGTAATTAATATCAATGAATTACTCTCTAAGCACATTGCGTAACTAAATAAATTTTAATGAATCAGAAGCACGCATATAAAATCTTGTAAAACTGATCAAGAAAAAGTGAAGCCAAATGACATGAAATTTCGCCAAGAGGAGAAAAATTATTAAATTTGGAAAAGATCGATTCGCGGGTGTACAGATCTACAGATATAATCTCACTTGAACAAATTCTTGAGTACCATTCCTTGCAAAGTCGTTAGAAATTTGTTTGCACCAAGGAAAATGTTTTGCGTACAGAAATTTCAAAATCTTTAGACATTGCATGAGATACAATACAAACATATTTTCCCTTTTTCTACTTCCACAAAAGTAATTATAGAATTACTACCTATAATATTTTATAGATCTTGAAAAATATAGAGAACAAAAGTGTACAAGAGACATTTGAATTTCTTATAGAATAAATGCCAGGAAGTACCATCGTCGAATAGCGGAACAACAGAAAGGAAAGAGAAAAGAAATTTTTGAGAGAGAGTTAATTTCCGTTTCAACTCGACCAAAAAAATTCCCTCAAGTTCAAGGATGTTTGAAAAGATTCTGTCTTAAGTTGCATTGAATATTGCAATACGAAAAAAATGTTTTCATTGACTTGCGTTAATATGATGTGTTTGAAATTATTGAGGTCACATGCACGCTAAATAAACAAACAAATTGAACAAAAAAAGGAGGAAGTTGCTTTGTTTTGATTGGGACACGTTTTTTGCTGCTATTCTTCGAAAAATATTTTAATTCTAAAGAAAACCTTGATAAATTCATCTTGTTTCAATAATGTTTCTGCCATAAATGAAAAAGAATCGAAAAAAGATTTCTATATTGAATAATGTTCTAAAAATACTTCTACGAAATAAGAATGTTCTAAATTGGGTATCATTTGACATTTTAAGAATAATTCAGACTATCCTCTGATTGGAAAAGAAAGTTTTCCTTTCGCAGCTTCCAATCGGATTATTAGAAGCTGAGAAGAAAGCTTCCAATACTTTTCATTCTTATGCTCATCAAGGCATCATTGGACGAGTTTCGAATTTCTCCCTCTCGGGTTACATGAATAGAAGAAATATTATCCTGGAAAATTCTGTCTCTTGCATAAAGTTGGCATTAAAGAATTACCAGATCAACCAAAACTTCTCTGTTCTTTTCTTTCGTAATATTTCCTTTCAGGACTTGGCCAGGAAAAAGGCAGGGCAATGGTTACTTATATCATGACAGATTCATCGCCATGCTTTGCAATTGGATGGAGACATCTTTGATCACACCTTTGTGCAAGTGTCTTTCAAGCCCACACCCATCCTGTTGCAACTTAGAGTGGAAAATTGATTCGTCTGACTATATAACGATTTTCCACTTATCATGGCATCGCTGACAAGTGTCTTCAGAATTGCTGTTCTGGCGTGAATATTCTGAACATGAAGCTGCTTCGTAACTGTAATTATCTCGACACTGGAGAATCTATTGCTCATTGAACTCTGCAGACATTTTACTAACAATATTTTTTTCAACTATAAATGATATCACTTTTCTATGCTGCATACTACGTCAGTCGCTCGAACACGTCTTCAAACTTATGCTACATACCTGCTCATTAGCAATCTTAATGTAGCCATCTAGGAAACCTGTGTATAGGTTTCCTAGATGGTTAATTATTTATTTTTTATTTATTTATTTGTTATTTTTATATTTAGCTGCAATCGAAAGTTTCAAATGAATTTTATAATAAAAATGATTTTTTTTATGAAATTTAAAATGGTGTTCTAATGTTTATTTATTACAGAATACAAAAAGTTATAAAAATTTTAAATATAATATAAATAACACAAATTATTAGAATGAAAGAAAATAATTAAGAAACAAAGATTATAAAATTTTTAAATATAATTTAAGAAGCAAATAATACGTAATTTTTAATAACTGGAATTTTATAGTTTGTTCTTTGATAGATAAGTTAAATAATAATTAATTGTAATGTCTCTCTTCACAGCGAATTTTTATAAAAAAATTTTAATATATGGATTAATCATACAAAATATAAAGTAATTGTTATTAAAATTAAAGATAGGTCTAACAAAAAATATACAGCAACAAACGAGGGTTGTATGAAGCAACGAATAAATTCAAGATTGTTTTTTAATTATTCACTTTTTATAATTTAATCAAATATCGTTTTTAGCTTTATTATCCTTCAATAGCATAGCAATAGTATCGGATAAGGATTTTTTTTTCAATTGGGAAAAAGACAAGTTTTAAAAATACAAAAACTTTCATTCTTTTTTTCTAATTAACATATAAAAATTATCAAAATAATTATTTTTTATTTTTATGCATTTTTAATCATAAAATACAGCAACTGCTTATTGTTGTAAAACATGATTTCCTATTACACAATAAAACTTTTTTTTAGTAATCAAGCTATAAATTTTTTTAATTCATCTGTCTTGATAAAATTCAAAAATGTTCATATAATCTGTGAAGTCTGTAAGCTACAAATAAGTTTTTTCTTCGATAATAGAACTAATAATCAATGAAGCATTCCTAACATTCGAAAATCAAAATCTAAAAAGAAAAAAATGCACGAAAAGGAACTATATAATATCAAATAAATACGCTACTAAAGAAAGTAACACATGTAGTATCGCATGGCACACGAGTAGTTTCTGATGACATATCATTTATTTCTTATATTTCAAAGTTCAATAAATTTTAATGAGATGCTTTATTGCATACTGTTTACTTTATAATTTGGATTAATTAAATAAAAATTTCGCTTTTAAATATATTTCTTATTCTAGTTTCAAATATATTTTAATTCTAAACTAAACTAAACTAGAACTCCATGGCACGACAGCCCATGTGGGCCAAGGCCTACAGTGCCCATAACTGTTTTTATGACCGAGGGCCCTGGAGTGCGAAGCATATGTCCCAGTTAGGTGGTCAGCCTAACGTAAGACCTCCAGTGTTTAGTTCCCAAGCATGCTTGGTACTCAGTTAATTGACTCACTGAAGGGATGAAAGGCTGAGTCAACCTTGCCCAGCCCGAGGATCGAACCTCGTACCTGTGTCATGGGAGCGTAAAACGCTGCCACTAAGCCTCCAGGCTTAATTTAATTCTAATCACATGTAAATTCTAAAGCAAATTTATAAGAGCTTAACAACAAGCGCATTTTTATTCAATAAATTAGTAAATAAATGAAATATCATAAATTTTTGCTTATGTAGAAATAATTTTGTTGATGGATGTTTTAATGCATTACAAAAATTCTTTCATGTTTCTATGAACTACAAATTTATTCAATCAATTTTGAATTTCCGACTATTTTTTCCTCAACAATTGAAGAATCGATGTTCAATGGTTCCATCAAGGATTTATTCCATTTTTATTTTTACACAAACACTATAATTATTATTTACGTATTTTTGAAAGGGGTGAAAATTAAGAAAATAGGATTCCCTTAAAAATGTTTTAATAATGAAATTGCTCCCTTAAATTAATGTCATTAATTTCTGTTTGCTACTTTACCTGCCATTGGACAAAATTATTAAATGAAGTATGTAATTAAAAAATGTAATGTCATTTATTTTCTGCATTACTTATCATTAATTTAGCAAGTTGATTCAATATTTTATGTGGCAAACTTTTAAGTAATATATTTTTATAAATACATTTCAATATGTGCCTATAAATAATATATTATAATGCAAAGATGTACTTTCTAAACATCATATAAATATAGTTGTATTAATTTAAAGATGTAGACAAATTTTTCATGAATAGTGCTGCCATCTTCTAATTTTCTGTAAAAATAAAAATTTCGCAATTTCTAATTTGGACAGAATTGTGATTTATTTCTCATTATTAAAATATTTTTAATCAGTAATATGTAATTAATTTGATAAATATCCGCTTTAAAATCTAGCAATTGTTTTTAAAGATATATAGTCAAAAACTAATATTTTAAAAAAAATAATAGTAAAATTGTTTGCGGCCTTCACAAAGTTTTGGAATTGTTTAGTAACGCCATCTGCCGTCATAAAAACGTAATATTTTGAAACTTGTATTCATTTGCAAATAGTTTTACTCAGTTTGTGCTTAGTTCACTTTTAAATCAACAAAATTTAAATTTCAAAAAAATACTGATAGAAATTAATATCATTTTTTATTTTTTGATGCAAGGAATGGGTTCATAATAAAGAATTTTTTAAAGCATTACAAATTATAAAAATAATATGTAATAAAATTCATAAATATATCATATAATAAAAAATCACAAATATTGAATAAATCTAAGCAAATGCATTGAAATATCCACATTTTACCTTTTTATTTATAATATTGATCTCCTATTGAAATATTAATCCGTTGGTATCATTTAATTTCTGAAATACTTTATTCTATTAGAAAATAAAGTATACAAGAAAAATTTACTCAAAAAGAACACGAATGAAATTTATTAAAACTACGAATAAATGAAAAAAGTATCATAACTAGCATATATCACAACTTTAAATTATTTAAGATCAAAAATTTAACGTGTAAATTTTAATATAAATTATTAAAAATTAAATGCAATAAAATGATTTGTCGTTTTACTCTTTGAAAAGTAAATAAACGAATTTAATTTATAAAAAATTATAAATACAAATAATTATTTGAAATTTTTTTGAATCGGAAATAAATTATAATTATGTAATTAATGTAAATATAAGTAATACAATCAATTATTTTTATTGGGATACAGAACTTTAAAGTGAAGTGATATTTTAAAAGAAATTGATTTAAGAGAGTGATTAAATTAAATATGAAAAAAGAGCTAGTCTACAGTTTCCAAAAACATTGCTTTAATTTACAGAAAACAAGATACCAGAGGGATATTCAAAATCAGTCGTAAATATATTACATCATATTGCTTATTTTGGACTCTCCAAATCTTAGTGATAACTTAATAAACTTACGATGAAATATAATAACATTTACATAAACTTTTGAAAAGAAAAAGAAAGAAATATGAATAGAATAATATATATATATATATATATATATATATATATATATATATATATATATATATATATATATATATATATATATATATATATATATATATATATATATATATATATATATATATATATATATATATATATATATATATATATATATATATATATATATATATATATATATATATATATATATATGTATATAAACGCATATTACTATTAATAATTAAACTGAAATTATTAATAGTGATATGCTTTTATATTTCCAAAAGTTTATGTAAATGTTATTTATTAAAACTCACAGTTTTTTTATTGAAGCCACCTAGGACTTCAACACGAAGTTACTTATAGAATATTCAAACGAAAGTATATTTGGCGAATATTCGCAGTTCAAGTACTTGGCGACAGTTTTCGCTTCAGAGAAATTGATACATTAATTTTCCTTAACTCTTCCTTTTGTTTGCATTAAAACGTGGAATCATGAGATCTTTTCTAAATTCATTCTAGTATTGGCAGGAATAACTTGTCCTTCCTTTCGTATGAGATGTGTTGATGAAGGCTGAAGACATAATTTTCATGCATTCTATCCAGATTAACCTACAACTTTAAATTATTTAACTTATAAACTCGGTACTTACCTGGCTTAAACTTAGAACATGTTAGAATCCGCTTATATAAATGAAAAACTCGTCCTACACACATTTTGCCGAGTGAAATCGAATTTGGTCTCATTGAAGTCAAGTATTGGCGACAAAATAGACATGTCCTCATAATAAAGCAAACTGATCCCACACGAATATCGCTTATATGAGCACCTGATGTATTCAGAAAAAGAGCCGACCAAAAATAACTTTTAGGCAAATGATCCTAAATGAAAGAAACAGTTTCGGATGGCAGATATGGGAACTGGTCAGAGAAACAGTCCTGAAACAAAGAGGACTGAAAGAATTCATGGCTTCATGTTCCACAAGGTCATAACAAACTGCAAGACAAGGCGAGGCGAGAAGACAAATTATTCAACTACTACTTTAACAGTATTGGCATAATAAAAGGCATATCGCCAAAATGTGCACAGAGCCAAAATGTGCAAGATCACCATTTTCAATGTTTATGGTATCAGGTACAGGAATTAACGAGCTTACTGATGATGAGGATAAAACAAACCCAAATCATTAACTTTACCAATACAAAAACACAATCTGAAAGAAATCATTTTCTGAATTACCACGACACTGAAACCCTTAGTCTGGAGAAGATATTTAAGAGACATTCCACCAGAATATACCTTTCCATTTCTTAATGGTAAAAAGGAACTTTTCACTAAATCAGATAAATCAGTATTCGTTGTTATTGTTGATGGAGGTGGAAAATTTATGCAGAATCTCTTCAGCAACCGTTGCTAAAAAACAACTGAGACTTCAGACTTCTTCTGCAACTTTCTGTAAGCTTCTGAGATTATCCAAAAAACTCTGAATTGTTACTTTTCCATTGTATTTTTGACTGAGGTAGCATATGCATTTGATGATTTTCTTATGTCCAATCCGAAAGATTGGGTATTTTTCAATAGTGCAAAAAATGGTAAATCAAGTCCAAGTTGTAATTTCATGAAATGATATACACTTAAAAAAAGTGGTGATTGGGTTTCTTTTTTTTAAATCTTCTGTTGGCATAATATAATTGGTGTTGAACTTTTGGAAAAAATAAAGCTATTCGGAAACATTCAAAAACAGGGAACGCAAAAGCTATAATGCAATGCAAACTCAGACTTTAAAATTACCTGCAAAGTTCTAAGACATATCTTAATTAAGACAGTTCTTAAAAATATAACGTATTAAAAACCAGTTCCGTTGTTACCTGGAGAGAAAAGGGGTCTCTCTCGTGTCCAGAAGGTAACCGGTTCGATACTTAACTAACCGAAAACCTTCTTGATGAGAGTGCCAATGCACCTTAAATATTCTAATAATCTACAGTCCTTTCGTTGAGGTAATGAGGAAGTTTGGAGAGGAGGATGCGAACTCCGGTGTCAACCTCGTCACTCGTCCATACTTGATGATAATGTTTTAAAATACATTTAATCGTTTTGGTTGATAGAAGTAAGCATTCGAAACGCATTGTAACATTGCTCTGCAGTACAATAAAACAATATGTCGCAATTGTGAAAGTGTATTCCCACGTTTTGTTTAAGAGAATCGAAAGAAGAAATCATACAGGTGGAAGAGAAAAGCGACAGATTGAGTTCAATAAAATATAAAAGAGTGCCATTTTCATTGGTGGACTCTTTTTCTTTTATTAAACGGGAAAATGTAATTAACTTTCTCGACGAAGAGAGGATGGATGGCGTGACCCCAGACGATGACACGGGCCAACGCCATCTGCCGACGCCGAGTGGGAGTACAGAACAGGATTGACTGGTCCATCTCTCTCTCTCGGAATCGAGAGGGTGTTGCAAACAAAAAATATCACCTCATTCATTGAGAAAGAAAGTATTCTCCAACCCTGCAAGAGAAGAAATTCTTTGATTTGACAGTTAAGAAACGCGTCATACAATTTAATTTATATTCCCACTAAAATGTTTCTAGTGTACGGATTTTTAAAAATCGTTTGACAATTAATTCGAAATACTAAACGTCAAACGATCCTTCAATTTTTCATGAATTCCTTGCATAAATTGGTTAGTATTCCCAATTACTCAAACTGGTTTCTAGTTGAAGAATGAGTACGAAAATTCATTCACATCATATTTATTTATATTTTCTTTTTCATTCAGTGATTAAAATAATTTTAATCTTTATCAATAAATATATTTTAAGGCATTAAAATTTATGTAATTATAATACCCAAATTTACGATTGTGACATCAGTTTAATCATCAATAAATACAATTCAGTGGATGTATTTATAAATATAAATGATTAATATGAATACAATATACACAATTGTGACATTATTCTGAGATTGGCATACATAAATTTGTATAAATTTGCGTATTATATTACACTGCAAAATTATCATAATTAATCTGAGTATGGATGATTCTATATAGAATTTGGAAGTTACATTGCATTTTGATTGCCTATTTCTGTTGATTCAAGTACTTAGTCATTTTGAAACACGATCTGGAAACGAAATCAACACCCAAGCTGGCATCTTTCTCATCCCAAACCTTTTCAATTTTTGCAAATTTTTTCATGCAATCTATTATCCACTCTGGAAGGATATTAAATCTCATGAAATATGGAAGTTTATTAATTATAATAGTTATTTATCATAATGATCTTTGGTAAGTCAGGGATCGAACCCAATGTCTTTTCAACATAAGACTGACACCTTTCCCCACCAAGCTACAATACTCCCAAGTTACAGCTTTTCTGAATAATAAACATATATATTTAATGCCCTCATACCAGTTCAATATGATTGCTGCTGCTATTCAATATTATTTTTAAAAATATGGGTGATAATAATATATAAAAAGAGCAAAATTTTCTTTGACTTTTAATATTTTTGGTTACCATGGTCACTAAGATAAATTACAATCCATTTTTATAACTGACAGAAGTTTGTTTTTGTTCTAATATGTTTCCGTTTGATTATTTCTGCTTACTAAAATGCCACTAAACACATCCAACCACCTCGTAATTTTAATTAGGTTTAAGTGACGAGGTTAACACCTGAGTTGGCACCTTCTCCAAGCCTCACTATACCAGTGAAAAGACATTGCGACCACAATACGAGCTTTAATCAAACTCCCAATCACCCAACCAGTCAGAAGTGCATGCAGAAGGAAGAAGCACAACATCCACCCCCTACTGTTTAGTAGTGGGTGGTGGTGAAACCAGGGCGTTCTACTCAGAAGAGCGATGTCCTATGACTAGATCACGGGGAGCCTTTATTAATTATCTTGTAACCATAGTCAAGGAATGAAGTTGATCTTGAGATGTTATCAGTCTCTTCACATCAGAGGGGAAGCATTACCCCCTCCCCCTGATATTTGTCTATCATGTCTATGATAGGCCACATCAACACGGCGTAATTTCAT
Source organism: Latrodectus hesperus (assembly GCA_037975125.1). Classification (NCBI taxonomy): domain Eukaryota; kingdom Metazoa; phylum Arthropoda; class Arachnida; order Araneae; family Theridiidae; genus Latrodectus; species Latrodectus hesperus. The sequence goes on from CM075861.1 coordinate 36,320,388, forward strand.
TGGGTCTAGGAAGATCATACGTAATTGTTTCCTTAACCAATCAGAATCCCAGTCCTATGAGCAATAAGGCGTGAGTAATCAATGGAGACTTAATGGTATGATTAAAAAAAATTGGTACTCATTATGCTAGGCTCTAGTGGGATTATGGAGTAGAATGTTATCCCATTATGTGATAACCTGTTATTCACATAGTATACTAAATTAGATAACAGGTTACCCAATATTTTAGCATACTGGGTAACCTGTTATCCACTACAGTGAACTTAGCATAAGTGTAAAAGCTGTTGTGAAACTTTCAGAAATATCCACCGCGTGCTGCGAATAGATCTTGTCATCTAAAAAATACTTTTCATATGATTCGCTTAATCATAATTTCAAGTTGCAAGAAAGAAAACCTGGAAAACTCCCAAGTATCAACTCTGGTGAATGTACTCATGAAAGAAATACGCCATCTACTTCTCTTGTGGTACAAAAGATGGTAAAATACCTGGGAATATCGACTTCGAAGAACGCATCCCTGATACTATGAATACAAAGACATTAATGATATTTAAACTTCTTATGTAAATTTAGATAACCTCTTGAGCACATATTATATATATATATATATATATATATATATATATATATATATATATATATATATATATATATATATATATATATATATATATATATATATATATATATATATATATATATATATATATTTAATACCACGCCAAGAAACGAAATTATATTTCTATCTGTTCTAGTATTCTCTCCTTATAACGCTATTTCGCAATAGTTAGCTCTAGTCAGTCTTTTACCCATTTTCTTTTACGATCTGTTTGAAACTTTTGTAATTTCATTGCTAAATTAGCCTTCCTATAAAGTTTGCTTTCTCATAAAACTCATACAACCCGAAGAGTAGAGTCTAAAACTATTATTCTATGACAGTCCTAAATAAAGATAAAATAAAATTTGATTAAGTGTGAAATCATCCAAATGGTGATATTTAATGATAAAACTGGCTCCACACAATATAGCTGTTACGAGAAGTTTCTCCAAAATACATTCTGATACTTTTCTGAAATTCTCGAGAACATAGCACAATCTACATAGCACACATATAGATAGAGCGTGAAAGTTGAACGATGTGGAATGCTTGCAGTTATTGCGGCAACTAAAAGGCTTACACACACTGAGGCCATGGGGAGGTCGTTCTCGTGACCGACAGGTCAGGAGTTCTATACCTGACCCAACTCAAGATTCTTTGTGTTCACTAAGACCAACTTGGATACGTAAAATAGTTATTGGCTGCAATGGCTCTCAACTAGTGTCGCGTGGAGAGGAAATTGACAGCACAAATGTCGACATCGTCACTTGATGGCCATCAAAATGATGACATAATTGACTATGTTTAATGGCCTTACTCTCAACAGAAACAGGCAGCCTGAAACGTATTATAAACAAAAAAAACATGTACCTGTTGATTATTTCTAAGCATTTATACTTTTAACTTGTATGAAGGTGTTTCTGACTGCGGATAGGGAGGTCCTGGGTTCGAATCCCAGTTCGGGCGTGGATGCACTCTCTCTCTCTCTCTTTCTCTGTCTATCCTTTGTTTGTATAAATGGTTGCCTACCCTATAAATGGGTACCTATAACATGTGTGTACTGAGGAAGTCGGACTCTACACCAAATTACGATTCAGATCAAAAAGTGTAGCAGCGCACCCCATATTGTTAGCCTGGCTAGCATAAGACAACAATAACAACAGGAAGGTGTTTTGTAGTCTACAGTACTTTCTGGAATTACTGGCAAATATTTTTTTCCAGCACTGTGAATATTTATTTGAAATCAGGGAATATAACTGAACTATAAAAAACTGTCATAGATTGCAAATTTACAATTTTTCTAATTTTTTTCAATCAAAAAATTTATTTTTTACTCTATTGTTTTATTAATTTATCAAGCTTCTGATGTTTTTTCTTTTAAATTGTTTTCATAGCATTTAACACATTTTACAGTTGTTTCCTTTATTTTTTTCTCGACTTCTGGGAGTTTATAAAGATAATTAAATAAACATACGCATTTAAAACTCTTTTTATAATTTCACGATCAACACTTTTATTTTTGACTGTAGTTGCCTGATTTGTAATCACTCCTTTTATCGTCGTTATCTGAAAAATTATCCCTTTTTTATCAAATCAAACTTACATTCTCGTAAATTATCTGATTAGAGATTTTTGTGGCTTCCATTGATAATTCTTTTAACCTGGCAATTTTTAGCTAAATGATTAAAAATACTACATGAAAAAAACTGAACAGTAAATGCAGATGATGTATAATACTACATAAAATTCACTGTATTAAGAAAAAATTCAAAATTTAATGCTATAAGAAACAAAAATAATTTAATAAAAATTCACATGAAAACAGATTTTTTTTATGCGCTCGGAAGTGGCGGAACTCGGAAGTTACTTCCTAAGTAACTGAGATAGGAAATCAGAGTAGTAAAACGTACATATACGTGATCTGTTTGTAAAGTGCTTAAGAGAACTTTTCGAAAAAAGAATTGATTTATAACGAAAAAAGAGCCATTTATAATTTAACTATTGCTTGAAATGTATAAATAACCACTATTTCTTGTGTCTGTTTTTCTATTTTGAGTAATTTATTAAAAATACAAAAATATTCATACCACCAATTTTTTTTCCTTTCGAATTTGCTTTCCAGGACATCTTCTTATTATAAGGGTCTTATTCGAATGCCCCCAGAATGAAAAATGAAAACTTCCGAACACCCACTCAGACAAGGTTGCACGCAGGAGCACAATATATATCTCCCCGTGTCGTCCGGGTTTGAATTTCGTAAGGAAAAAAAAACACAAATGTTCTAAAATAAATTATATTGTTACTGATGACACTTGGACACGCCAAGCCCGTTGTGCCATCGGCTAAGTGAATTTAAGTCAGCAACGTAACGTCTTTCGTTTAACAAGAGCATCACGAAGGTGAAAGGGCGACTTTGCTCTAAACTGCTCCGATAGATGGCACCACCAGAGGATACACTCCCTCAATTATGACATTGTTCTGCATTGAGAGAAGATTTTCTTCAGACCTCTACACCCATGGTAATAACTCAACGACCGACCACAGGGCTTTCCATTCAACAGATTTAACGAGCACGTATATCGCATGTTACTCGGTGGGTCTTCGGAGCCATTGAGAATCGAACCCCACCTTTCGGGACGGAAGGACGAAGACAAAACCACTAGGCTAGCACGGCCCTTGAAAAAATTAAAAATTATGATATATATATATATATATATATATATATATATATATATATATATATATATATATATATATATATATATATATATATATTGAAAACTTTTCTTCAAGTAACATTTTTTTAATGAAGAGCAGCTATGTAAATCATAATAGATATTTAGTTCACTGTTTTGGTTGCAATGATATGTTACTAGCTACCTATTTAATTGCTAATACTCCTTCCTAGGGGGCGCGTCAGCGCAGGCTGGACCCATGGCCTACCGTAGAGTTAACTTTCAAACCGCCCTTTGCTTTGATAGGCTCCTCCAATTCTTTATATTGAGTATCTTCAGATCTGTTTCAAGACAGTTCATCCACCGGATACTCGATCTCCCCCTTTGCGGTTGGCTTAGCGTCGAAGATGCTGTTGGGTGACTCGACCCAGTCCAACCTGATCAAATTCCCTGCCCATTTCAGTCTTTGGACTAAAATTAATTTTACTATGCCTAGTTCTTTGTATAGTTTAAAAAGTTCCAAATTTGTACTTCTCCATGTACCATTGCGTTCTACACCCCCTCTCCAAAATACTTCGCAGAATCTTTTTTTTTTTATTTTTCCAAAATCTGTTGGGATTTTTTTTATCACTTTCGTTATCACCCCCATTTTATTTCCGCTAAATACCGCCATTCTTCTTGTAATTTTGAACCAAGTTCGAGTGAAGAAGTCGACACCTGTACCAGCACCTTCTTCTCTGTTCGTCCCTGGCGGAGAGTCTTTGATTCATCATGTGTATGAACCCTTTCAGCACAATGATCTTCAGTTAGGCTGGAATTTCTTATTGCAGTGCTTTTTCCCTCCAAAAGGCATTGCTCTCTTAAACACAAGCTTTAAACAAAAAACGCATTTTTTCATTTAAACCATGGGTTCCCAAACTGTTTTCTCGTGGACCACTTTCAAAGTTTTATTATTTTCGGTAGACCCCCTGCTGCTGCATTTCTACTGTATTCCCAAAACTCCTAAGAAATATCACCCTAAATTATGGGTGTTAAGAAGAAGAAAAAGCACATTTTTCTTGTGTCCCATTTATTAAAATAATACTTGTGGTTATACAAAATTATAAGCATTTATTATTACAAACAATCAACGATTGACAGAAAATCAATAAAGAACTCTGAAATGTAAATCAACAATAAAAGATAGTCATACTTTTAATGAGATGGCGCACGGGCGGCACTTCGCAAATCTCGAAATGTAGGCGTACACTCTTGTACTATTATCTATTCTTCTATTCAATTCTGTGTTTAAACTGAATCTCGAATATTTTTGAGTACCTGCCTATGTTGATAGATAAATCCAAGCCAAAATGTTTGTTCCGTATTATGAAAACCAGAAAATGTTTCCTGGATCCCCACTTACAACTTGTGAACCCCTGTTTTCTTTTCACATCTATGTGGACCCCCGTTGGGTCCACAATGGACCCTGGGGGTCCACCTGGACCACTTTGGGAACCTATGATTTAAACCTTATGTTGAGTGCGAATGAAAATAAGAGTATAAAAGGCACAGAAGAAGAATATATAATAAAAGAAAAATAATTCTTTACTCTGTTTAATTACTAAAATTATCAAAATTTGTAAGAGTCTCGAAAATTATCTTGGGAAACTTTAACATGGTTATTTTCAGACAACCTTACATTCAATGAAAACTTTTCCAAATTACATGATGAACTTGTTATGTAACAGCAACTGCAAAAGGAGAAAATGACTCCTAAGTTCACAATGTTAAAAAGAAATTCAGTTTGACTTTGTGAGCGATATCGACAGATAGGACTAGTATGACCTTGATATTAATTAGGAAACATTCGGATCATCGTTTGAAGTACACCCTACACACACGCATTCACATGTCACTTGACGAATCCCAAAAGCACTCAACCACTGTCTTAGATAGACGTGCATGCAAAAATCAGAAGCACAACATCCCTCTCCCGCTGTTAGATAGTGATCGAACCTGGAATTTTTATTCGGTCACAGTGAAGTTATTCCTATAAATTTTGAAACCGTGTGAACTGGACAGTCCAAAACTGTTAAGAAGTATTTTCGTAGTCACTACATATATTGACTTTAGTGACTACTTTTTATAATAATGTGTCGCATTCACATGTCGCTATGGAAAACTCTCAAGAACTCACTTCGACAAATGTGCATGAAGAAGCATAACATCCCTCTGCCGCTTTGTGTGTTAAGATCAAACCTGGGACCCTTCGCTTTAAAGAATGCTATCTGTAGCCACGGTGGGCCAGTGTAAGCATTGAAAAATTCAATAAAATTTGTTGCTATACCATTTTCTAGACATTTGAGGGCTACATAAATTCCAAATCACTACGAACCTATCCCTGCAGTGGGAATCGAACAGACGAACTGGTAAACTGAAGACCAGATCTCTATCATTCAGATGTGTTAACTCGATGATAATAATAATAATTGAATAGAAATATCTTATGATGTTAAGCTTTGATAAATTTCGTTTTTATTACCTTTTTTAAATAACTCACAATGTGGTTAAGAAGCACTACGTGTCACGTTTTTGCAAAGGAGAATCAATAAGAAAAAACATCTCTCATAGATTCGGAATCAGTACAGTATTTACACCCGACTTGGGAATCGAACCAACAAATCTGTGAACACAGAACATAACCCTTTGGCTGCTAATTCGATTTGATGAAGATAATAACAATAATAATCCATTTCTGCAACCACCCTACTAAGCTATAACAGTTTTTTCTAACTAAGCTTTCCTTTTTAAATAATTCGCTGGTTAATTGATAGCACTAATGGACATCCGTTTCTTCAAGTCACAATCAATACAAAAGAAAACATTTAAATACACAAATTAAACTTTTTCAATTATTTTTTCATTAGTATATAACTGTTTTTTGATAACTTAGAATGTATACCAGTTTATATGTATAATTAGTACTAATTCATTAGAAAATATTTTTAACTATTTCATAAAAACAGATAACCGATCTAACTGTGTGCCTTTGGCCTCATTATTTCACAACGCAGAGATTTAGGCATTAAAGTCATGGTCATTCCAACACTTAACAGTTTGGGGTCGCCATGAAAATTCATGGCGTCCCACTTCTTTCATTGCGTGAGCTCACTTTATGTGGCGACAGCTTGCTCGGAGGTCGCTCGGGCAGGTGTCTGCAGGTAAGGAGGCCCCTTGCCGACGATATCGAACAGCCCGAATTCGAATCTCTTAGTTTCCAGAATTTTCAAAATGGAATGCGTCATTTTAAACATGTTTTGGTTTATATTTAAAAAACATTAAGCATTATATATATATATATATATATATATATATATATATATATATATATATATATTACAATTGAGAATTCAGAAGACTGATTATGAAAGTTATTTGGATGTGAAGATTTGAATGTCGAAGTTTTGTGTCAGAATTCAGAGATTTGAATTTATTATAATAAAAAATTATGAGTCATGACATGTTTTCAATCTAGTATGGATTCTTATTTATACTAGTTCTAGTTATAGTTATAATTACTGTTTTAGTTCTTCACAATAGAACTGAAAGATGAATAGAGTTCGCACTCTGGTCTTCAGTTCAATAATTCGTAGGTTCAATTCTCATCTCTAGTGCAGATGCTTGTACTGATTCCAAGTCCACTTTAAACTGTTGGTCTCTATTGTGTTTTCAAGCCATGTTGTTTGAAAAGTAACGGTAGAATTGCAGAAAAAGAAGCAAAATGCAAAAGAAAAGCAAATGAGTATAATCTTTCAAATGGCTAATTATAGTTAAACCTTAAGTTTTTGGCAGTTTTAATAATGATGCTTAAATATATTTAAATAATAAAATATGCATTTTACAAATGTAACATTTTAAATAGAATGATTACAGAATTTACTATTATTCTGATATTATGTATCGAATATTAGTGGATTTGGCCTCGGTGTTCTGGTTGATTAAGGCATTCGTTCTTTCTATCAGAAGGTAGAGAGTTCGAATCCCGCGACACAACTGAAGCTCCCTCGTGTTCCTAATAGTGATTGAAGCACCTTAAATAATCAAGTGAACAAACTAAGAAAACTGCTAACCGAAATTCCATCTTCTTTGCTCAGGGAGCACGCAAAATGAGTCTTGATCGCAATGTCCTCCCAGCGAAATGATATCTCTGGAGGTTGCCGGCCAAGTCTGAGGGTCTTCCTCTTGGTCCCAAATTAAAAAGGTCCTTCTATTTTTGGGGTTGCGATGGCACAGCCACTGGGTGCTCACTATAAGAATCGCCATTACTTCCGCCCCTTATAGGCGGAAAGGATTAGTCTCAGTAGCAGCCGAGTACCGGAAATTATATTATCGGAATTATCACTGAAATTAAATCAAAAATCACTTTTCTCTCTAACTCGTATACTTCTAATAATTATAATATAGATTTCTACTTTTACATTTCTTCAATTAACTTTATTTAAAATTCTATTCATAATTTTTTATTAAATAACTTAATCAATTTCGATCTTATATACATCTTAATAATTCTTAAAATTTCATTTGATACAACAAAATTTAATTTATTCAATTTCAAATTATAAAAAAAGTGAAATTAACACTATATTAAAATAAAAGGTATGAAAAAATTAAATTTGTATCCCCCATATTGTTGATGTAATCACTTAACTTTGGCGACGCTGTGTAAAACCTTGGCGACGGATCAGCACCCTCAGCCGTAGACAGGGTTATAATAACATCCCGAAAGTTTCAATGGACCGCAATCATTTCGCCAAGTATTGCATTCACGTTAGAAACTCATTATGCATTCTGAAACTATCACTCTCTACGAAATTTAAAGAGAAATAAACTATTCTTTGAATCTGAAACTCTGAAATTTTAACCACTAACTGTTTCGTTTAGAGATTTACATCATAATCAAAAAGCAACTTTGTAAGTTCCCTTACTTTAAAATGTTTCTCATACCTTAAAATGTGTGTGCCCCTTCTTATTCCTTATTCTAAAATATACAATTTTTAAAATCTTTTTCTTAAATTATTTTAAATTAAATAGTGCAATATATCGATAAGTCAAAAAGGATTCTTGAGCATATTATCAAAATATTAATAAATATTTCGTTACAGATAATAATTTTTTTTCACAAAGAAAAAACATCGAATGGTAAATCTCCGTATATTAATAATGGGAAAAAAACGAAACCTTTTTTTTTTTTTTCTCCTCAATTTTGATTTTCTGATATCTAAAAGCTTGCAATAGATTTTAATTAATAATGATTTTCGAATAAAACTCAATTCTTGTTTTTAATTAAAATATATCCCATTTAATAAAATAAATGAGTATTAATAATTGTATGTGTGAAAAAATTAGAGAGTTAAAATTAGCTAAAGCAAATGAAGAGATTTTATGAAAAAAATTCTCAGAACCACAATTCAACCCAAATATCTATTACATTTCACCTTTGTGTATGTGTAATTTTATTTTTCCTACAGCAAAAATTAACTAGGAGAAAAAAATCGTTTCCTTTCATTTTTCACGATGATTAACTTTCCAATATTAAATGATATTTCCTTATGTTACTTTTTCTTTTTAATATTATTATTACAATTTCTAATTTTTATAAAACTATAAAAACATTTTGCGGAAAATTTAATTTATTATTGCATGATATTTTATTAGTACAGTATTATCATTATTTAAACATTATTTTTACTATACTGTGTGTGAAGTATGCGCTTATGTACGAACTTTTTTATTGAAAGTTAATTACAATTTTCTTTTATCTTATTTTTAGATAAATTATGCCTTAAAAACATAAAATTGGCCAAAATTTTAAATACATATAGCCTATTTTTTATGAAATTGGTTATCTTAAGCTAAATTTCAGTAAAATTTTAACAAAACGGCTAACACTCTACAGAAAATCGTAATGCATATAGATCTTAATTTAATTTTAGGCATAAAGTTTATGTGACAATGTTCTTTGAAATGAAGCAAAACGTAAGAAAATATTGAACGATAAAGAAAATATGCTTAAAAATATACAGCAATATGGATATTTTGCGTAATTAATTGAACATTCACTTTGAAAATAGCTGTGTGTAAATCATATATATTTGCTTCATTTCATAAATAATAACATTTAAGACATGTAACACAAGCTCCATACAAATATCTTCATTATTATTGAGATATCTGTTAAGGGGTTGGGAAGGGATTCGGAGATTTTGTGAAAAACAAAGTTTTGAAAAAATCGTCTGTAAAGTGCTTGTGATAGTAGGCAATGTTGCCACTCTTTCCCAATATATAAGCAAAAATATAACGACATCATAACTATCAATCAGCGCATCAATCACTATCTAACTATCAATCAGCGCATCATAGAAAAATATATAAATTTAAAAAACATTAAAAAAAATAAATAAATACTACAGTTTTGTTAGCCACTTCCGGTTTGAAAATGCAACTTTCTGTTTCATACTTTAAAAGATACTACGTATTTTAAAATTCCTATTATTGAATTTCTATTAGACATACAATAAAACGAAACACTGTCTTGGAAACAGAAACGTTCTAATTACTAGATTTACCAATAATAAAGGGGTCGTGGTAGTCTAGTGGTTAGGGCATCGGCCTTCCGTCCGGAAGGACTGGTTCGACCCCCAATGTCGCCAAAGACCCACAGAGTACATGCGATGTACGTGCACGTGAAAAGCCGTAGAATCGAAAGCATTGAGCAGTTACCATGAGTGTAATGGTCTGGAGAAAATTTCCTCCCACTCCTGATCAAAGTCAAAATGGATGGAGTGGATTCCCTATTGGTGTCCTCTATCGAAAGAGTCTTCAAGCAAAGTTCTAATTTCACCATCGTGATGCTCTGATTTAACGAAAGACGCGCAGCCTTCTGAATTAATTTCGCATAGCCGTTGGTTAGCGAGTTTGGCTTGTCTCAGTGTCGTAAACAACAAATAAAAAAAAGTGACATTTGTAGTCGAAAATCAATTTTTCAACGTCTGCAGATACCTTGAAAGCAAGACTTTGTAAAAATTAATTTTAAAGTTTTTTAATGCTGAAGGATAGAATCATAGCTGAAAGCTATAATGATAATTTTTAGTTAATAATTATTTTGCTTCCTTGTGTGAAGCATGATATCTGATAAAAAAAATTGCTTAAAACGCATTAACTTTGTGTGTACATAATTGAAGTTCCAGGGGCTCAGTAGCTTCACGCCGCTTCCCGTTAAGATCAGCGAAGTGAAGCATCATTTGCCGCGGGCAGTGGTTGGGAGGGTGACCACGTACCCTCCCCCTCACTGGGTTTCTGGAGCTCCGTGCGTTGGGGACGTGTCCGCTTTCATCGGTGAATTCCAAAGGTCTTCCGCTCTTGTGACGTGGATGAGGAGAGGAAGGTGCCAGCTCAGGTGTTACCTCGTCATCTGACCGTGGTTCAAAAATATGAGGCGTTTGGTGATGGGCGAGTATTCCAAACCCGTTAAAATACTCAATAAATATTTATTAATTTAATCACATTCTCAAAATAAGAAAAACACTTCAACTTAGATTTTTCTAATATACATTAAATTTTGTGTATCCATTCAATATTTATCGATTCAGTCAGATTCATCACACTGAAAACACTTCGATTTAGATTATACGATAAGAGCAAACTCTTAAAGCCAATGCTCTAATATTAAGCTAAATCGACATATATAGCGGTACGGGAGAGTCCCGACTGACAATTTCTTACATTAAGGTTAACCTGGATTAGAATACTCGTCATTTTGAACCACGATCAGGTGACCAGATCACACCTGAGCTGGCAACTTCCTCTTCATTTCTCCGCCACATCATGTTTACGAAAGAGTTTCCAAAGTGTGGGCATGGCCCTGCAATACATATACACAATGCCCTAAGTCTAATCCACTACTTTAATGCGTCACAACGCTAGTCATGTAATAACAAAGTTTGGATATATTCCTTATATAACCTACTGCCATATTTTCCACAATGCGTCTTATTTTATATATATGTTACCGCGAAACTGTAAAAATCTATTACGATGCAGATGTACACAGTAACAAAGGTGATCCGTTAAAAAGTCGAAAATAATTTCACTTCTCAAATTATCTTGTCAATTTGCAAATTACCTCTTGTTATTATTAAATTACACTTGTTAAAGTAAATACAAGACTTTTACTGAAATAACAGCACCGTTTCTGTGCATTTAAAATTTAAAAAATGATACTTATTATTTGTTTTTCGAAATCTAAAGAATCAAGTTAATATAATCAAGCAATTTACAAATTGATTGACAGAATCAACCACATATCTCTTTATTTAAAATGACGAATAAAATGTTTTAAAATATTAAAGCAACTATAAATATTTACATATTATTACCTAATTTTTCAATATCCAAAGAAAGTTAATGAAATCAACAAACTATTCGATAGAATCAAATTTTTTTAAACTTTAAATATACTTGAACTGTTAATATGCGCATATCCATGTGTGTAATTTTTAAAACTTTTGATTTCACATACTAACAGAGCAAATCGCGGTTGATCTGCCAGATTAATAGGTAATTTGAACATTAATAGTTTACGAGATTTAATGATGAATATATATACATCATTAGTTTTCATTTCACAGTAGTTTGCGAAAGCTAGGTACATTCATTTTTTAGTGTCTTAAAGCTTACTTTTATCCTCATTTGAACCTGTGAAAGTCATTTTCTTTTAAAAGTTCAATTAATTGATTAAAAAAATTGTCCTTAATGTTTGTTCAAACGAAACATTCATTCCAAGTGCTGAGAGAATATAAATGGAACATTTTAAAATTAACGTTGGTTTTTCAAGTAATTAATGATTAACATGATCTTATTTCCACATTTCCTCTTAGGCCAAGAAAAAAATTGTTCAAAAGTAAAATAAAAAAAATTAAAATTAGGTAAATCTTCAAAATAAATTCTTTCTGATGCCTTAGAGAAAAACTGAGATGTATACATTTGCAAACGATAAATTATATATAATTTACATATAAAATAATTTATCGTTTGGAAATACATAAAAAAGTTTTAATTAAAATATCATAAAATAAATTCTAAATATATTTTGCTACATAAATATCTAAATTTCTTAAAAATACATAATAATAATAACTAAAATTTCTAAAAGATCTTAGTTAAAAAATTCGAAATTTATTAAAAATAGATCTTATTTAAAAAAATTGAACAATTTTTATTAAAATTCTTCACAATTTTTATTAAAAGCTATTTCTAGTATAAACTTAATCAGCAACTATTTAATTTTATTATTCTTAAAAAATAACCATTTACTGTTGTAAGAAATCTGACGGCTATTTTGGAATATTATATCATGCATTTTTACAAACATACTTATTTTATCGCTTAAGAAAAGTGTTTCTAGAGGAAGAATTTTTTTTTATTAGATTTTCATTTTGGTTATTTTATAATATCTTTCTTATGAAATTTTTTCATATTTTTTTAATTTTTGTCATGTATTTATATCGATCACAGTTCTTAAGTGATTTTTAGATGCTGCAGTGGTAATAATTTAAACTAGTATAACTATTGTATGCTCAAGTATAATTGAATAGAACTTACAAGAGACAAAAGATTAGTTAACAAAATAGGAATGACGAAATTGGTTTTATCTTTCTATTGCGTGCATAGCAATCAACCGTTAACAAAAGGCTCACCATTTTAAATCCTTATAGACGAATATTCAGAAAGATGCATCCACGCATATAAATCGCTTTTAAGGAATTAATATCAAATAAGGTTTTCGACTAAAAAATAAGTATGAGGTGTCTTGTCACCTTCACAAATATGATAACATGAATAAAAAAATATAGGGATCTAAACAAAAAAAATCAGTATCCAAAATGGCCTATATGGGTAGTTGTAAAATGTAAGCATAATCAACGAAAACTTGCACACGTGATATCTCAATTTCGTTTTTAATTTTTCATAAGCACATATTCTATTAATGTCATACATTTCTTTAAATAAACATTTTTAACACTAAGTGTATTAGATGCGTCATTTTAACAAATTTTAAACTTTTTCAGGAAAATTCTAAAAATTGATGGTATTTTTATATTCTCTTATATTGACTTTTTTATACATTGAGTGATATATATATATACATATATAACTTTATCATGCTGTTTTATTGAATGTCGCATCTGGTCCATCAAGAATTGTTGCATTTCAATAGTTTTGCGTGTTATTCTGGTGTTTCCCAGTTTTTGGATTCAGAACACAGAAAGTCTCACACAAATTCAAAGGAATCAGTAACTAGATGTCTTTTAATTCATATGGGGGCTTCTAATTTGTAATTTGAGGTAACAACAACGAGAAGAGGAGGCTCTGGTCTGTATCTATCGGTTATCAGGTTCCACCCCCTCTTCAAACTAGAGAAACAAACACCTCGCACGAAATGCCAGGTGCCCGCTGAGAACCAGAACTAGACTAATTAGTTTAGAACTAAAAACGAGTACAATGTTGGACTTTCAAGCGTATAACTGTATCCCATTTCAAAGAAAGAGGTTCATTTGAACAAATTATATTTGAGTACATAAGGAGAGAGGAAAAATTGAAAATTAAAAATGAAGACATAAGTAATGTAAAGTTAAGCAGAAGAGATTAAGTAATTATAAAAGGTGGTTGTGTGTGTGTGTGAGAGAGAGAGAGAGAGAGAGATTGCTATATTAACCACAGCATCTATTTTAGTTTAAATTTGGGATTACAAATTTGCATTAAAATGAAATTCTTAAAAAACATTTGATCGCATACTACAGGAATAAGATACAGTAATTCCATGAAAAAGAAAATCGGCAAAGGTCAACATTAAATAAAAAAGATAGAGTAGGCGAAGAAATAATATTATATATCAGATAGTGAATCATTCATGGAAGTTCAAAAAGTACAGAATTGACGTAACAAGTCTTGTTAATTTGAGAAACCCAGTTAGAAAAGATATAATTATAAGAGAAAAAACATGAAAAAGAAAATTCTAGGCTAAATATAGTAATATGTGTAACAGACAATATGAAAAATTAAAGCAAAAATTTACAAAATTCAGGAAGTGTGCTGCATTTGTCCTTGGTTTAATCAGCATCTGATAGTAAGTTCAGAGTCATTTTGTGTTTGTGAAGTGGTTTGTACCGGCGTGGCGCATAAGTCCATTTGTTATCAGCAGACATCATTTTCATCACTCTTTTAGCTCTAAATTTGTCACCAATAATAAACTTGATAAATGCGACGTCTGATTGTGAGAAATGGCGAATTAGGTGGAGGCCCTCCGTATAGCTGCAGTGTTCCACATAATGCAAAGCATTGCCTTCACTGCCGTTCGCGCAGCTGCAAAAAAATGGCTTTACCGAATCGGTGGAAGTACACTTGGAAGGGTCCATGATTTGTTATAAGAAAGATGATCAGTGGATTGGAGATGAGCCTGTCCGTTGTAACATGGGGTATAATACTGTGTGTGAAGCGCCCAGTTGAAGAGTCGTCCCAGCTGGTTTGCCATTGCTGTTTGAGTCTCTGCTTAAGGAACTGCAGAAGGTGAGTCCGTGGAAGGAGTAGGTCAGTTTGTGTGATAATCTCATTCACCGCTGCTTCCTTTGCTTTTTGATCAGCCAACTCGTTTACCACATTTCCCGCATGTGCTCCCAGGAGAGACGGATTTTAATAGATGATTGTTGGTGGAGGTTGCATTGTATGGCATTGATAAGAGGAGATGTGTGAATTGGGTTGCGGAGTGCCCTTAAAACAGACAAGCTGTCCATCCAATTGGTGGCTGGTGAATGAGAAGCATCCAGTGCATGGTTTAAGGCCGATAATAAGGCCAGTGCTTCAGCCTGAAAGACCGAGTTGTCTGTTTGCAATTTTATCTTTGTTGAGTGTACCTCTGTGTCTCCCTGAAAAACCACAAAGGCCGCTCCCACTGCAGCGTCATGCTTGGAACCATCAGTGTAGTAATGCAGTTCTTCAGCTGGGTGAACGATAGGATGCTGGCATGAGGGAATGTTCGGCAAGTTGATAATTCAAGTAGTTTTTAGCCTATTGACTGGGAGAACCGTGTCTTTGTGAACAGGCATCTCAAAACTGGTGCATGTAAACCACTGCCAGTCAATTGCAACATTCTTGCGAAGTTGCAGAATCTGGGTTTTGAATGTTTCTTTTTCAACTACCAAGTGAAGTGGTGGGAGACCTGCGATGGTGGCTAGGGCTGCATTCGAGGTAGTCTTGAAACCCTTAGTGATAAGGAGAAGGAAGAATCTTTGGATGTTGTTGTGTGAGGAGCTTGATTTTCCTGCTAGTCATTGGAAATGCCCAGGCTGAGCTACCATACGTAATCATTTTTTCTACTATGGCGAGGTAAATTACCTTAGTGATTCTTCCTTTAAGACCCCATTGCAACCTAATCATCGTTTTCAGTCTTTGTGCGATCAAAATGGCTTTAGTTTTAATAGTTCGCAGATGCGGAAGGAGAGAGAGCTTAGTATCAATGTCCACACCGAGGTATTTGAGACAGCGGGTATGCTTCAGGCTTTCACCATTAAGAATAATTTTGGGGTTGGATTTAAGTCTCTTATTTTTTGTGCCGATGATCATAACTCTGGATTTGGGTGAAGAGAGAGTAAGTTTAAGCTGTTAGCACACTGAGGAGAACAATTGCAATGATTCATTACAATTCTTTTTAATTAATTCTTTTGAATTACCATTAATGACAAGAAGAGTGTCATCAGCGAAGGCAACAATTTCGATGTGGGGGGGGCATTTTGTAGTGAGGATTTCGTTGTAATAGATGTTCCAAAGAATCGGAACACCAATGGATTCCTTGGGACATACTCTCACTTGCTCCATGCTGACTAATCCTGAGTCGCTAAGTGCCTGTAGTTTACGTTGTTTTAATAAACTGAAAAGACATTTTATTATGTTGGGTTGGGCAGCAGTTTTAGTAAGGGCATGCATGAGGCCAGACCAACAAAAAGAGTCAAATGCCTGCTGTATGTCCAGACTGATAAGGGTGGTATATAATTCAATGTCTTGATTCAGTTTGATAAGGTCTATTGCATTGGAGATGACTTGGTCTGTTGGTCTATTTGACCGGAAGCCAAATTGCCTGTCGTGAAGAAAATTTATCTGTAGGAGTGAGTGCTTGAGGCGGTCAATCAAAAGCTTCTCTAGGACTTTACCAAATGTGGGCAGAAGACAAACTGGCCGATATGAGGTCGCAAGTTGTGGGTCTTTGTTTTTCTTTCTGAAGAAAATTACCTAACCTTCTTTAAAGGGTGTAGGGAAAGGAGCATTTCTAAGCATGTGTTGTAAAATTCAAGCAAGAATGAGTATGGGGTGTAAGCTGTTTATTTGAGGTTTGATGGCACCCAAAAATTTCTTTTGATTTCTTAAGAATTTGAATCTGCGGTTAAAAGCAACAGAGATTGGTTGGTTTAGACAGAACGTAATATAATTATGGTCGGAACAGCTTATCTCTGAACTTACTGTCCTTTCTTGGACAAAGTGTAATATGTTATCAGTGGCAAGCTTGAGATCTGGCCAGCCAATACCCACAGGACCTGAGAATGCTTGTGAGCTGTTATTGCTTCTGATAATATTAAGAGAATTGCTAGAAATGAAATCCTCTAGTAAAGTACCTCTGCTGTTATTCGAAGAATATCCCCATATCAAATTATGCCTCCGCAAATAATTGTGGGTATATTTTATTTTTATTCAGGGTATCTTGTAGCAAGGTTAAGAGGGTTTGGAGAGATTCATGGAGTGAGGCATATAGGGAGGTATAATAAGTGATTATAAGGTTGAGTCAATTTGTATTGCAATGAAATCTTCATGCTTTTTCAGTATAATGGAGTTGAAATGTGCTTTGAGGACAATAGCTGCTCTTGGGTTTTTCCTAGATGACGAATATGGTTTGCAGGTAAGAGGAATTCCCCTAATGCTGTCAGAGGTTGCATAGGGTTCTTGGAGGCAGGCAGTATCATGGCCATTGGTATTGAAAAAAGAGACAAATTGAGTTAATGCCGATCTGCTCTTTTGCAAATTTATCTGAAGTAGCTGAAGCTTAGGGAGTTGGAGAGTAGCTAGATTTGAAGTCGAGAGCGAAATAGAAGTCATGGAGTAGTTGGGTTACGTGTAAATTTCGAAGCTATTTGTGCAAGAGGGAGAAAGTGAAATTAGGCTGATGAGTTAAGAAAATGTATATATGTAGGACAGAGTGGCGAATATGCCTCATTATCAATAGCTACATTATCTTCCTTGTTGTTGGCAATGATGCAGTTAACGCATTTAGGGCTGGTTGATTTGCATGTATCCTCTTGACGATTGTGAGTGCATTTTGCGCAGTATTTCCTTACTTTGCAAGTCAAGCTAGTATGGCCAAATTCTTGACAATCAAAGCACCGTCGTGTTATTTTGTATATGCGAATAAAGGCTTTTTGAAAGCCAAAGTAAATGTGCTTATTAGCCAGTAACATTTTTGCAAGACGAAGGTCGTCTTCTAGTGCTATGTGTTGAAGATTAGCTAGTGTGCGGTGGGATTTAATTTCCGTGATCTTTTTCTTGCAATTGGAACTCACCGCAGGAAAATAATCCATTATTTTGTGCAAGATGTTGTCATCCGTGATGATTGTAGGGGCGTTTAGGACAATGATTTTCTTTTTGGGGATCGTTGGTTCTTCTAGATTGAATTTCTCTTCCTTAAGTTTCTTAATCAATTTTTTTTTATTTTTGGAAAGCTTGGAGCTGCAATGGATTTTCGCCACTGATTTCCCCCATTTAATTTTTTCGGGCAAACATCACAAGCAAGAGTGGATAATTTCTCTTTTAATGATATGACATTGTTATCTTTTGTGGGTTTTACAACAACTGCTGTTTCCAAGTCTTTCGTGCTTTTTTGTAAGATTGTGCTGTACGACGATTCTGAAATGCAAGTCGTAGCTGTCGCAGTTTCCCGGACAAGGTCTGTAGTGGCTATTTGCAGTTGCTTTATCAGCTTCATGTTGTTATTAATCATAGCTAGCTGATTTGCGATGTAATTATTGTTAGCGGTTGCTGAGATTCACGTGTAGTAGAATGTGTTTCTTTTACCTTAAAGGCCTAAATTAGGGTATTTGCTGCCTGGCATAAATGCACTGGTAGTATCTAGGGCCTGTTTTCCTCCAAATAATGCTATGCAGCGTGTCCCAGAAGCTGGAAATAGTATCCTGTATATCTGTAGCACAATCTGAATGTGTTAAATTATTTGGAGATATCGTTGTGGGACCTGTTGTTATGTTTGAGTCTGTGTCTACAACTTGGCGAGTAAGAATGGTCCCTGAGTCTTCATCAATAGAGCCACTGTTGGAGGTATTTAGATTAGAAGTTATGTGACAATTATTAGAATCATGGAATGGCAAGTTTGGTGACGAGTGGAATTGTCTGTTAAGGATGTTAGATTATTAGTGTTATCCATAATGGCAGAGGATGGAGAGGCTGCACGTTGCTGCTGAAAATAAGAGGTATGATTGTTTCCAGTAAAAGTTGAAAATTGTTAAAAATACAGTTATCAGTCTGAAGTGACCCAGATGCCAAACCACCCCGCCCCTGCACATCAACCCACGCACCCGACATACAGATTAAAAAAGCAGATCTCTGTGATAAAAAAGAAAAAATGAGATAAAAAGGATTAATCAAAATTAAAAAAGATAAATTTAATTAGTTTAATGTGTCAACGGACAACGGGAAGTGGGTCTGCCCCTATGACAATGCTCTTTAAAATATCCAAAAGGTGTAAATCCACTGGTGACTCTGATTAGAATAAATTTAAGCATAGGTTATTAATTAAGCATAGCACTAGGTTGATAATATTATAAGAATAGCATAAAACAATTGGGGGAAAAATTAATTAGTAAAAAGGGGCTAACAACTGAGCATAATGCTATGAACTGCATGTCTGTAATTTGAGGTAGCATGCACCACAGTATTCAGTCAACAGATTGTTTCATGAGCATGATGTTTCTGGCATCATGGCTAGTTTTTTGATGACAACTGTAACCGAATAATTTGCAGGAACGATCTAGGTGCTCATCTACACAAACTCCAGTGTTATGATATAACTGATTATTTATAAATTCATTGATAATCAAATCAACATTCTTTACACACAGAGCTGCATACTGAATGATTAGTACTCTAGCCTTTAGTTCATACGTTTATGAGATTGATTCCCTACTTCAGCGTTGTTGTTTGTAATGATTGAGAGCAACCGAGGCATCACCGAATAAAATAGTTGTCCCAATTTATCAACAAATAGCATGTTTCTTTCCTTCTAACAAAATGTATAATTTACACATGTATAGATTATTGATAATTGTGGGAATTATAATTTAATTTATCTTATACTAGAAACCATAATCATCAGTTTATTGGTGAAAATATACCTCAATTTCTATATAATTTCTCTCATTCTTCAAGATATTCCTTAAAGCGACCTTATTTTAAAGTATTTACACATCTTCTAATAGTTCCAATAAAGAAATTTCTAATAATAACAATAAATGAAACTATTGTCAAATGAGATGACAGTCCTTTTAAACGCGAACAAAATTTAATATTCGTTAGATAGGATGTCTTATACAGAAGTCATCCTCAGGAAGTGACGTCATAACATCCACTTACATCAGTGCCATGCATAGGCGACATACCATAATATGTGGTAAAGTATATTACAATCACTGAGAATGCCACTGAGAAAATACAGATAAGCGATTCTAATTACTGTCGATCATACTCACGCGATGAAATCTCGTTGTCATAGTTACGGAAAAAACATTTTGTGTAAACAGACATTCTGTTTGAATTTATTTCCGCTGTTATGACAGTGAATTTTAATCATATGCTGACTCAGAGAGTAAATATATGATTAAAATTCAACGGACAACTGAACAACTCGTTGAAGTTTCGCTAAAATTATTTTTATACTTTTTAGAATAAGAATATATATATATATATATTGTACCGAGCTCCACGGGTTCGTGTTGATTGAGAGTTGAATAAAGCGACCACTTAATTAACACAAGACTTTTATTCGTAAAAAACTTCACTAGATAAACGAAATTCCCGCTGTAACAATCACAATTATACAACTACAATTTGTCAGGTATAATAAGAAACAACTTCCAATCACAGGTCTCAAATACCTCAGACAGAGAACAACTAGCAGTCACAACTAATCGTCTTCACTAAACTGACTGTCTTCACAATACTCTACTACTATTCCATGTCGGGCTGCGGTATTTATACCTGACTTGGCGGAGAAATCTACCAATTTCGCCAAGGCTCTGGAAGCTTCTAGGCTATCTCGGAAAATATTGGTCCTAGAGCTTAGGTGATGGGTGTTTCCAAAAGTATCGATTTCTCGCCAAGTCGCCAAGAATCTCGCCAACCGTCGCCAAGTCGCCAAGAATATCGCCAACTGTCGCCAAGTCGCCAAATCATTAGGAAATCCGCTTTTAAACTACAACACGTCTAAATACCGCAATTTTTGCCCAAAATGTGAGAATTTCTGATCTGTCTGAGATATTTTAAGACAAATATAATCAATATTTATAAATTTGTAACATTGCCCCCTCTCAAGGACTGCACGTCCCGGGCAGTACAATCCCCTGATAGGAGGCCAAATTTAATATAAGAGAATTTACATTTCAAGAGGATACAGAGCACATTACATACACAAGCAACTAAAAATACAAGAAAATAGAAAAGATTAAAATTATCTATACTATTTACAAAGAGACCATGGTCTACTAATTTTTACTCTACATTACGATAAGGAGCTAATCTATCATAATGTACTACCTTTGGTTTTGAAGAAGATGATTTTCTTATACGAACCACGACGTCGTTCAGTCTTTTTAGGACTGTGTAGGGACCTTCCCAGTTGGCTTGCAACTTTGGAGAAAGTCCTTTACGTCGAATCGGGTTCCACAACCAAACTTTGTCACCTTCTTGAAATTCATGTCCTGTCGCTCTTGTGTCATACCTTGTCTTCATTCTTTCGGTCGTCAGGTTGATTCGGTCTCGAGCGAAGTTATGGACATCTTCAAGACGTGCCTGAAGGTCTCGAAGGTATTCCTCTGGCGATGAAGATGTATCCGGTAGACGACCAAACTGAAGATCACAAGGGAGACGAAGTTCGCGACCAAAGAGCATCTGTGAAGGAGTATATCCGGTAGTCTCATGGACAGCACTGCGATATGCAAGCAGAAACAGCGGTAGCTTCAAATCCCAATCTTGCTGATTTCTGGAAACCATAAGTGAAAGGTTATTCAAGATGGTTCTGTTAAACCTCTCTACCATGCCATCCGATTGTGGGTGTAGTGGCGTGGTCTGCGTCTTGTCTATTCCGAGAATTTGACACATTCCTTTAAACACAACAGAGGTGAAGTTTGTCCCTTGATCAGAATGAATTTGTAAGGGTGTGCCGAATCTGGAAACCCATTGCTGCACTAGAACCTCGGCTACTGTAGTCGCCTCTTGATCGGGGATTGCAATCGCTTCAGGCCATTTAGTAAAGTAGTCCATGACAACTAGTATGTATTTGTTGCCATTTGAAGATCGTGGTAAAGGACCCAAAATGTCTAATGCTATTCGCTCAAAAGGTGCTCCTACGTTGTACCGCTGCAACCTTCCTCTGCTACGTTTCTTTGGTCCCTTACGTGCCGCACAGTCATCACAAGATTGGCACCATTTCTCTACATCTTGTCTCGTTTTGCTCCAATAGAAGCGTTCTCGAACTTTCTGTAGAGTTTTCATTACTCCGAAGTGGCCTCCAGTTGAGCTACTGTGCAATTCTTTCAAAACATCTGAAATTCTTGATTTTGGAAGAACAAGCTGCCATTTGAAATTACGTCCATCATCGGACTCCCATTTCCTGTATAAGACACCTTTTCTTATATGGAGTGAGTCCCAAAGAGCCCAATATTGCTTAGTAGCAGGACTGTAGGTGGAGATATCTTGCCAACTTGGTCTCATACTAGAAGATTCCTTCAATTCAAGAATTGGATTTATATCTGGGTCTTCTTTTTGGGCTTCCCTAAGTCCTTCATCACTCCATGGGTCTGGTTTTGATGGAGGTGAAACAGTAACTTGGCGTACCGAAGTATTTATCAGCTGATAGTTCTTCTCTACTCTAGAACAGTATCGGCAGCTTTCATTACACGGCTTCCTTGATAGTGCATCAGCATTTCCATGAAGAGTTCCTTTGCGATGACGTATTTCAAAGTCAAACTCCTGGAGTCGTTGAATCCATCTGGCTACCTGTCCTTCCGGATTTTTAAAATTTAAAAGCCAGGTTAAGGATGCGTGATCTGTCCGGAGCAAGAACTTTCTTCCATAGAGATAATGGTGGAAATGTTCTATGGCTTTAACGATTGCCAGCAATTCCTTCCTGGTTGTACAGTAATTCCGCTCTGGTTTCGATAGACATTTACTCCAATAAGCAATGACATATTCTTTATCATCAATTTCTTGCGACAAAACAGCTCCGATATTTTCGTTGCTGGCATCCGTATCTAAAATGAATAATTTTTCGGGCTGGGGATATGCAAGAACGGGCGAAGATGTCAACGCCTCCTTCAGTTGTTTAAAAGCTTTCTCACATTCATCTGTCCATAGAAATCTCTGTTTAACTTCTGTCAACTTGTGAAGAGGTCTGGCAATACTTGAAAAACCCTTAACAAATTTCCTGTAATATGTGCATAGTCCAAGAAAACTTCTTAATTGGTGGACATCTTTTGGACGACTCCAGTCCTTAACTGCGGAGATCTTTTCAGGATCTGTTCTTACACCTTCAGCAGAGATAATGTGTCCCAGATAGCTTACTTCACGTCGGAATAAATTACATTTGCAAGGATTCAGCTTCAGGTTGGCCATTTTTAATTTTTCCAGCACCTTTCGGATGTTTCTTAAATGGTCTTCGAATGTGCGCCCTACAATAATGATATCGTCCAAATATACCAAACAGGCTTCGTAGGAAAGTCCTCGTAATACTGTCTCCATCAGGCGCTCAAACGTTGCAGGTGCATTGCAAAGCCCAAATGGCATAACCTTGAACTGCCAAAGTCCTTGTCCTGTGGTGAATGCAGTCTTTTCTCGATCCTCAGGATGTATCTCTACTTGCCAATAACCACTCTTGAGATCCAAAGTCGAAAACCATTGTTTTCCGGATAAAGCATCAAGTGTATCGTCAATCCTAGGAAGAGGGTAACTATCTTTTTTAGTGATGTTGTTTAACCGACGATAGTCAACGCAGAATCGGGTAGAACCATCTTTCTTCCGAACTAAAACAATAGGCGAAGCCCAAGGACTCTCTGATGGCTCAATAATGTCATTCTGCTGCATTTCCATCAGAAGATTATCCACCTCTTCCTGCTTAGCGAATGGCAATCTTCTCGGATGTTGTTTAATGGGTGGATGATTTCCTGTATTGATTCGGTGCTGCGTCAATTTGGTTCGCCCAACATCATCTGATTTCTTGGAAAAGAGATCTCCGAATTCTAATAATAAATTTCTTGCAGCATTCCTCTGTTTATCATCTAACTCTGCTCTCTGAAGGAGTTCATTAATTAGAGTGTCAGGAGGCTCAGATAGTGTGGCTTGACAATTTCGGTTAATACAGGTCACTGGAGTGCAAGTCGCTAGCACTTCTCCTTCTTTTATAAGTTTTACCTTATTACTTAAATTAGCAACTCTTACCGGGATTACATTTCGTGAAAGGTCGACAAGTGAAGAAGCCACTAGTACTCCTTTAACGCTATTGTCGGAATCTGGATATTCAGTCAATCCATAATGAAAATTATTATCTTCTGAAAGAGCTCCGCAAACTATTGTCTCAGTTCTTGGTGGTAATGTTGTTTCACTCTTCGCAGTTATATGATGGACTGTTTTGATATCTGAATATTTCGTCTTAAAAATCGCTATGTCTTCAGAACATGAGTGTAGTTCATTATTTTTAAAATCTAACTTGAAATGGTTTTCTTTGAGAAAGTCCAATCCGAGAATAAATTCGTCATTTATATCAGCGACATATGCCATATGATGGTACACGGCATTACCAAATGCAATGTTTAGATTTATTTTTCCATGCACTTTAATCTTGTCACCTGTCACAGTTTGGAGGGTAATGCAGGGCGGCGTCCAGATGAGTTTGTCACCAAGTTTGCGAGCCAAATCTGTCCTAATGATAGTTACGTTGGCTCCAGTATCGATTATCATTCTGCAGGGAACTTCGTTGACATGTCCCATAACGAAAAGTCCGTTGTCGCCGCTACTTACGGAAGAAATGTGAAACAATTTGAAATGGGGCTTCTGACTCTCTGGACATCTCCGCCCCGCGAGATGGCCACATATTAGTTTCCCTGCTGTGGTGGAAGATCATTTCCACCATCTTTTCGTTTCGGGCAGTCTCTACGGACGTGTCCGACTGCACCGCAAGTCCAACATTGGATTTTCGTGTTTCTGCCACCTTTACTCAATTCTAAGTTACGAAATTTTCTCCGCAGATCTTCGATTTGCTTTCTTAGATCACAGTCCGTATCAGTAGTAGAGACGGCTCTGATTGAGTGCCGGTCTTTACGCGCGGCCTGCTGGGCAGCCTCTATCTTATGTGCGTAGACTAGGGCAGATCCAATATCTTTGACATCGGCGAGTCTAAGTGTTTTCTGTATCTCCGGATCCCTCACACTATCGATGAAGTGATGGAGAGCCAGATCTTGACGTGTCTCAGCTGGGCAGTCCGAAAATGCTAGATGGGAAAGTCGCTGAATATCGGCAGCCAATTCTTGAAGACTTTCACCCGCTTTTTGATAGCGGGACTTTAACTGTAGTCTGCTATATTCTTTAGTGCACTTATCTCCAAACCGCAGCTCAAGCGCACTCGATAGGGCTTGGAAATCGTGCCTCTGCTCCTCCGGAAGCGTCTCGAGGATGTCAGCCGCGTCTCCTCTTAAAGAAGCCGCCAGGTGAAAAGCTTGGGCTCGGGGATTCCATCCATTAGCTTCCGCTACCATCATAAACTGGGTCTTGTATACTTGCCAGGATGATTTCCCATCAAATGTTGAGAGTTTAATATTGGCTAGGGAAGGCACAAATGTCACGTTGGGTTCCTCATGTTTGTTTGATATTTGCTTCTCCAAGCTTTCAATCTTCTTATTCATATTGTCTAATGCTTCTTCAACGTTTTCTTCTATCTCCAGAACTTTAGTTTCAACTGAAGTTACCTTATTTTCCATTGCATTCATCTTCTCCTGAATGATATTGGAGAATTCTTCTTTAACACTTACAATGTCCTTCTTAAGTTCCTCCTGTCCAGATTTTATCTCTTTCATCATCTCGGTTTTAATCTCTTCTTGTCCAGCTTTCATCTCTTCTTGTCTAGCTTTCATCTCTTCTTGTCCAGCTTTCATCTCTTCTTGTCTAGCTTTCATCTCTTCTTGTCCAGCTTTCATCTCGGTTTTCATATCTTCTTGTCCAGCTTTCATCTCTTCTTGTCCAGCTTTCATCTCGGCCATCTGCTCCGCTAATTTTTCGAGGAGACTTTTCATTAAATCCATATCCATTTTTCTTGTGACACGCTGCATCAACTCTTCAATCCCGATTCTGACACCAGTTGTACCGAGCTCCACGGGTTCGTGTTGATTGAGAGTTGAATAAAGCGACCACTTAATTAACACAAGACTTTTATTCGTAAAAAACTTCACTAGATAAACGAAATTCCCGCTGTAACAATCACAATTATACAACTACAATTTGTCAGGTATAATAAGAAACAACTTCCAATCACAGGTCTCAAATACCTCAGACAGAGAACAACTAGCAGTCACAACTAATCGTCTTCACTAAACTGACTGTCTTCACAATACTCTACTACTATTCCATGTCGGGCTGCGGTATTTATACCTGACTTGGCGGAGAAATCTACCAATTTCGCCAAGGCTCTGGAAGCTTCTAGGCTATCTCGGAAAATATTGGTCCTAGAGCTTAGGTGATGGGTGTTTCCAAAAGTATCGATTTCTCGCCAAGTCGCCAAGAATCTCGCCAACCGTCGCCAAGTCGCCAAGAATATCGCCAACTGTCGCCAAGTCGCCAAATCATTAGGAAATCCGCTTTTAAACTACAACACGTCTAAATACCGCAATTTTTGCCCAAAATGTGAGAATTTCTGATCTGTCTGAGATATTTTAAGACAAATATAATCAATATTTATAAATTTGTAACATATATATATATATATATATATATATATATATATATATATATATATTAAATGTTTATGTGAATATCTTATATTTCTGTTAAATTATTTGTGTTAGTGTGCTATTATCGTTTACTTTGCGAAAATATTGTCTAAGCAACGATTATTCTATTAAAATAGCGGTTTTCTGACCTGAGAAATAAACTTGTAAAATCAAAGACAATTTGGCGATATTTTTGGCAACTTAGCGAAATTTGGCGATACTTTTGGTGACAAAACATAAGTTTATATTTTTCAAGCTTTGAGAGTCTGTAGGACAAATATAGAAGTGGAATTACTATAATCTTACTTATAGAATATTCTAGAAGCTTTCAGGATCTACACCGGGGAGATATAAGTATGGGTCACAGAGAATTAGTGAGTGAATTGAAAGTAAAGCAAAAGCTGGTCATTTTGACTGGCAGAACTGTGAATCAAGTGTTTGTTTACGAGAAACTTAATCTTTATTTCTGGATATTACCATATATTTGTCGCCACGAGGAAAATCGTAACAATATTATACAGTACTAAAAATTGTATACATTTTATATTAATTGTGTTTAATACTATTTATTTTTTGTATTCAGCATTTCAAATTCCAATTTATTCATCGTTTTGTTGTTTCCTCTGTTTGACTTATTAGTTTTTATTATATCAATAGTGTTATGTAATTAACAGTAAGACCAAAACTATAAAATAAAAGTCATTTTGAAGAGGAAAGTTCTGTCCATTTTTGAAATGAAGAAAATACAAAATGTTCGTGTAACGTCAATAAACTTTATTAAATAATATAATTGCCACTATTATCAATACTTCTTGCCAGCATGAGAGCAGTATAAAATGAAATATTTCATTTTCTCATGGGAAAAATAGAAACAATGCTTGGTTGATATCTTCTTACTTTTGAATCTTATGCCCTGCAAAAAATCTGTAAGGACAAAAACAATTAATAGTTGGGGGGATGAGTCCGGGGAATATGGTGTATGGGACTGAAATTCCCAGCCCAGTTATGCAATTTTTTGACGAACTCTTTTCTTGGAATAGAGCTGGCCTCTTTTCTTGGAGCTCCCTTTACATTATCTAGTTGTTGACAATACTTTTCCGAATTGGGCTTTTCGTTCAATTTTTAATGCTCATAATGCATTGATCCTCAAATGTCCCACCATATACACAACATTCTCTTATTCAGAGTCAAATTTGTTTTAGAGTTGGACGGGCCAGATTGTTGTTGTTGTCTTGTGCGAGTTAGGCTGGCATCATGGGGTGCGCTGCTCCACTTTTCCAACTGAACTGTAATTTGGTCTGGAGTCCAACTTCCTCAGTACACACGTGCCACAGGAACCCGTTTATAGGGTAGGCAACCCATTCATACAAGGAAAGGACAAAGACAGGATAGATAGAGAGAGAAAGTACATCCATACCCGAACCGGGATTCGAACGCAGGCCCTCTCTATCCACAGTGAAGCACTCTGACCACTAGACAGGCTGGGCGGCGAAGGACCAGATTTTCAGCACAATATTCTCTTTTCTTCATGATGTTTTCGTAGGTAATCTACTTTTCATCTCCAATAATCATCCAGTTCCAGAAGCGCTCATATTTGTTCCGAACAGACAGACAACGAGAAGAAGAGGCCCTATTCTATTCCTATTGGCTATCAGGTTGTGCCTCTACTTCAGTCTAGAATGTCGGACACCCTGCACGGAGGGCCAGGTGCCCGCTGGGAACTGTAATCTGGGAGCTTGAGCCTTAAGAGGTACTCCAGAACGCAGGACACATTGTTTGAGAGACGAATGCTTTACAAAGGTGGGGCTTTCAAGCCTACAGTGATCTCCACAGTAGACCACTGTATCACAGTTCGGAATACAAAGATTGATGACTCAACCATCGAAATTCTTCTGACTTAATTCATGTGGCACCCATTTTGAATATTTCCTCACCCATCCTATCTTCCGAATAGGGTCCGAAATAGTTTGCTGAGTGGAATTAAGCTTTCTGCGATCTCCGATGTTGTCAGAAAAGGATCTTGCTCTAACATGGTTTTAACAACATCGTCATAGATCAACGAACACAACTTTCCGATAATCCTAATAATATAAAAAAGCTCTTTTTATAATTTCGCTTATTGAAATTCAAAACTATTTTAATTCATTCTTAAATCCTTTTGTAAACATTTTTTAAAAATCATAATCGCATACTTTTTCAAATTTATAAATTATATGTCAAATTTAGTTAGAATAGTTCTGTGAAAAACATTTTTGTTATAGTTATGTTCTACAAAAATAAAAATACAATTTAGTGGCAAGACGAGCAAAGGTCTGTAGTGCTCATATCTGTTTCCGTGATCGAGGTTGCTGGGTTTCGCTGCATATGCCTCCATTGAGTGGTGAGCCTAAAGCGAAACCCCAAGTATTTTGTTCCCAAGAATGCTTGGCATTCAGTTTTATCGACCCACTGAAGAGATCAAAGGATGAGTTAATCTCGCTTAACCCTAGGACAGAGCTTTGAACTTGTGCCTAGGGAGAGCGAAGCGCTACTACAACGCCACCAGGTTTGAATTGTGTTGCAAAAGAACGTTAATTCGATAAGTAAAGACTTCGATAAGTCTCCATATTATCAAAATAAAATACTTATTTTCGCAGATAAATTTGTGTAGTTAAAGTTTCTTAAACATAATTTCATCATATAATTTTCAAATGAAATAATATCTTCATGGGCTCCATAAGTACTTATGAAGCCCATGCAAACCTTTGACATTTACCCATTATTTGCCTCTCTAAACGTAAAACAAGACAATGAAGACAGTTTTAAATATGAAAGAAAACAATGAATGCCATCCCATTCCATGCCTGTGTTTCAACATGGTAGAGACTGTGCTTTTGGGATGGAAGATCTCATATCCAATCACAGCCACTGATGAATAACAGGTGACAGGTGTTGCGTTTCTGCTTTCTATTTGCATATCTGTTGGCTGGGGGTGTTTGAGAGTTTTTGAGTTCACTTACTTGTGACAGGTGAATACGATATTGCAGCACCTCATATGTATAATATTTTTAAGAATATCATTCCAGGAAGTCCTCAGTAACTCACTATACAGTTTGGTGAAGCATACAAATCAATTAGGAATCTCTAAGGACACTTCTATTTACTCATTTTTCCTTTTTTCTAACGGCAGATTAAAAGACAACTGTAGTCAGAGCAACAAACATCAAAACTAAAACAAAGAACAAAAGTAACGTGAACTCAAATAACAAAACTGAAACTGCAGTATATCTATAAATCGTTTATCTTTAACCTAGTTCTTCAGTATCTCTGCCACAAGAGTCCCGAATTCAGTGCAGGGCAATGGCACAAATGGTCCATGCTCATTTCCTCTCGTATGTTGCATAGTTGGTAAATATGACTTAACGGTTTTTTTTATACTATATAGATATTTAGCGAGACAATCGTCGCCAGTAGAGAAGCAAAAAATGGTAACAAATCTGCCCTCGGCCAAAGCGGAATATTTGTGATTTCAGCGATCCATTTCTTGTATTTGTTTACCTTTTTTATGATTTTCTAACAATCTGCTCTGAAATATTTTTTTAATTAACCGTTTTGAGTCATAAAAGGAATTGGTTTATATGCTATTTATACAATTTGGTTGTTTACTTTTCCAGGAAATCAACTTATTCATTTCTTTGAAGTTCACAGTGTGCAGGTAGTAACAGCAATGCAACCTCTTTATGTTTCTTAATTAAATCATTGAGAGCCAGACGACTCTTTAAAATATCAACTGATGCAGGAGCTTTAAATAAAGCAATGGTCAGGAGGTCAGCCCTTGAAAAATTTTCGAACCGACACTGGAGCTGTGGCAGAGCAATTTAAATAGCTGAGATCTCCGCATCAAAGGCGGTTTTCTAACTTTCGACATCCCTCACTAAGCTGCTTGAGCTCCGTGGGTTGAGGACGTGTCCACGTTAATATGTGACGTCCAAAGTCCTTTCGCTGGTGGGGCATGGATGTGGAGAAGAGGGTGCCAGTTCAGGTATGACCTTCTCACCTGATCGTGGTTCAAAATGACGAGGCACTTAGTGATGGACGAATATTCCAAGCCCATTAACCTAAAGGTACAGTCCATATGTAAGTATGTATAACTTCCGACGGAAGTGTAGAATGTGAAGAACTTACAAAAGACGCCATCATTGATAGTCAGTGAACATGGAGTTATCTGTGAACACGTGCAGCCTCTTGTCTTCTGGGTACAATTCATACATAGTCTCCAAGGCTATAGCTTTTAGAATTAGGTCATCTGTTTCTTTCTTAGATATTTCTCTTGATAGATTTATTCTAACCATGTATTTCTCTCCTTGAGTTAAACTTTGAAATTTGATGAGATTTTCCCTCTCCCAGTTTAATCCTTGTCGATTCACGCATATTGATGAGATGCAAAAAAGCGACTACCAATGAAATTATCGAAAATCTTGATTAACAACAATCATTCATGAATTAGGAGTAGTTCATTGGCTTCCTCCATCGCATCGCACTGTGCATCATGAAAGCGGATGATATATCTGAGCTATTTTTATGAAGGCAACCCATTTTATTCCAGTATTTAAATTCTTGATGTGCAGTATTTTTTGCACAAGTAGTCAAATTTGAGACGTGAGCATAATTTCCCATGGTATTTCGTGTGTATGTAACTTTAATAAAATATTGCAATTTGAAAAAAAAACTATATTTAGTATTTTTGAGCAGGGTTTTTCTATCGGCAAAGTTTTGGGGAAAGCTCTTCTTCTTATAATTATTATTAATCCCTCTGATCTGAAATCAGATCAGGTCTATGAGGTCGTCCACTTTTAATTTCAACAAAGCCGAACGGGGCTCTTTTAGGAAATCCTCACGAAGTAGACCAGCGCAGTCTAAAGGATGTTTGGGACTGACCGCTTCAATGTGCCATTTGGTGCAAACTCTTGGCGCCATTAGAAAATCGAAGGGTTTTTTAATGTCCAGTGCACAGTCAAGCCAAAGCAGTTTGGTCTCTCCTGTCACCGAAGGAGCCAATCCATGTACCAGGACCCTTATTGGGAAAAGCTAAACACATACTCTGCAATGGGCGAAAACAATACTTATTTAACAATGTAGGAAAAATCATAAATATCGTTATCATTTTAACAAAAAAGTGCAGAATTGTAAAAAAAGGGGGATTCGAATGCCGCCCATATTTTTCTCTACCCGCAGCAATTACGCCCCTACACGACAATTTTAAAAAGGAATAAAAGAAACTCCATCCTTCCATTCCTCTAGCAAGAAGAGTTCCGAAAAGTTTTTAAATAGTTTAAGCTGGTTAATTACGAAATCAGTAACTTGGCAATAAGTTAAAGTAAGGCTTCTCTCTCTCATTACGGTTTAAATTAAGCAGGAGCGATGCCATCAAAATTTCAAAATGGAACATAAAACCTATGCTTAAGCTAACTAAAGACCTTGCATTCCATTCCATGAAAAACGTTCTGAATTCGTTTCTGAAAAAGATAAGCAAACAAAATAAGGATTTTATTTATATGGGTTGCAAAGTTGTTATAATCGTCCACATAAAGACGAATTCAGTGCTAGGTACAGGGAAGCATGCTGGTGCAACAACAACAGCATCAAATTTTTGCTTTTGTTGGTTTCTCCGATGATTTATTTTTTGCACACCAGGACTAAATCGATTTGGAACAATTTACAATGAATTCTGAGTCACAACAAACACCCAGGTTTAAGAGCTATTGAATGAAGGAGGAATCATGTTAAAGAGCTATTGAACTGAAGGCAGAGCTTACAAGGAGGAAACACATTCCTGAATGTATAATTAAACTACAGTCGTTTATTTTTTTTAAATGTTCTCCATATCAATCAAACTTTTCAAATAACACAAACTTAAAACTTTTGTTTTTTTTTAGTAGCTTTTCTGGTAGTCGTCAATTAAGGCTGAATGTATGACGTTAACAAATGAAATACATATATGAGTGCCAAAGGTAAGCACTTTTCAGCCATTTTAAAAGATCTTTTAACTATTCTTCTTCTCTTTCATTGGCCTGACAGCCCAGGGTGGGCCTTTGCCTTCCTCAGAAGTGCATAACAGGACCGCCTATTTTTGGACAAGGTCTTCCAGTTTGTCACTTTTTGGTGTTTATAGGTCGTTTTCAAGACAGTCACGCCACCGGAGTTTCGGTCGTCCTCTTCTTCTGGTGGCCATGGGGCGAGCCAAGAATATTTTTTTGTCACCCGATTGTCGTTCATCCGGCTCAAATGTCCTGCCTATTTTAATCTCTGTATTGAGATAAATTTAACAATATCTGGTTCTTTATATAGTTTATAGAGCTCAGAATGAGTTCTTCTTCGCCATGTATTCTCACATTTTATTCCACCAAAATATGCTTCTTAAAGTTTTTCTTTCGAAAATAGAGATGGTTTCTTTGTCCTTCTCAGTCAATGTTCTTTTAACTATTACTCTACCAAATACCGTTCTAAGTTTTTAAACATTTCAAACAATTAATAGATTTCTGCAGTCTCTTCCCACCGCTCTCATGAAGAAAGTGCCATGCGTATTTTAATTATCATTATCTAAATGCTCCTGAAGAAATCTTTGTCGAAATAAAACGACGTACAGGAAATAGGACATCAGATAATCTCATTCGGAAATTAATTGTTCTCGATGCAAAACGAGTCTCAAATCAAGGTACTAAAAAAATTCCGAAATATTATAAAGATGATAGGGCACAATACTTACTAATGGAAGCAATAGTCTCTAGTATTCCACTTTTTCTTCATGTAAATGGGTTTACATAAGCATGAATGTTGCGGGTTATGTTAAACGTGGATGTTAATGAACACAATTCAGTATTTTAATCACCCTGAACAAAAGATAAATTTCATCGCCATTTTTCTAATAACTGATTTTTTAAGTGTTCTATGATGAAATTATAGTTTATATTTTTATGATGAAAACTGCTTACATCGTAAATTAATATCTGCACGAAATCTGCCGCCTTAAAATACCGAAATAAATGATAAGTTTGATTACATTGTATCAGTGACATGGGAAAACATAAATAACGTTTATCTCTTCACATTATATTGTTCTATTTTGTTTATTTATGCTATGACGTTGAACAACACAAACACATGCAGGTGAAATTCATGCAGGAATTCCGCGATAAAAATTCTAAGCCAGACTTTCTCTGTCGATAAAAACACCATTAACGAACTTTCAAGGTCAGGGACTATTATTCTTTGAGGTTCTTCTTGATAAAAATCGCTTATCGCCAATCGAAATCAAATTCAGATTAGCGGCATTGTTTTTTTAGAGATTTTTGATCGATATTCAGTCTCTTCCGTGATTTTGAACGTTGAAATTTCGAACAATTTGATCGTAGGTTTCCTTTTCAAGGATAGAATAAAAAAAGAATCCGAGTTTCGTGACAGACCTGCGTAATTCATCTTTCGCCTCTCTTTCGGTTTATTATACTAACGCCCACTACCCAATTCCGACCTCCTTGTGTGTCTGTGTTCTTCCATTCAACGCTTCGTCTTTGGTCATTGCGGTTTAATCCATCGTCCTGTGGCTGGTGTTTGTTGGTGTCGTTAATTGTGTTGCCATTCCTGCAGTCAGAAAAACTGTTCCGTATTCTTATCGTGCTGCTTTGGAATAATCGCTCTCTGAGAACAATCTGGCACACATCCGGCTGAAGCCGGTGTTCGAGTGAATTGTTCTTTTTCAAGGCTTCCATTGAATTTTTATCTCTGCAGCTGGGAGTCGAAACATCACACATATATGTGTTTTTAGGAATTTGGAAACGTAAATTTCAAGTGGTCTAAAAATATAATGTAAGTATAATATTAATTAAGAATTTTTTATAATACCTATGAATAATATTTATGATGTTAATACTAAAACTTGGTAATGTTTGAAATCTTTTGTGTTTCATTTTGTTTTTTATGTTTGTTAAAATTTTTCATGTAAAATATATTTATGTGTTATATTTTACATGTACAAGTATTATGTACAAATATAAACCTTCAATTTTTCGTTGAATAATTTCGATACATTTTTTGTTGAATAGTTTCGAACAGTGACTAACTTAGAAGCTTGTGTAATATCATTTATAAAAATTATTTGTTATTCACAAATTTGTGAAATTTAATCTGGGATCTGATTTGACGTACTAGTCTAACAATACTTGCATTTGTAATGAATTTTCCTTTGTCTTAGAACTAACAGAACTGGTATTCAAAGTGATATAAAATATTCATAGTAATTTCTTATTCGATTGTTAAATGTAAAAAAAATAATAATTGACATTTAATATGGAACAATTTGATCCAATCTATGAATTTTTATTATCTCCATGTGCAAACCATCTAAATGTTAATATGTGTAGCAATGTGTGATTGTGTATAAATAATGTTATATAAGTGGAGAGACAATTAGTAATTAAAATAATCCTTTTTTGAAGTACTTATTGTTCACAAAGACACGCTCTAAATCTTTACAAGTATCCGGATGTTGTCTTGATTTATCATAAATGTACTATAACTAGTATTTTAATAAACTAAATTAAAGACTAGTATTTTATAACTAGTATTAGTATTCTAAAAACTAGTATTTTATAACTAGTATTAGTATTTTAACAATTAGTATTTTATAACTAGTACTAGTATTCTATATGTATATAAAAACTAGTATTTTAATAATTTAATTTAAATTTCTGACTATATATCATCGGAAATGTATGATAGCTCTTGTGAACAAATTTAATGGATAGTCTTTAAAGTTGCCGAAAATGATCACCAATTGAAATCGAATAGATATAAAAAGTTATTATTATTTAAGAATCTTTATTTAGAATGATAATTTAACAATCGGCAAACTCTTCTTAATTTAATAAAGTATTTTTTTTTACAAAAATTATAAGATCAACTATTTTGTTTTGACTATGTTAAAAATTTTATTCTATACTTATAAATGTAGTCTTATTAACGTATTAATAAATACGTTATTCTACCATTTAAAATTTCCTGTGTAGTTACTTCATTTGCGGTTAATATATTTTTTTTAACAAAAAGCGGAATATTTTTTTGCTCTTTAAATTTTTTATGAATAAATTAAATTAAAAAAGCAAAATTGAAGAACAATATTTTGTTGAAAAGAGGATTGATATTTATCATAAATATTTTCATATCTTTTGGCGAATAATCATCGTTATTACATAAATATGAAAGTACAATGTAATTTATCGACTCAAAAAATAATTAAAAATGATATGCAAGTCTTCAATAAATTTAAAACGCATAATCACTCGAAAATAATCAAAATCTAATATATCTCACAGAACATAATTTCTACCACTGAATAAAAGTTTATATGCGTTCCAAATCTTATTGCCGAACCAACATTTTTAGTGGCAACATCGTTAATAGTAGCATATTTTACTTTGGCGACAAACATTTTGGCATCGCTCAATATATTCTCAAATGGTAAAAAGTTTAAAATTATGATGATAAAATGATGCAATTAGAGATACAGTGATCCCCCTATAATACAATAAACGCGTTATAAAAGTACATAAACGGTACTCTTATTACGCGTTTTTATATTCCTCGTATAACACGTGTTTTCCCCCACATAACGCGTTGATTTCCCACGTGATATTTCTGTACTGTGAAATTTATAACGATTTGTACAGTTCACAATCAATTCGCTTACGTGAAATCAGCTACTCTATAAATTGCCTAGAAAATATGCGTGTTAAAAAGATGCCCGTCAAAGCGCCAAAAAAATGTTTTTTGTCTCAGATTAACTAGTTAATCTGCAGATTATTTACTAGGCACCAGTTACAGCGAAAATAAGGTCTTTAATGAAAAAAAAATAAAGAATAAGACTTTTTCTTTTATAACAGTTAAAAAAACTTAGTATCATTTTTTTAAAAATGTACACTTAATCATTATTATTATTACTATAACGCCCGGCCACCCCTTAAGAAGCATTACAAGAGGCGGAAGTGAATGTACCTTATCTGGTAGGGCACTCGGTGGTTGTACCATCGTAGTCTAGAAAGCGGGTGGGTCTTCATAATTTAGAAGCAAAGACCAAGCAGCAAAGGACTGCCACCACCAGAGGTATCATTTCACAGGGAGGACATTGCAACCACAACATACTTAACGTGTCCCATGCGCCTTTAACGAACGCGACGGATCTTCGATTGGGGTGAAATCCGAAGTCGCTACCTTCCGAAAACGACAGTCAACACCTTTACCAACCAGCCATCATAACCACAAAATTTACATTGTGTGAACATCCAAAGAAGGGGGAATACAATGTCACAATATTTTTTCTCTATTCTTAGCTATTACACATAAGTAAGAATTTTAAAAAAGATAAAAAGTAGACACTCACTTCTTTCAACGAAGAGAATTCTGAGCAGAATCTGTTCATTTATCATCAAACGCAGTTTTTTATCAGTTAAAATTATCTTCGATTAATCTGAAAAGAAGTGCAATTTTGTTGATGCATAATTGCACCTACTATTTAGAATCAAAGTAAAAAAAAATCAACCGAGTGTGTTTATTGTGAGTACTCATTCTTCGCTACTGTACGCATTTTAATTGGTCAATGTTAAAAAGGAACATGACACAGATAATTGCTTCTTATAATATTTCGCATGTAGATCATGGAATTGAATAGATTTATATGTTGCTCTAATGAAGTATTGTCTGGCATATACCAATTTGCTCATTTTTTTTTGTTACCTCGATATTGTTTATTTTTTAATATTCGAGCAAAAGGAATCGTTAATGATAAACTTTGATTCTCCGAATATTAAGACTTAAAAATTAATGAGAAGCCCATGAATTAATTAATAATTGAAAATTTTTACGACATTTTAAACTAGTTTTATTTAACTATTGTAAATAAAAAGCATTTGAAATACTTTTATTAATTATAAAACAGCAATTAGAATAATTGCCGAAGCTTAAAAAAGCAAATCAACCGATTCATTATTATTGAGGAAGGACATCGCAAATTTTTTCATAGTGTTTTAGCTAGCATTCCTAATTGTCTTTTGACCACAAAAAATTAATCTAGAAAAAAATTTTAGAAGCATTACAAGATGTAATGTTTCTAGAGAATCAAATGTGAAAGTGAATGTTGGAGGCTTAAAAAAGCAAATCAACACCTGTTGATTATTATTGAGGAATAATTTAGCTAATTACATAGTGTTGTTCTTATCATTCCTAATTTTCTTTTAAACTGGAAGAAAAAATTTTTCTAGAAGAGGAGATGAAATGTATTTAGAACTAAATTCAGATTAAATGGAATGGAATGTTTCTAGATGAAAACAAATTTAAAGAAAACCTGAAATTGTCGAACTGAACCTAAAACAGCTAATAAAGCTATTGAAATGATGGCAATTTTGTGGTAGGAAAAAAGTAATCTTGAACAGGAAGTTAAGAATCTAAAATTCAATTAACAATATTTGTTAATTAATCATTAACTCTTCCGTTCAATCAGCTTCTATAAGTTAACCATGGATGAATATTAGTTGAACAAATTAATGTAACATTATTGTTAGCATTCTTGTTTTACTTTTGTTGAAAAAAACTAACCTAGAACTGGAGACGAGATTAATCTAGAACATCTTCCAATAGAAGATAACCTAAAACTTGAGATGGCTGAACAAGATACTATAACATAGAGTTTAATTTTCTTTCTTTTCTCAGTAATCATCAAAAGATATTGATTGAAATTGTTGATATTTTACAAGTGAAAATACTAGAAATAATTTATGCAAATAATTAAATAAGTTACATAATTTTCACTAAAACATTTAGTTTAATTTATAAAACAGATTTTATCAAATCAGTAAACGTATGTATATTTCTCGATAATATTCTAAAGTATGCAAATTATATTCCAAACAAAGAGATGTATTCATAGAACAGATAATAAAGAGTTCACAAGTTTATGAAATAAATCCTTGAACGATTTTTGCATTAATAATTAAATGAATTCGCGATTCCTATGGAAAGGTAACGCTTATTAGCTTCTTTTTGAACTTATTAAATTTTGTTATGCTCGATGTAGTATGCAAACAGGCCATTTGTAACATTCTAAATTAATGCACTTCCATATGATGAAGAGTGGAAGATCGTTACCTGAAATAATTACACATTCAAAACATTTAATCATCGTTTTAAAAACTAAAGTTTCATGCAAATATTTATATTTAGATAGCAATTTGAATACACATAAAATGTTTTTCTATTTGCATTTCTAATTCAGCTTTAATAGCTACTAATCGCTTAAATATGTATTGTTGCCAAACGTAGGATTCTAAATAAGGTCTAAATTGAATTCATAACTGCGAACTTTTATAGAAGGTTCATATTGAAATAAGTTCTATTTTAAATTAATATTAGAGCCATAGATCAGTTCTATGAACACCAGTATTTTAAAATTCATTTAAATGATTCCCCCCCCCCCACTTGGTGAAGTTTTTCATTTTTCAACCAAACGACTTTACTTGGCGATAATGATTCACGTATATCATGACAGCTGCTCTCCATGTTGACTTAACAATGTATCGATCGGATACGAATGATAAAACTACTCAAGATATAATTAGAATCTTATCTTACCGACATACTGAAATCTTGTCATTAGCTATTTAATCGATTTTTTTATTCAAGAATAAAATGGTTTTTTGAATGAAGGCGTATCTACCATTCGAAGTCTGCAGCAAAAGATATCAACGATCGTTTTCAAGTACATTAGTTTCTAAGACAATCCATTCGATGTTTTGTTTGGATATTAATCGTTGCAATATTAAAATAAATGAACGATTTTAATTATTCTGACTTTGATTAAAGAAACAATATATTTAGATTGGTGATTCAATAATAAATAGATTTTTATTTCTTTAGAAAAATTACTGCTCATTTATTTTAAGGATATTTTACTTTGCTATTATTATTTCTTATTTTAAAAAATAAATAAATAAAAAACAGTTTATTAACTCTGGGAGCTATAAGACATTGTAATAAGCAAATCGATTTAATTTTCGTATTCTCAAATGTCCTTATATATTTTTAAAGATAATTAAAATTATCTGAATCTAGCAGCTCTAAACATTCACGGAATCATTCCAATACAAATTTAATTGTGCCAAAAATAATATAAATTAAACATTTCTTCAGCATTAAACTACACTATTTATACTTTCTTAAAAAAAGGATAGTTTAATCAAAATTTATTGAACGAAATTAAAGTATTAAAAAAAATCTGTTAGTCATTTGAGCCAATCGAAGAACTTAACATTATCGAAGTGATTATTTCAAAACAAAATATAAAGCATTTTAAATTTTTTTTAATTTAATTTAAAAATTCAATAAATTTAAATACTGTTTAGAAAATCACAAAATGGTAACATATAACCGAAGTGTTAAACATTTACTTATTCAGAACTCGAATTTTTTGTATATTATTTATATTTTAATTCCCACGCCTTTTAAACGTGGATGAATAATTTAATTTTTTCCCTCTTATTTGCCCAATGTACACCAAAACTTTTTTACCTTCTGTTTCATCATTATTTTGTCAAGAAAAAGTCACTAACCGTGACGAAAACTTCTTCCATGATGTCAGAATGGCATGATGTCATGTCTGAAAAGGAATTTACTGGAACGTGCGGTCTCCCTGGTTTTGTTTTTGTTTGTTTTGAACGCGCTCCGCAGATGTGTGATCGTTTTCCGTATGTTCTTATTTGTCAAGATTCGCCGAAGACGAAAGTTACGATAGTTCACCGCCGTAGCTGATAAATTGTGGAATCGGTTTCCAAACTTAGAATGATTCATCAGATATAAACGATTCTCCGTAAGAATAATAATCGGAATTTTGTGTTTCAAATCTGATGAAAAGGGTAAGTTTTAATATATTTAAAATGAAAATTATTTCACAAGAAATATTTTTAATATATAATTCTGAAAGAAATTATTAATTTAGAATTTTCCCTATTAATGAAAGGTTAAAACGACAATTTAAAATTATATTCTTTGAGTGACAAGGTTGTTATATATAATGGTTTGCATGTGCAATGAAAATGATATAAGCACGTATAATGAAATGCTTACATTCGAATAATTGAAAATATTTCTTGATATTTATAATTTTAAAGGTAAAAAAATTAGATATGTGAAATGACTGCATGCTTCTAACATTTATCTTTTACAGAGTTGTTTATGCATGTGCTTGTTAATTTCATAAATGTATTTTTAATTTCATTAGAAAGTCACTTATACTGAATATAATATTTTTATATTATTCAAGTAAGAGTATTTAAAAAATTCAGTTGTCTATAAACAATTTTTATGAAAATTCAGCTCATGAGAGTAATAAATCGTAATATATACTCTTACTAATGCATTTTAATTAAAATCCAATTACTTATATAGTTTTCAGTTTCGAACCTTCTGATAATATTCAGATACATATAAAATATTAAAAAATAGCATATAAAATTTAAAATAATATGCGATTATGTTATATAGTTGGGAAAGTAATAGCTAATATATATATATATATATATATATATATATATATATATATATATATATATATATATATATATATATATATATATATATATATATATATATATATATATATATATATATAAAGTTAAGATTATCACTTTTTAATAATTTTTAAATTAAGAATATAAGAGAATACTTAAAATCTTCTTCAACATGAAACAAGGAATGAACAAAAAAAAAACTTTTTTTAAATATTCCTCAGATTTTTTTTTTCTGTGCATCTCTCGTATTTAATTCATTTATAAATAAAATGTAAGAAATTTTTCTAAAAAATGTAGAACTTAAAAATTTTTTAAAAAAACTGGGTTTATTCGTAGTAAGAGTTATTCCTCATGTGTTATATATTTCCCAATTGTAACAATAAAATAATATACGAAATGAACTTTTGCCATATTTTTTTATATCGGAATACAGAAAAATATCTTAAAATGTTCCTAAGTCATTTTGCTTCCCATTATAATTCTTTCTTTTATATCATTATAAATCTTTTTTAATATATATATATATATATATGCTTGAAATTAAAAATCTTTTCTTTTAAAAAAATCATGGGAAAATAATAAAATACGTTAAAAATTGAATTAATTTTATTAATATAGAATATCTACTGATATCAGATTGATGTAAGTATGTTATTACATTTTGAATTATATAAATTTAAATTTAAAAGTTTAAATATACGATAGAGAAAATAACAAATATATGGTACATATAAATATTTATAAAAATAAAATGTTATAAACAAAAATATCATTATATATTCTCATTTTGAAATATTTTATTTAAGCAAAATAATTAGTTTATTATCAGTGCACAATAATTTGTTTGCTACTTTAAAACAATAAAAAGAGAGAAGTATCGGAAAAAAATTAAAAATATATCTTGCTTCCTGCCACATTAAAAGATACTATATTATACTTTTATGTGAGGCAGAAAAAAATTATTAAAATAAAATTGTAAGAAATTAAAAATAAAATAAGAATGGATTTTTAGGTAATAATAATGTGAAAAAGAGAAACCTAATGAATACATAAAAATAAACTAAAAACGAAACGTGCTTAAAATCGATATAATTTTCATAAGCAAAAAAAGTTATGGTTAAATTATAAAACTTGTGTAACTTTAAA
Source organism: Latrodectus hesperus (assembly GCA_037975125.1). Lineage (NCBI taxonomy): Eukaryota > Metazoa > Arthropoda > Arachnida > Araneae > Theridiidae > Latrodectus > Latrodectus hesperus. Next base: position 36,362,731 of record CM075861.1, read on the forward strand.
ATACTACAGTCTGTTGACTAAAAAAAAATTACTGCAAACAATAAATTTTTACTAACACAAAAAGTGATAAAACAAATAATAGCTGTTGTTTTGATAATTGTTTAGTTCTAATAGTTATTCTACTTTTACACCACAAAATAATAAACATTTAAGGCCTATTTTTTACAAATATGAATGCGATTATTTGGAAGCCAATGTAATGATATCCTTTTTTTTAAGTTTTCTATTTAAATAGCTTTTTTATTATTGCAAGAGTAATGAATTTAATCTTTAGAAAATAAGCTGCTCAATAAATGTCTTTAATTACATTTATCGTCTGTTAATCATATGTTATTATTATCGTCTGCTAATCACATGTTATTATTATCGTTTGTTAATCACATGTTTTTATTATCGCACTTGTTTCAATATTTAAAAAAATCAATTTTTTTTTACTTTTTATTGAATATACTCTGATGAACAATATGAAATAATTTTGTGTAATTGATGGAATATGTGCCACTTTTTCTGATTGGTGGAATTTTACACAAGTACCCTTAAAATTTATGAAATAATACACCTTTTTTAAAAAATGAAAAGTTTTTTAAAACAATAATTTTCTTTTTTAAATTGCATTTGGTATATGTTGAGACCGCTTTGACATACCTGGTTAGAGCGTAGTTCTCATTGTCTGAAGATTGTGGGTTCGATTCCCGGCTTAACCAAAAATCCTTTGTTTTTACTAAAGGCGGCTGGGGTGTGTTAAATTGGTCGTGATCGCAATTTCTTTCAAATGAAATGGTATCTCTGGGGTCGGCAAGTCAAGTTTAAAGAAGTCTTCAGCTTGGTTCCCTTACGAAAACCGCCACCCAGCATCTTCTACTTAGCTGGTAGAGCCCCGACTCTGTGCTGGGCACAGGAAATATACTGATACTCACTGGTATGGTAGTGTTTCACTAATTCCATAAATAATCAAAACTTTGAAAATTAACTTTTATACTGTCTTTCACATTTTGCAACTCAACTAGCATCATATAAAATTGCTAACAATTGCAAAAAGCCAATTTTAGTCGTTATCCGATATAGAAGAAAAACATAGATATTGTACTACTGATACACTGATATTATGAAATTGCCAAAGATCTTAAGTCAAATATTTCGAAAAGTGTTACCTGATTGGAATATGTAGATCTGATGATTAGTTATACCTTTCACCGGAACACCACATGCACTTTTATTTTTAGTTATTGGCAGCAATATTTGCATTAACTAATTTATCGACAAAATCATTATGTGTAAAGTTAAGATATACTGATATTTCTAAGATTAAATAATTACGCTAAATTCCACACACACACATACAAAAATTGTGAAGCTCTACTTGTCTCTAAGCCCTTAATTGAAATGAAATTGGTAATCGGAGATTTCCGCTTTTGTGAGATACTGCTTTCATCTTTGCAACCTTGACTTAGACACTTAGAGTTATTTTTAAAACTTACAATCAATGAAGCAGTTAGGGATGGAGATAAAAAAAGTAGTCTTAATCAATTTTTGTTATATATTCAACCATTACTTCAAAATAATAGCATTTGGAGCACAGATGTCGTATAATCCAGGACGCCAAATTCTGAATTTTTTGGCGACTAAAAAATGTTGCCAAAGGGACATATTATGACGTCTTGTGTAGACGTAAATACTTGGGTTGCCAAAAAATAATCTTTTACATAATTCTTATAGGTCTCCATCTATATGACGTAATAAAAACAAAATTGCTAGAAAAGCAAGAAAATCCGCAAAAAAAATTCGCCAAACTCAAATTTTAGCATCCTTTATTATACTATATCTATGCCCATTATAGCATAAGATATTAGTATTACTTATTGTTCTTTTACCTCATGTGTTTCTCCAAAGTGGTACAGTAATGCTATATCTTGTGACCATAAGCTGAGAAGATAATATCTCCTATTTGAATAGAAGATTACGTGTAATTATCCTACTTATATCATTAACAATTCCATTATATGTCATTAACTTCCTGCGTACGCTTCTTCTTGACTCATCATCTAGCGCGATTTTGCAGTATGATAAAACCAGGACCGTTGCAGCTGTGGATTGTCTCCATTTTGTATTATTCCATAACCTAAAAGATAAAATTTTTCATTACCGAAATATGCATATCATTTGATAGGTCTCCAATTGAAGATACTTCAAACTACTGAAATATCTACAGTTAAGAATCGGGCGAAATAAAGGAAAGATTACAGAATTGTAATGCAGGGTTGTAATTTGGAAAAGGGATCGTAGTAACCTAGTGGTTAGGACATTGCCCAGAAGGGCTGGGTTTGATTCCCAATGCCGCCAAAGACCCACAGAGTACATGCGATATACGTGCTCGTTAAATCTGTGGAATCGAAAGTCCTGTGGTCGATCGTTGAGCAGTTACCATTGGTATAATGGTCTGGAGAAAATTTCCTCCTCCTCCTGAACAGTGTCAAAATTAAGGAAGTGGATCTTCTAGTGGTGCCATCTATCGGAGGTGTATTAGAGTAAGGACGTACTTTCACCTTCGTGGTGCTCTGGTTAAGATATAACGAAAGACGCCTTAACATAGCTGATTAGATGTATTAGGTGACTAAATATAGTTAATGACAGATGTCCTAAGTAAAGCCAATTATTATCTTGCGGATGGAAATTAGATTTGAATTGAGAATTTTAACTGACGATCAACGAATCTGGTGTAAAAGCTCTAGTCCGTCACCTATGTTGTTATTCTTAGATTCATCAGTGACACCATCTTATCTCTGTGAGCAGATCATGTCCAATACAGAAACTAGATTCTGGAAAAGGCAATCCATCTTCTCTTTCCTTCTGTTAAATCCAGAAACGCGCGTGTTTGAATGATTTATAATCAATTACCCCATCCACTTAAAAAAATGTTTATCTACAGTTTTTGTTTCTTGCTTTACTTTATAGGTGGCGTTACAGACCAACGTGAAAAATTGTATGTAAACTTAGGAAATAAATGTTAATTATTGACATATTCGGTCGATGTCTGAAGATATTTAATATTTTCTTTTTAATGCCCAACAAACAATTGATATCAAATTCAAACTAAAATATCATGAATATTAATTTTAAAAAAATAATTATTTAATTGCAAGCGTGAAATTACTCATTTCTAAATATAAAATTGTCGATGGTTGAAAATTTTATTTTCAAGGACATATAAAGATACAAAATATAAACCAAGGATAGTTACGAAATAAATACACGTCAAATTATAACAATGGCGTAAACGTGTTCGACAATGTCATATTGTATGCAAGTTTTATTGTTTTGTGCGTCATTTTATATTCATATAAGTCATAACGAACAGCTTATCGTCTGACTGATGTCAACCATTGTGTACTTGAAAATATACGATTCGAACACAAAGCAAATTATTCTTGAGAATAGAATTTAGTGTTGTTTCTTCGGATAAAATATCGTTTTCATAAGTATAAGTATTGTTGCCACGGAATTTTAAGCTTCATAAGCTTATTACAATTTACTTCCTGACGAGACTGATAAAAATCACATACTTTATTTTTTCTCAAAATTATATATTTTAAAAAATGTCTGAGAATATTTTGCATATTTTTTCGATTAAATCCCAAAGATCTCAAATGAACTGTATCGTTTCTAAATGATATAGTATTGCCACAGATTTAAATAAATTACCTTAGCAGACGATTTTTTTCGATGTTTTAGAAGATAAAGACGATTTGGAATCTCAAACTCGCTTTTGACCCAAGAAGAAAATGATATCATTTTGAATGCAATACAAGAATTCGTGAACTTGTTACCATTATACTAAACACTAAAAATATATAAACTTATTCCGTAACTCAGAAACTAGAAAAGTATTTTTTAATATCACATCTAAATTGATTATGCTTTCGATTTTCATGTTTTTTTTCTTTTTGAGAATTACCATAAATGAAGCTTTGATATAATATACATCTGTGTATATAATAATATATTATATATTATCTTTTATATATGATATAAGTAACAATTTGTATAATAATATAATTTATTTACAAAAAATTTCAATCTGCTGACTTAAGAAAAATTTTATTTTAATGTATTTTGAAAAATTGTTGCCTAATGGTCTTTAGAAATTTAACTTTAGAAGTGTTTTGTTGTATAAATAAAACTAATAATAATAACCTTAAGAAAATAGCAGTGAAATGGTTCAAAGTGAAAATCCGCAGGAAATACTTTGGTAGATACGAAGTAATGAAGGCTTATTGTTACAAAAAATTTAATAGCTGCTAAATGTTCTGTATCATTTAATAAATTACTTTTCGTCTGAATCTAATCGAAGAGAGCTTAGATCAGCCAGATATTCTTTAAGAACAAAGTCTTTTTTTAAATAATAAAAAGGAAAAAGTTATATAAATGCTCTTTTCTTGAATAAATGAGCCATGAAACAGTTAAGATGATATTATTGTCGTCTAGGAACTTATGTTTTTATATTCATTTAAACTTTCTGCAATTAGTTTTGTGTAGAAATAAAGCTGTAAAAATACTTGACTTTTTATTGTAAAAAAGGGACGTATTTGTATTATTGTATATCAATCAAAAATACACTGAATAATTATAATTAAATTTAAGTTTTAAAAATATATAAAATAAAAATCATTAGTCAGAATGATAATAAGAGTTTAACAGAAATACACTTGAATAAATTAATTTTATTTCTAGGAAAGAAAAACTATAAAATATCTTTAGAGAAAAGAAAATACATGTTTTATCTGGAAAAAAAACTTATAAAAATAGGAATGGAAAAAAAATATTTAAAACTTTCTACTTAGTACTTAGCTTATTACCGCCATTCTGTAAGCAGGAAAAGATTTTGTGAGCAGATGATTTATCCGTATAAAAGCACTCAGTGTGTTATAATTTTATTTTCTTAAAAATAAATGAATAAATAAAATATACAGGTTTCATTTGTTTGCCGATCTGAGGTTACTCTGTGCATACGATACCTAATTGTAGATTTTTAACCAGCTGCCAGATCTACAAGAAAAAAATTCATTGCTTTATTCAAATTTCAAACGATTTCGTAAACGGTTCTTATTTAATCGTACGATGAAATTAGGATTTTAATTCTAACTAGGGTCCGAGTCCATTAACTTTTACTGTCCCTTTTTTCTTATGGAAAATATGTACCTAGCTTCCAAGAAAATAAAACACGATATGGTAAAATTATGGTATGTACTACTTACTTAGTTTTGTACAAAACTTTGTTTTATATTTGTAAAATTCTTTTAGTTACTAAGCTATAAAATATTGAAGTCAGGATGCTTTCCATTCGAGTTCCAATGAATTTTTTATCGGCAACTTATTGGACGAAACGTAAACAAAATACAGTGATGAACAAAAATAATAGTTTTTTAAAAATCGAAAAAAAGGTAATAACTCTCTACAAGTCATTGAAATGTAGAGCCAAAGCATGATCCTTGTTGTGTTATTAATGAAATTAAAAGCGCCACCTATTAACATACTCATCCTGAATTTCGTTGTTCTTGAATGGCAACATTGTAAAATAAGTAATTAAGGTTTGTTCTAAAAATATCTTGATGTTGTTAAAAGAAAATAAAAAATATTCCAAGAAACCATTTGAATTTACTTTGTAAAATCCAACATTTGAGGAGAAATTGAGTAGATTTATCACAAGGACGAAGCAATTCCAGGCTATAAACATTTTTTGTCTACTCCGGTTGCGGAATGATGATAATTTTAAAAAGTGGAAAAGAACCATATGCTTTTTCTTGAAGTATGTGGGTCACTTGAGCGAAATGTTTCGTCATTTAAATTAAGTACATCACGCAGAATAAACTTTACTGTGAGTTCTATTAAGCATTAATTGCAGTTTAAACTAATTACAAGGAAATTAATCGTAATGAGTTATGGCTTTTAATCAATCTATTCCGTGCTGTACAAAAATTCAGATTCCAAATTCTGAGTTTTTTTGGCGATGAAGAAATGTTACCAAGATGACGTATCGTGACGTGCGCGATGACGTAAATACTAAGGTTACCAAAATAGAATTTTCTGCATAATTCTTATTGATCTCCATATGTATGACGTAATAAAAACGAGGTTACCAGGTGCACAAGAAAATCCGCCAAAAATCGCCAATCTCAGAATTTGGCATCATGGATATACGGCACCTGTGCCAACAAATATTTCGTTTGTATTGATGTATTTTATTTCCTACCGTTGTATGTCTTGCACTTTCCTCTCAATTCTTAAATATATAAAAATATTTTAGATACTCCATTTACGCTGTAGCTCGCCTCCCATCTTGTCTAGTGGTCAGTGTGCCTGACTGCGGATAAGGAGGTCCTGGGTCCGAATCCCGGTTCGGGCATGGATGTACTTTCTCTTTCTATCTATCCTGTCTTTGTCCCTTCCTTGTATGAATGAGGTGTAAATGGTTGTCTACCCTATAAACGAGTTCCTATGGCATGTGTGTACTGAAGAAGTCGGACTCCACACCATATATGGTTCAGTTGGAAAAGTGGAGCAGCACCCCATATTGCCAGCCTAACTGGCACACGACAACAACAACGCTGTAGCTCTTCGAAACCTGATCTGCCATTGTTAAGACAACCAATAGCAAATGACCATGTAGTTATAACTGATTCTCGTGCAAAATTCCGCAAATCAAGAAAATTGGCGCCAAATCCTCCAAATCGACCCTCTGTCGCTTATGGCCATATTGCTCATTTAATCGCTTCATACTGTAAAATTTGTATTTTAACAGCAAAAAAGCTACTTAAAAGGAATCTTAGAAAGAATAATGCTATTCTTTTCAAGATTCACTTTAAGTAGCTTAAAACAATTGCACTTTAAGTAGATTAAAACAATTGCATTCTGCGTATATCCTCAACGTTTATTTTGTTTTGTAAAAGCAAATAAATATTTATCAAAACGGAATTCTTAAATGAATTTTTTTACTTTTGATAAACACAAATGTTTATCAAAATAGTAACCATATATTTGGTACATAGTTTTCTATTGTTGGTGAAAAATTGTAACTTTTGTCTTAATTTTTTTCACGGTCGACGAGACTCTACACGTGTGCAGCTAAACGAACAAATCATTTTTTTTAAATTCTTTTTGAAAGAGATTCTAATCAAAAATAAATATTTAAAGTGAATTACTTTTATAAAATAATCATTTTATTATTTTTTAACACCATGTTTTTATACAGCTGCTTGTTATTCTAAATGCTATTATTTTGGAAATTACTAGCATTAAAAAAGTTACTTGAATCAAGAGTAAGCTATGAAATGATGGAAAACCCGTTGCTCAATATAATAATATGTATTTTATTTTATTTAAACGAATGAAAATTGAATCAAGGCACCATTTCTTAAGATCAAAATTATCATTTGAAGACTTGCCATTTCTTTATATGGGACAGGAGAAAAATCATTAAATCTGAAATTTGAAGAAAAATTCCGTTTAAAAATCCTCGCACATAAAAATCTCATGATGCATATATACTAAATTTTAAAAAAATTGAATTATGATATTATTTGCATTATTTTTAAATGGATACGCATTTGTACTGTTATGTTTAAAAAATATTATGCATTTATGATAAAATTTAATAGATAAATCGGTTCATGCAATTAAATTTAATTAGTAATTCAGTTGCAATATTCAATATATTGATATTGCAATGCTAAAAATAATAGTTCGTTTAATATATCAATATATATTAGATAAATACGTGAGAAAATAAGAAATATGTTTTAGATAGTAGACTAACTATTCGTACCGGAAGAAATGCATAAACATAAATAATATATCATCTGAACCGGGACCAAAATTATTGGTTGAAAAATAATCTGGTGAACATATTTTAATAAATGTATAAAAAGCATGTTATGATGTATTATATGAATCATAAGAATATAATAATATTTTTTGAGATAACATAATACAATACGATCAATAACATCTAAAAAAATTGTTATTTTAAATAATGTAAAACATTATTGGCATCGGTACCGAAACAATTGGTTGAAGACTGACAATATGAAATTAATTGCAATTTACGAAAAAAAAATTTATATGCCAAGCTTTAAATTTAAAGAAGTGAATACAGAAGAATATAGAGGCCATGTTTGAGACAACAAAGACGTAATAGCATTATGAGAACTAGGAGAAACATAATCTTAAATAATATAATGCGTGAACCGGAACCACACAAAGGGAGAACAATAAGTTGAAAAATAACCAGATAAAAATAGTTATAATTTAAGAAAGAAACAGAATTTATGTTGGTGAGTTTGAATAAAATAAAATTTCTGTACTGTGAAACTTAAAATAATTAATGTGAAAATAATCAATAAAAAATTATATGTATTTGAAGTCACTGGTATGTTTTTTTCATTTATTTTTGAACATTATGTTTATACAAAAAAGAAAAGAATTCAGCCCAAAATAAATTAGCAGCATGTTGGATTTTAGTTTTACTTAAAAAATAATAAAATTTTTTTGCAGAAAAAAATTTTTTCCTTCGTTTGTTTCAATATTTTAAATGTTTATCCCATTGTAAATATGCCTCGTTATAGCTAACGAACGTGTGAACCACTAACATTTTCAAGGATGTAAGAATCTATTGTTGAAACAATCGGAAAATAAATTAGCTAAAGGAACACGTCTATCTAACCTAACAATTGATAGTTGATTAAACACAGATATATTTATCTTTTCGAATGTTCAACTACAGTTGTATTGCGATTCTTTAACCCGAATAAACATTTAGGCCACTGTTTATATTAATATCTGATTATAGAGACTTTTTGCGCGTGGAATATACAACGAAGGCCTTGGCTTAGAACCACTCTATCGGATTACGATAGTTTATCGTTTGATAAGAATATCCGAAAACCTGCATAATCCCAGATATCTTATGAATAAAGCACTTCTTTCACATCTGATTAGAAGATAAATAAACCCAAAAATAATTCTGAGAAAATCCAAACCTAATCGTCTGTGGGATCTTCTGTGCTATAATTAAGGCCACTTGTGGAATTGGGGATGATATTCTTTCTTTCTTTTTTTTTTTTTTTTTTTTTTTTCACATTCCAATTACAGTTTTCTAAATTTACGTGAAACCTATAATTTAATTTACTGAATTTAATATTATTTTTCTTTATTTGTGTTGCAAAATTTATACCTTGAAATATTTTCACAACTTTCTGCTTCAATATTACTGCTATTTTGTTTTTTCTTGACTTTTTGAGTAATACTATCATGTTATCTTATGTACATTTGAAGTCCAATCACAATTCTTACTCCATATATTTAAACTGTGCCGACCGATTGGCTGAGTGGTTAGCGTTCCTGACTCCTAAGCTGTTGGTCCCGGGTTCGAATCTCGGTTCGGGTATGGATGTTACTTTCCTTCTCTATTCTCTCTGTCCTTTCTTCTGTGTTGTTGTATGAATGTGAGCCTCCCTATAAACAAGTTTGTGGTGGTATGGCGCGAGTAACGATACTCACCTCCGTGACTTGGTTCACAGGTGCCCACTGGGTAACGATAAATGAGTAGCAGTTTCTGGCCTTGTTGTGTCTTAGGGTTCAGTCACCCTTGTGTGCCCGCCATTGGATTAAAAAAATTATTTTAACTGTATGGATGTTTTCATGAGCAATATTTTTTTATTCATTAAGTATTCATTTTTATTAAAATGATTATCGGATTTTTGATCTTAGAATTATTATGCTTATTTTCCTGGAAGTACAGAAATTTTTAACATTGTAATCATCTGTGAAGGTTTTAAAATATCATTTGAAAATTCTAAAAATATCATATAAATGGATGAATTCTAAGATACTCTTAAGGGCACGTTTAAATATATAAATTTTAATTATAAGAATATTTTTTCTCTCTCATGGTTTCTTTCAATAATTAAATATTTATCTTTATTTGGGTTTTCAATTATTGGATTTTCAATAGTAGCATTTTATGAAAATACAGAATTTTTATAACATTGAGTCTCTTTAGAGTTTTTAGGATGTCATTGGGAAATTCTAAATGTGTTCTATGGATGAATTTAGAATCTCCCGTTGTTAATATCGTGGGGAGAAAACATTTTTAAGAAATTATTTGAATGAATTTTAATGGTATGAATATTTTCATGGGCACTATTTTTTAATAATTAAATACTTATTTTTATTAATTCATTTGATATTGCTCTTGTTCTACTCTCATATTTGATATAAAAGCAGAATTCAAATTATTGATGTGGAAATTGAATTCTTTTATGGAATTTGTACCATTTATCTCTTAAGATTTATAAAATGATGTCTGCTTTTTAATTTTTTTATAATTATCAAACAACTTATTCGATATAATCATAAGATTCATTCAATGATTAGAATTTGAATTCCAAGAAATTTCGACTAATACATCCGTTTAGCCCCCCCTCTCCCTCCGCATCACCCCCTCCGATTAATTAGTATTACTCTTTTTTATTTTTCTCTTAAGCCATGGATTCGAAAGAATTGTACGATTCAATCAATTATTAGGATTTGAAATTGAATTTGGATTCGAAACATTTTAGACTATTACTTCTATTTTGCCGTTTCATTATCCTATAAGATTAATTAAATATTTTTTCGCTTTTTATTCCTGATCAACAAATTCCATAACTTAACAGAATATTATTATTGTTAAGTTTCGTACACGAAAAAGTTTAGAATTTCTCCAACCATAAGGTGAATAAACTATTTCATCGCCATGTAAAGTTAATTAAATTCTATATTACTTATTGTTTATATCATTCTTGTCCCACAAATTTAAAAAACGTTGGTCAACTTTTTTTAAGATTCATTTTTAGAATACAGTTTATTTTTGTTCTAAAGAATTTTTTTTCTTTAAATTTAACGGAAAATATCAGAAAGATGAGAATTTTTCTAATTCCTTAGTTCATTCGCAGATTCTTAGATTCAAGGTGTTGAATCTTTGTTTAAAATTATTTTCCTGCGTGAGAAAACTTTCAGAAGCATTGACCGGAGATTGTTGATCAATAATTTACTCATTTTTATCACAAACTGATTATAGATCAGACTACCTTTTGTATTCTAAATGTAAACAAAACGAAGAGAAGTTTTTTTATGTTTCACTTTATCACGGCGACGACCTTTACCAATGCGCAAGAAAAAGTTGGCGGCCAAGGATACGGTGTTTTCCCATAATTTTTTTCCCTTGGCGAGATCATTTTTAGCTGGCGTGACTAAACGGCACCGATTTCAGGAAAATGTTTACAAGAACAACTGTCAGCACTTGGCAATAACAAACTCCAGGAGAGACAAATAAATAAACCCATAATCGGGACGTTGTTTCAAAAATCTGAAACTGAAAATCCCACGCGAAAATGATTTCAATAAACACTCTGTGTGACTGTACGATTAATTATACATTCCTCCTAAAATGTGAGTCCATTAAGAAGCAATTAATTAATTTTTGTTATAAGTTAATTAATATTTTGGCGATGTGTTTGGCGATTTATTCTTTTATTAAATAATTGTATCATATGTGTCGAATTTCATTGAAAATTTGAGAGCTTTCCTTACAATATATAATTTACAATATCTAGATATAATATCTATATAATAATATGAAAAGATATAATATACAATATCTAATTGATATAGACAAACTTTTAGAACAATTTTCATCGATAAGGCTATTTATTATAGTGTAAGTAAATGATGAGAGAATTTTTACAATCTGTTCCAAAAGTGCGTCTTATCAATTTATAAGCTTCTTTATATGTGCAATATTTCCAAAAATCTCATTTTCACTTACAACTTTATGATCCATTTATAAAATAAATATAAATATGATTATAAATTGATTGAATCATATAAAAATATGAATGATATTTTTAAAAAAGTTAATGCAAAGAAGACGATTTAAACGATCGAATAGGAAATTATTTCTGAAATCGTACTAAAACCCAACTTCACCCTAATTGAGTATATGTTCAAAATGATGGTTATTTTTAGAACAAGAATGGAATTAAAGCTCTTTATATATTATAAGTGATGTACGCTACCATATTTCTTAAATTGGAAATTATTGTCTGGATAACTAATTTAACTTCCAGAATAATTTGACATAATAAATTTATTATCTAAGAAGAAAGAGTAGAATATATATGATGAGAACTAAATTTAATTATGTAACAGTCCCGCACACTCAATTAAATGCACGTTATAAATTCATCACGCATTGTACAGATTTTTTATAATTTTTCTCATCTTAATATTATTCTGATTTTTAAATTTGGACTTCCAACAACTCACATTGATTTACTTTCTAGAAATTTTAACTCAGCTACTATAGAATTTTTTTTCCGCTTGGTATTGCCAGGCAGATCGAAATGGGGGAAAAACCCGGATAAACGAATTTTTTTTACTACCTTTTTTTCATACCATTTTCCTAAATAAAATTCTTTTTCTTTTTCATGAATTCTCGTATGGAGTTGAATTGGAAAATGCTGCCTGAAATTTAGTAAAATTTACATCAGTATATTGTAATTAGCTGATTTATGAAATATAGGCAATATATTTCCCTTCAAATTGTATCATTTATTTCAGTCATTAATTTAAATCATAATTAAGCTGATTTGAACAAATTGTGAAAAATTGCTTATGCTACTACTTAATATCTCCGGAACTATATTCCTTTTATGAGCAGAAATATATTCTTTCCCTTTTAAAATTGTCATCCATACGTCAACCACTAGATGGGGAGCAAAAAATATGTGCAGAAAATATATATCTACATTCGCACATATTTTTAAAAGAAACATTTTATTACCATTTGTTTGAAAAAAATATCGTTTTTTTCCAAAAATTGAAAAAAAAAATTATAGCGAACATGTTAACGCTTTTTCCAATATTCTGCCGATCAGAAATATGTTGGATTGTTGGTAAAAAGAGCCAAAAAAAGCTGTGACTTCAATATGTTATAACTTTACAATATAAAATAAAATTTTCCAAACTACACCACAAAATTGTGTATTAAACTAAATTAAGTATAAATAGTAAATATGATTGTTATTGTTGTTACTAATGACACTTGAACAAGCCAAGCTCGCTATGCCTTGGCTATGCAAATCTAAGTCAATTGGGAGCATCTTTCGTTTTAATCAGAGCACCATGAAGGAGAAAGTACGATTTTGCTCTACATACATGCCATAGGTACCCGTTTATAGGGTAGGCAACCATTCACACCTCTTTCATACAAGGAAAGGACAAAGACAGGATAGATAGAGAGAGAAAGTACATCCATGCCCGAACCGGGATTCGAACCCAGAACCTCCTTATCTGCAGTCAGGCACGCTGACCACTAGACAAGTTGGGCGGCATAGTAAATATGAAGAAATAGCAAATGTCGTTATTTCTGTAAATTGGGCAATTTTTCTTCTAAATAAGTACATTATTTGGTATAGAAACTGCATTTCTTTAAGACTGGAGATTTTGCTAATTTTAAATATACTTTTATACTAAATATGCTGCATTTTTAAACTTTTTATTTTCAATGATCAGATTTTATTAACATTTAATTACTTTTTTATCATGTATATTTAAGGGGAAATATATATTAACGAGAAAATGTTTTTAATTATATTTATCATGTTAAAGAAGATAATCATAAAGTTTGTGTTATAAAACTTTCAAGCCAAAATTTGATCTAAAACATAACTTTTATTCTTGAAAAATGATTTCTCTCTCTCTCTCTCTCTCTCTCTCGCATCCCTTATTATTAATTCAAAACTTTCTATTCTAAATCTATAAAGATAATTTTATGCTAATAGCGGTTTATGATTTTTTTTAATTACTGATTCATAGAATTATAATTCATTCAAGAAAATCAAACGATTTATTTTCTTAAGCTTTATAAATTATTTTGTCTTTACATTTGTGTGTTTCTGTGCACTTGCGTTGAGTGGTATTCGACTGCGCAAACGATTTCTATAATTAAGTTCAGCCTTTTTTATCTATAATTACGAGCATAATATTTGAATCTGAAAGACGTAATCTTTTTTTACTTATTGATTTCTTCACTGTCATATATGAGTGATATAAAGAATAAATCTGAGGAAATATATAAAATATCTGGGAGTCTTCACAATTTATTTTGAAGATCCGATTAAATCATATCCATAACTACTCCTTTCTACTTAATCATAATAAACCTAACCAAACACAGTAATCGCTTTATAATTTTGTGCATGTTAAATGACTAAGTCGACACCTGAGTTGTCATCTGGACACCTTTATCTTCAGGACACGATCACAACACCTTATCTCACTATAACCATTTGACCCATTGAGATAAGAATATGAACAATAACAAGGGGAGGGGGGAATTCTTATTTTAAATAACTTGCTCTTCTTTCTCAGTAATGCATGAGCATGCGCAATGACTTAAATTGAGTTGAGTATCTTAAAGTTATACGGAATATAGCTTTATTTACTGATGAAGTCAATTAATATCAATAATTTCATTCATTTTTTTACGATAGTTTAATATATAAACAACAATTTTATTTTGTTTGCCGAATTTTGATCCTAGATTGAAATGAAAACGACTTACGCAAAGGAATGCAGTTTATATTTGTTTGCAAAATTGTGGCTAAGTTAATACATAGCTGTTTCCTTTCAAAATTCTGATTATAGAATTTGTAATTAACTTAAGCCATAATTAACGGTGATTTAAATACATTGTAAAGTTGCTTATGCCTTGAGTGACACCATTCCGGAACTCTGCTCGCTTCAAGAATGATTTTTTCTTTCCACTTTAAAATTGCTTACCTAACCAGTGTAGCTAGAGAAAAAATATGTACGCCATCAGATCCAATATACTTCAGTGTAATTTTCTTTAAAAAGATAACGGTATTTGCCTTTTTTTAATTTTTGAAACTGCAGCGAACGCGTTTGTGGTTTTCCCATTCTGCTAATGCATTGAAATGTGAAAGAAAATATAATCTCAACTTCAATATTTAGTAATTCTGTAACCAGAGAAAATTTTTAAGCGTATTACAACTCTTTCGATTTGTTTCTGGCTGCACTACGTCAAAGATTTCATTTTGTGGTGCAAAATAATGTTTTATAAATAGATTTAAGGAAATGATATATATCTTCAATTTTTTAGAATCACTACCTTTCTCCATTGAAATTCAAGGCACTGAAAGGTTGGTGAGTTCTGTTTGTTAGTCAGATATAATTGTGCTGCAGGTTGGTTGAAAAGGGCATCGCTCTTATGTCCGGAAAAGTAGCGGGTTCGATACCTGACCCATTCAAAGTGTATTACTCCGCCTTTTATCACCTCAGTGAGTCGATAAAACTGAGTACCAAGCATGCTTGGGAATTAAACATTGGGGATTTTCACGTTAGGCTAACCACCGAACCTTCGCACCCCAGGGCCCTCGTTCAGGAAAACACATGTGGGCACTGTAAACCTAGAGCCCACAGGGCTATCATGTTACAGAGCTTAGTAGTGTATATGGAAGATTACATTTAATATATGATACTATATTTCGCACTATAGAGACATTTTCTTAATATGATGATTAATTTGTATTAAGAAAATAATACTAATTAATTACAAAACTGTATTTTCTTAATAGAAAATAATACAATTAAGAAAATACAATTTTCTAATTTCAAAAATATTATACCATAATTTACACTTATGGAGTCATTTTCTTAACATGATGTGATTAAAGATGTTTTATTTTAGTATTAATTATGAATATGTGTGGAAATATATTAATTATGAAAAACGTAAAAAATATTATTGTAGAAACTCTAGTTAAAAAAATAAATAATTGTTTGCATTCAAAAATATTTCATGCATCATATGGTAAAAGTTTTCACACTTTTTCATATCGAAGTTTAAATATGAATATTGAAATTAAAACTGAACTAGTATCATAATGTAGAATTTGAGCACTTTGAGAAAATAATTTTTATGTCTTTTTATCACTTTACATTTATTAAAATTTAATATTGTAATCTCTATACCCTTCTATTGATTAAATTTGGAAAAATTGCTATAAAATTTTTAACACAAATTTGATTAGAAAGTGTCAATAGTTATTCGTTTTTAATCCCAATCATTTAATCACTATTTTACAAAAGATTCCATATAAGAAATACAAAAATTCCTTTGGAACCAAACAACTGCTGATAAAGGTTGATTGACTTTATGGCATAAGCATTCCTTAATAGCTATGAACCAGAAAGACGAATTTTGATCGCTAAATGTCAGGGAAAACATGTTTCCGAAGAATCAAAAATAGCACCCGATTATCTAGAAACCAGCTTAACCACATTCACCAAGAAGAAGCATATTTGTTAAACTTCTAATTAAAGAGTTTCGCCCCACACCATTCAAACGATATTACTTTTTTGATTATCAGACGATTTTAATCAAACAATATAGCGATTTATATAAAAAAAATTTATAAATGCTTCTAAAACTTGATATAGTTTATAAAATTGTTTTATATTTAGTATATAAATTATCAATACGGATAATTTATGTTTATAATTTACATGCATTCTCAGAATAAAGTTTTGTATGTGCTCTTAATTTAAATTCTTGCCTCAGAGTATATAATGATGTTACAGTGTATGGTATAAAAATATGCATATTTATTGTAACTCATTTTTAAATTTATGAAATACAAATTTTTAATATACTCGAATGTTTTTTAAATTGTCTTTTTAATTTTAACTCTGGTCCAATTAATGTAGTTTTAGAGATAGGAAATTTGAATTACAAATGCTATTCAAAATTTAGATTTTAAATTCTATGACCAAAATGATATCAAAATCCAAAATTTCTTAATACTATAAATGAACTTCGTGTATAGTCTAAATTTTCATATAATGAAAGATTAATTACTGGATTTGTTAACAGTTCTAAATTAATCTAATTTAGATTTTGTTGACATAATACAGTTCTTTCCAAATTAGTCATCAGTTCTCATTCAAAATTAATCAAAATTTTATTAATCAATCGAATTCAAATTTATCTTAATATATCTATATTCTATTTATAATGTAAATATTATGATGAAATTATGTAAATGATCTAAATTATATATTATCCAAATTTTAATTTCAAATTTCATTAATTCAAATTAATTTAATCCAGATTTTGTTAATGGATTTACATCAAACTAGTATTTTTATTAGTTCTTTTTATTCAGATTAGTATGAAGATATTTATTTTTTTAATTAGTACCTAATTAATCTAATGAATAATTCATTGATAATTTTTATAGTAAATAAAAATTAAATAATATGAAATCACGTGAAATATATATTGTATTATGTTTTAATCTAAAATTTATGTTTTGCATTAAAAGTAAAATTACATTTTATCATAATATAAACTGATTGTCTTAACAAAAAAAATCAGCTCTAATATATATATATTTATATATATATTACGAAACTAGGTATGCAGGCATGTAATTTAGAAAGAAAAACAATTTCTGATTGGTCACTTTAAAAACGCATCACAATTGGATGGCAGCCAACCCTAATAAGAAAATCTGGAAGAGGGGGGAAGAGCTTTTGAAATAACAGTGGCATAAGAATCCGAATACATCCGCTGTTTATTCATTGCATTAAAATATTAAAGCTGGGGAGTACATCAAGCGAAATGAAGATAAGTAGGCGCAAAACATCTCACCTCTATTCGACACCTCGTTTTAACATAAAAGGCAATGCTAATCGACAGGTGTTTCCCGCAGATAAAACATTAGTCCGTTTCCTAAGCTCAATTGAGTGAAAAGCAGGTCTCGAGGACATTTAAATTTTTTTATTCTATCTGTTTCTCGTATTCCATTGAATAAATTACATTTCCTTTCATTTTTAGCCTTGGACAGAAGTTGCAATGTTGAATTTTGTCGCCTATTGTTTTTTTGGAAGTCATAAGTGAGTGACAATTCACGCTCCGCTTGTTTTCTTCGCAACTTAAGGTTGTGTTTTTCTTTGCCATTTCGAACGAAGAAAACATGTATTTTCATTTCAGATTATTTTAGAATTTAATATGAGTTTGGTTGCTCAACTTTGGCAAGAATCTCTATATTGGCGAAAAAATTTACAATAATTATAAATTTTTTTTTGTAATAATAAAAAAAAAATTTTGTTCATTTTCACAGGCCTTATCGAAAATGACACCAAAAGTATCGCCAAGTTAAATGCGTATAACTTGTGGCTTCCATATTTTTTTAATTGTTTTGAATCAAGACGCTTATTTTTCTCATGAAATTTCCGTTACCTGAATTGTGCAAGATATGATTCTAGATCATGATAACAAGCTGTACCTTGTGTGAATGATCTTTATTTCCTTACAACTTCTTAGCGCTTTTATAAATTTTTGCCTATATTTAGTTTCATTTATTGCCAATTCTCGCATATTCGAACACAAAGTGCTATATATTTGTCCTGGAATAACAAAATGGAGTCTTATAAATTTAAAATCTTGATATTTTTTTAACAACATTTAACTTGAAGAAAGAATATTTGGATCTCACGGGATTAAAATTCGTTAAATTTGGCTAAAAGGAGTTGAAATTGAAATTGCTTTGGGTTACCCTACCTTTAGCTAATAAATTTTGGCTCTTTTTAATCCATATGATTTGGCTGTGTATAATGAAAGCTTTGAAAATAAAGTAGTAATGAAAAACCACTGGATAAAACCTATATCAATTTAAGGGAAGGTTATGTTTTCAGATGCTATATCAGTGATTAAGCTGTTTTTTAGTAGATAATAAGTCAAAGAGAATAAAACATTTTATAATACAATCAGGTGAATTAAAACTGCATGAAATGACGCTATGTTGCATGATTTCCAAAACGGATGTTGAACTTTTACAAATCTTTCAAAGTTGTTTTTAAGCAAACATAACTAAAAATTTCCAACATAAATTCCATTTTTATGAAAAGGTTTATGAAATGAATTTGGTAAAAAACACAGCTGACTATTTCAATAATGATGGAATATCTTTTTATACGCCGCTTAAGATAAACTTATTTTCACTAATAAACAGAGCTTGACTAAGGGAAGGTTATACGGGGCAATAGCCCTAGGCCTCCACATTATCAGGAACCCCAAATCGAATAAAAAAGTTTATTTTACGTTGTTCATCGAATAGAATTGCTTGATAAATCGAATAGGATCGTTTGCTAAATCGAATAGAATCGTTTGCTAAATCGAATAGAATCGTTTGTTAAATCGAATAGAATCGTTTGCTAAATCGAATAGAATCGTTTGCTAAATAGAATAGAAAATTTGTTATTTTGAAGCAAAAGGATACCCCAAAAAGTTTTAACTCCTGGAACCAAGTAGGCTAAATCAGTCCTTGCTAATGAACAACAAATTAATATAGCTCTAATTAGTAAAAAACAAGGTCCGACGCGTAATTAGAACATAGAATATAGTGCAACAATTACGTTAAATCAAAATATAGTGAATCTCACCATGGCCCAGTGTTGTGACTGCTCTTCGAAGTCAAATGTCCCAGGTTCGAGGTTAAATTATGATTATTTTCCCTTTAATGTAAAAAGATATTTCATTTCTACTTTTAGTCTGTATTTATCTGTTGGGTGGTAGCTCGAGATTTTCCAGTGTACCCTCCTTTGAGACATATGAATACGATCCATTCTCCAGGAAAAGTCTACCAGGAAAACAATTATATACTCCATGAAGCGTAAGGAAAATTTTGCAATAACCTTCGGTTATTAAACAGTTCATTGTTCTGTAACAAATCAAACGAAAATTATGGGTAATGATGGTTAATGTGTTCTTGTATAATATTCAGAATTCAGTAAAACTTCATTCACACACACTTCTTACTATTCTTAGACATTTATTTAGAAATTTTCATTGATTAGTTAAAATTAGAAAAAATTTTCTTTTTGCTTTTGCATATATGCGTTTTAAAAATTGCTCATAAAAATAGAATATTTTTTAAAATCTCGTCCTCAAAGTTTTTGCTTTTCATCTCGTTTATTACAGATTTGAAAATTAATATAAAATTGCTTGAAAATTTATATTATTACTAAAAAAATAACATGAATTTATAAATAATCACAGTCTAAAGTTCGAAATAATTATAACATCAACAAAACAAAATTTGACCAAAAACTCATCAAAATTGTTTCCGACACAATCGTAATAATTTTCTGAGTAGATAAATATGAAATTTTATTAGACATTGTGATTGCTCTAATTCCTAATTTCATCATTCCAAGCTTAATTTTTACTCATTAAATATATTCAAATAGAGGAACCTTCCAGTCGTTGCACGTGAACAGAAGCTGCACGTGAGTTGTTTTCTAATAAAAAATAAAAATAAAAAATTTTGTCTGTTCTAACCACACGTGCGAGAAGTTTAGTTCTGTACCTTCCACGTGCCAAACAGGCCAGTGAAACAGCTCTACCCTACATTCTCTTCAATACTTTGTCTTGAGGTTGTTTTAATTGTTCCACTGCTTAAAAAGGGTTTCTTTCCCTCAGATTTGATTTCCTTTATGTCACCTACCTCGAGTTATTGACCAGGTGCCAAATTCAACGGGAAAATAAAGCCGGTTTTTTTTTCTTCCCTAAATTCGAATTCACTCAACCGTAACTTTATTTACAGCTACATTTCGCTTTATTCTTTATATTCTCTACCGCCAACACCATATGATGAGCAGTTTCCCAATGAATTTAGTTTTGGAACGCAGACGACTTTCCGTAAATCGGATTGCAACTCAACTCAAAATCGAACACTAAATCTTAATGAGACATCTTATTCAAATAAATTCGTTATTTGAGGATCCAATAAGCTTTCGTATTTTAAATCAATCAATGAAATATATTTTGTAACCCTTTATTCCGGTAAAAAAATATGCGCTTTTTTATAAATAACTTTTAGATAAAATCTTAAAAATTTGCTATTTAGAATACTAATTCAAAATATGCCAGCATAAATTGAGAAATCACGAAATTTTTCATTATCTCTATTTCTTTTAGTCGTAATTGGTGTTTTCTGTGTTTTTAAATGTACCGCTTACACCAAGCTGAAAAGTTTTCCAGTAAATATACTAATTTCTGAATGTAGGTGACTTTTCTTGCGAGTTTTTTAATATTAATTTAAATGTGATATGTTCTATGCTCTTATAGATTTGTAATTAAAAGATTTAACTTGTTAATTCAAAATATTAGCACAAAAATATGCAAACATATGTAAAAACTGCGAAATCATTCATTTGCTTTTTTCGCTGTTACTCATTTTCATTATTGTATCTTTTATGAAAATTCCTATAAATAATGTATTTTTTTATAAATATTTAATTAATTTTATTTCAATTCTATATAATTGAATTCTAACTATACTATCACTTTTTCTTTCAAATATTGTAAAATTAATTTTCGTACGTTTTTTTTTTTTTGCCCAATATTCGTTTTTAAAGAAGTAATTCATTAAACACTTACAGATTTAAGATATTATCCAGAACTTGAATTATTCTATATCTCTTAATTTTATTAATTTATGTGTGATTGATTGTATAGCAATAAGAAAAATTAAAGGAAATCATTAAAAAACAGAATACACAGGCAATTTGGAAAATGTCAGGTATATAAAAAAATAACGAACTGAATTGTTCTAGACTTTAATCATGTTTCAAATATCAAAGGAAGGAATAATAATATAATAATAAAAATAATAATAATAATATAAAGGAAGAAATTTATGTATACATTTTCCTTGAAAACGTCAATTCATTGTTTCAAAAATAAAATTAATATCTTTCGCAATATTAAAAGCACTTTGTGATAGTTAAAATACGAAAATGATAATCAGAAACTCTTTTTAATGATTTGGTTGAACTTCTTGAAGTAAAATTGTTGCAATTTTAGCTTATCATTCTGTTCTGAAAAAAACCAGCCTAAATGATTTTTTTTTTCGATTTTGATAGAAGTAATTGTCTGCTAATATTCCTTTTTCCATAAAATATATTTGTAATTAAATTTAAAATTTAATTTTTTAAATTCTCAATTTTTTGTACATATTAATAAATATTTATATGGAACTTTTTCCCTATTTGATTTTAATTAACAAAAAAAATTTTCATTCTTTCTTACAACATCACAGTTGGTTTCATGTTAAATAAAATTTATGATAATTTTTAAAAATCGTATTAACAAAATTGTAATATATTTCCTTGATTATGTGAGAATATTAGTTCGAAATAAATACCTTTATTTTTAAATTTTTATGCTTTGAATTGTCAATGAATATCAAAAAGTCCAATGAAAGCCTTTTTGGAAATCAATTGAAATATTTTTATATTAAATTAATTTTTATTGATAATTTTCCATTATACCTCCATACGATAATCATCGCGCGTAATAGGAAGGAAAAATCATTTATATACATTTTTTCAAATTGAATAATTATCACTTATTGGCAAAGCTTATTTAAAAGCCAATGTTTATTTCGAGCGGAAACTGTTTAGCAATTTCATCGGTAATCGATTGCGTAAGTATATTGTGATAGTACCTTTTTTTCAATGAAACAAAATTAAAGTTTGCTTTATTTGGCTGTTTTTTGCCCTTGGTAATTTGTGACCATAATGCTCCTTTTAACCGACAAAATTATCACCAAGCAATGTTTTGTACCAACTAGCTTTAGCTTTGTTCAGCATTTAGCTTGTTTACCATTGTTTATAACTTTTTAGTCAATTTTTGCACACAAAAAATCAATTGGTATACATCAGATTGAAAATAAAATTTTGAATCAAAAAAATCATCACATCTACATTATATTATTTTCGCTTCTCCGTAAGAAATATGCTATTTCTTCAGGCCCATATGTGGGTATATAATGGAAAAGTACCTTTTTATTACATAGATTTAATATTATTTACAATTTTATTGCTTTTAAATTTATCATATTTTATGTTTTAATTTATATATTTTTAGCTTCTAATTATTATTATTAATTTTGATAATTTGAAATTAATAAAATCAATAATAGTAATAGCAGTAATTCAAAATTCTATGAATCTGTGATACCTATTTCGGAAAATACATTTTACGGAAAGTGACTATCAGTGAATCTTAAACTCTAGAAAGCAGCATTTGTGATTCAACTGTATATATTATAATGAATTCGTGATAAGTTTTTTTATTTTCTTATTAACATTTTATGAGTTCATGAATAACACGAGTAAATCCATTGAGAACTTTTTCCCCCGGCAGGAAAGAATGTTTTCGCTGATACGATTTTTCAAAAACCAGCACCGCCCAAATCCAAAAACTAGTTATGAAATCATGAGAGAGCAATGCTCCATCTTGAATTCTTCTAAGAAGTTTCATATTCTAACAACTAAACGATGTGAAAACATGCCAAAATACAAGTAATAAAACAATAAAATAATTTCGTATTTATAATAAAGAAAAAAAATATAGGCAAAACCAAACGATTTTTCTAGTGAGGAGGAAATCTAAATAATTTTTTTTTTCTTTTCTTTTTTTTTTAACTTTAAGCACATTATTAAATTGCACAATTAGATTAAAACTCTAAAAGTTTCTTTAGTTAAATTAACGTGCTAAAGGTGCTTTAATATAATTATTTAATTTAATAAATTATTAAAAATTAAAAATAAAGTTAATTTTTTATTCGAAAATCGTTTGGTTTCGTCATAGAAATTTTTTCTCCTGTCCTTTGAATAAATTTTTCATAAACTGATTTATAAATAGTAAAAAATGAAATCTAATAGAAAAAAAACTATTTATTCAATTTAAATAGAAATTAATTTCTTTTAAATTATTTTTATATTTTTTATTTAAATACACAATTTAAATTTAAATAATTTAATTTAAATTTTATATTTATTCTTTTATTTGATTTTTTATTCTTTTGATTTAATTCAAATTAATTTCTTAAAGTGCAGTCCAGAACAACTTCCATTATTTGTTACTCGCTTAACAACCCTTCCATATAATTTCATCCAATATAATCCTACTAAAATAATATTGGATGAAATTATAAGTCAATGTCTCTTTTTATTCAACATCATCCTATTAAAATGTTTATTCAATACAATTACGACTATTTTTAAAATATGCTGATACGCTTTTAAAACTGAAAGCAAAATATCATCTATTGAAAGGGTCACATAATACAAAGCATAAAAAAATAATAAGAGAGTGAAAAAAGGTGTGTATTTTTTATTGTAGATTTAATACACCGATTCCCAAGTACATCAACATTTTAATGTTTAAAAAATGTAATGTCTCATTAAAAATATTTGCGTATAAAAAGTCTCTAATTTCCGAATTTATCCCAATGACTATTCAGAAATGAATTTCGAATTTATTGACTTAAAACTCATACAATTCACCTTTGCAATAATTACAATAAAATATGAAAATAATTAAAAGAAATTACTAATTGAAAAAAACGCATCCAATTTTTGATTACTTTTGCAAAAAATTGCAACAGTAATTCAAGACTATTAAATGAGATTAACAAATAGATTTAAATTCGAAGTCAAATATGTTTTATGTGTATTCTCTTGGATTTATTCTCTTAACTAACTATATTAGGACTCATTTTCTTTTATTTAATAATTTCTGATAGTTTTGAATTATGATTTAAATTACTGCGAAAGTGAATCATAAGAAAAATAATTGGACATATTTTCTTCCATTTGTTAATTTCTTCTAAATATTTTGGATAGCAATAGTAATTATTACGAAAGTGAAATTTTTTTTTTTAAAAAAAAGGGGTAATTGGATAAAATGAAAGAAAAGTAGCATTTTCTTTCATTTTCTAAACAACTTTGATTGTTTTGAATTTCTGTAATTACTATTGCAAATTTTTTTTAAAAAAATACAAAATTATATTTAAAAAAAAGCACTGCACGCATTTTTTTCCATTCTTCAATTATTTCTGATTGTTTTGAATTATTTTCGTAATTATTACAAAAGTGAGTTGGAACACAATTTTTCCCATTTGTTAATCGCTTAAACTTCTTTCGAATCGTTACAAATGAAATAAGCCGATAAAAAATTGTTAACAAAAGATGCATTATAAAAAAAAATAACCACTTTATTTCGTAAACAACATACTTTGGCTTTCAATGAAAAATTTTGTCGTAATTTGCTGTAACTGAGACTATATTATGTTAATTAACATGTAATTATTCAAAACAAAGAGAATGTTTGTTTTGTTTTCATAAAAAAAATCTTAACATAATTCTCTGTAATAGAGTTTTTATTAGTTTAATTAGCATTTCATTATTTAAATAAAAAAAAGAAAGCTTTGCATATATTATATTATTAAATTTGCTGAAAAAAATGAGTTAACTTTTTTAATTTGTTTGATTTTTTGAGTTTGAAAATATTAATATAATAAAAAGAAAATGATTTCACAATTCTTTTACCAATATTTTTTTCCAAAAATTATGTAAGAATAAATTACATTTCTAAATTGTGATTCACACTTAACTTATTTATTTTTCTCATATTATCTATTTTTTTCATATCGTGTAATTTTTTATCATATTATTTATTTGTAATCGTGTTGTCACATATTCGTTGAATAATTTATTCCACTCAAAGTCACCTGTGTAACTTCCCACTCAAATATTGAAGGCAGCCATTCATGCTCAGAGCCTAGGAGCTCTGCCCCACCTTAATTTGAATATTTCATAGATAAGGATCCATAAACACTGCTGTTGAAAGAGCGCAAATGAAGTTATTATTGTTTGTTTCTGCAAATGAAGAGTATCGCGAATTTTCATTAATAACTAAGCCTATGTATGTTAAATTTATGAGGATAATGTGGTTGCACTAGTTGTGGTTTATTATCGTCCTCGAAATAAACATTTAAGAACTTTGTGAATAAAATGTTATTCCATTGCTGCAAACGATTTCTGCTCTCAGTAATTAATGTAATTTTTGAAAAAAAAGGGTCCATTGGGCTTAAAAATAAAATTAACGAATACGATGCACTGTATTAAATTAGGGAGTGATACAGTAAGCACTCGTTTTTGTGAACTTCGAATTTACGAACTAGGGACTGTCCCCTAACATAGTTCTAATAGACTCAATGACAATTTTAACTCCTTTTTACGAACTAAAAATTATACTCCTACTGGAGAATCATAAATTTTTCGAATTATCGTTAGCTAACAGCACTGCTGATGTTTCTGAACATTTTGAACCAATTTTCGCGGGAAATTTCTCCCGCCAAATCTGACTCCATTCTTTTAGCCTATGCAACAGATAATTGCAAATATTGTACTAACAACTGTGCAGTTTGCCAAAGCATCAAAGATACTTTCTAACCGTACAATATCTTTATCTAGGTACATAATTTAAAAAAAAAAAAAAACGTGTGAAATGTACATTAAATTTACATCTTTTAAATTCACATATGAATCATGGTATTACTGACAATATTTTCATACAACATCCTCGCTCTTTTAACCCATTAACCCATTTCCCCAAACCTCAAAAGAAAGATTTTATATTTTTATTTGTATGTAAACGCTGCATCGATGAAAACATTCCACTTCTTAAAAATTGATTTTTAAACTGGTAAACGTTGCTTCGTTTCTTACGAAAATTATGGGTATATTTAAAGATTTTCGTATTAAAACAGTTCGAGTGGTAAGCATCATTCCAATGATTACCATTCAAACTATTTGCCAGTTGTTATAACTGGTGCAACATTCAAACTGTTCTATCAGTTAGGTGGAACGTTGCTGAAAAAAGATGATTAAATTTTTGTAATTTAGAACCAAGCAGAAAACTTCAAAGAAGTGAGCTGTCGCCCCCAAAAGTTACATTTCGCATGGAAGATATTGTTGTTGATGCACCAACAGGCTTCTTTGCATCTAGACGTGACTTGGGCTTTGCCAGTTAGATAGAAGTAGCCGGGTGGAGTATTCGTAATTTTGAAGCAAGGACCAAGCAGAAGACTCCCAATAATTTGCCTGCCACCCCAGAGGTATCATTTCTCTTGGACGACATTGCGATCACGCTTAGTTTTAACGTGCTCCAGCCGCCATTAGCGAACACGACGGATCTTCTGTCAGCCGGGATTCGAACTCACTACCTTCCGATAATGAGAACAACCCCCTAACCAACCAGGCCACTGCGGTTCCTGGACGGGGGTAATCTTCATCATTTAGAAGCAGAAGACCTCCTAATACTTGACTCCCCACCCACAGAGATATCATTTCACTAGGCGGATATTGCAACCATGACATATTTAACATGCTTTAGTCGCCATTAGTGAACACGACGGATCTTCTATTAAGTCAGGAATCGAATTCGCTACCTTCCGTCATTAAGGATTTAATTCGTCATTAAGAAATCATGGAAATGGAATGAAATTTGCTGCATGTGTAATATGTATAAATGATTAAAAGTTAATAGTAATGTGAGCGACGTTTTTCTGAGCCAAGCTCCCACAGCCTAAAGTTTAAATGGTCTCTCTCTCTCTCTCATTGCCCTGATGTTAATGCAGAATTTAGCAGTTCGGTTGAACCAACTGTTTAAATATTTCAAATTTTCCTAAATGATTATTATCTTCCAAAAATGTAACCGACCTGTAAGCTGAGTGATAGAGCTCAGATCTTTTGTTCCATAACTCGTTGGTTCGATTCTCACCTATACAGGGATGATCTTAGTAACTTGGAAGTCGCATTAAATTATAGTTTCCAGCGAATAGGTCCTCTGTTCAAAGAATATTACTCATAATGCTTTGAAAAAATCAACCCAAAGATGAACTCCTTGGCGTTAAATAATTCACCTTCTAAATTGATTAATTACAGGATATAAAATTTACAGGAATTTCAAAGTGTTTTAATGGTCATATAAATTAATCACAAATACTGTATTTAAAGTTTCTAAGTAATACATAGTTTCTATTTTAAGTTTGGCTCACAGAAATTTCACTCCATTCTATGTAAGCTTTTCTATATTCATCCTCGAAAATAAATTCAACGGATTTTTTATTGTATGTATTGTATTTATTTTTGCCCAACTAAGGTTCTCTTTGTTCTCATTTAAATACAAAATGGTGTTTCTCATTTCTGAATTTCATGTCTTTCAGGTGATTTCTAGTGGAGTTATAACAAATAAACACTTGTTGCAAATGTTTTGCGCACCAATGTAGAAATATTAAAGAATTGTCTCTTACATGCTTTTTATAGTATTGAGGACTATTAATATAAATATATTGAAATTTATATATTTATAAATATTTCTTAATATTGTAGAAAGCATAAATATATAAATATATTAAAATATAGTTAGTGAGAACTATTAATAAATATATTCAAGTACACATTTTTACAAATTCCGACAATCATGTTTTCCAATGTCAAAATCTTAGATTGTATCAGTTAAACAAAATGCAAACGGCCCTGAAAACGATTGTACTTTCTTCTATTGAAGAACAGTTGTAGGAGTGGATGAGTTTATTCTTTTCAAATAAATAAATAAATGAAATGAAAAAAAAATCGTTTGACTGAATACTTTAGAAATAATAAGGTTACGAAAAATTCTTATGGAATCTCAACCCTGGGAAACTTATTTTTTTAGAATTTTTATACTTTCACTCGATATTTTTCATTATACTACTATCTCAATTAATAATGAAAATATTTACTTTTCGTATTTAGTAAATTATCAGTAGAATTAAATACTTTTTTTTAATAAGTTGATTTTTCTTAGTAATTTAAATGTTTTTTCATACTGTTTGAACAGACTTTTTACTTCTATTTCATCATAAAAATGAGATACATAAAAATGCATTTGATTCTCAAACAGTTTATACCTGTAAAAGTGTTCTATTTGCCCTTGCCAAAACTAGGACTTTATTATAATTCAATTGTTCAGCTAATAATTATTTGAATTATGAATGTTAGTATTTTATTTATAAATTAATGTATTATTAAAATTTGCTATGACAATTATTGCTGCCTAACCTATTGCAAATGGATTTTACGATTCGCTCATTGAATTAATTATTAATTTAGATTAATCTGGCTTTCGTAGAAAGTAAGAAATTATAATATAATATAATCAACTTGTAAAAGAAAGCTACTGTTTTATTTTAGTGAATAATAATAGGCGTAACTGTAACTTCCTACCATAAAAAGCAAAAAATTCAAGTAATCAAATGATTTTATAATTAAGCATATAATTCAATATTTTTATACATATATTAAAAGATGTTTCCTTTAAAAGCAATATCTTATAGTCAGATAAAAAAAAAAAATTAAGGCTGGAAAATGTTATATAGGAAAAGCTATTGAACAGTACATCAATAGCATTAAAATTAATAAAATTTCATATAAATTTATTAATTACGTTCATATGACTATGTTAAAAAAATAATGGGATTAATTCATTTGCAATACTTATGTTTAAAATAAAATTTTTCAAATATTTTGTATGTTTTTGTTTTTTGTTGAGAGATTTATCCAAAACTAGCATAGCATATTTTATAACATCTGATTATAAATTCAGTTTTTAATGAATGACGATTTTTAAAAATAATTCAATGATAAAAGAACATGGATTGTATTTTGTTGTTGCAATCATATATCTACTACAAAAGTTTTAAAGTGCAAAAAAAAAAAAAAAAAAAAAAAAAAGAAAAAAAAAGAAAAAAGAGAGAGAGAGAAAGAGAAACATTCAAGGTCTATTTTATCAAGAATTTACCACGAATTTTTCATTGGCTGAAAATATTCAAAGGGGGCGGTGATTGATTCGGTGTTTAACCACGCTTCGGAAATCCATTTGTATAAATTAATGGGGAAAATACTATTATTCAAGAATGTTTTATTCCACTATCATCGCTGAACTTTATTATTCAAAAAATGTAAAAGTTACTTCATTGCGTGGCTATTAGTCAATGAAAATAAATTAAGCACAAATCCTCGAAGATTTTCACTGAAACAACTTCAAAATGGGTTTTTGGAGACTGGATAAAAACTTCGGTAAAATTAAATCACATTACGTAATTTTTTTTTATAAGAGATACGATTAAAGTTAAATTATGAAATAATATATGATATTCATTTCAGTACTCTTTGATCTCAATGTACATAAACTGCAACTAATTACTTTTAGACATACAATATTTGTCAATTATATTAATTAATATTGTATCATATATTCAAGTTTGCCTTTAAGTAAGATTTAAAATGTTCTTACCCCTGATTTTGGAAAGATAATACTGCTGATATTGAAACTATGATTGTTCGAAATACGTTTTTGTAAAGGGTTTATGTCTTCAGATTTATCTTAAGAAAGATAAACGAGATTCATATAAAATTTAGCACACTTCTTAAAAAGCGCAAACCCAACCCCTTTATCATTGAAAAATAGGAAATCATACATACATATATAACGGTGCAGATGTGTGAGACCTGAATTACACATTAAGTTTAAAGGGTTTGGAATACTCGTTCATCACCTAGCGCCTAGTAATTATGAAAAAAAATAATCGAGTGACGAGGTCACACCTGAACTGGCACCCTCCTCTTCCCATCCACTCAACACCAGCAGATGGACTTTGGACGTCACAGATTATTGTGGACGCATGTTCTCAACCACGGGGCTCCAGCAACCCGAGAGAGAGAATGTGATCACCCTCCTAATCACTGCCCTTGGTAAGCGGCGTGAAGCTACAGAGCCACTGAAGCTCCAAATAAATATCATAAAAAACCCCAATCACTCATACTATCTTTTTGTAAGCGACGTAAGACAAATATTGCTTTACTGTTTCCTACAAGTCCATTTGATATAGAGAATATTTTTTTTCTTTGAATTATTGAGTACTATTATAAATGGTTATAATTACTACACTTGCAACTCTGTGTTGTCAGATTGATGGAAATATCTTGGAAAGAAAAAGCAGTTCACTTCATACTGATGGTTTCATGTATTCACTGAGAGAAAGTTATGTTAAAATGATGATGTTTGATAATTAATTTTGATCTGATATCTGTCTGTTGCAGTAGTTTCAAATGTAAACAACATGAGATAAATTAAAAAGTCGACGATGTTTTTTTGAATGTGATTCATATCTATGAAACTAACGTATTATTAACAAAACATCAATAGTCAGTTGTGTGACATATCAATTCGTACAAAATCGATATGAAAGAAGCAAAGTGAATTGAAATTTGATATAATTAATTTGCTCATATGAAATCTGAGTGAATGAAACAAACACATATATTTTTCATAATTTATGCAAAAATATATATTTATAAATATGTAAGGATTGTCAGTTAATGCATTTTTAGTAAAACAATGTTCTAAGCAAAAGATACCAAATTGAAACATTTAGATTGTTTGTTTGAGCAAATGGAATATCTTTATCTTCTAAAATAGTAAATATAAAAACAATGTTTTTTGCAAAGTTCCTAATTGTTAGTAATTAAGGTTATAATTTCAAAATGATTTTAAAGCGGTATAAAAAACGATTTCCTCATAAATTCTCGTTTACTTGGAAATTGCGTTAGAATTAAATATTTTATCCAACCTATATAAAACTATTTCTCGATTCTTTTTTCTTTCGTGAAAAGTTGGTGACGTAATCAAAGTTCTCAAACTGGTCAAATCAAAATTCATTTGGGGAATTCAAACAATAATATTGATGTTTTTCTGAAATGAGTGCATATAATTCCAACGATGTGGTAGTGTAATACGAAGTCAAACAGTAGATAATCTGTTATGAAAGCCAAATTCTTTTAATTTATTTCTAGAGCATTATTTTTTATACAGCTTGATATTCATTAATCGAATAGTTTATTATATTACTTTTAATAATGTTATTTTTATTATATGCTTTACTAGTAAACGAATTTAAGAAATCCATTCCACTTTAGCAGTACGTATTTATTCATTGGCAATACATGTAAAACATCCATACAAACAACAATAAAATTGTTAATGTTTCCCCATAAATCATAATTCTTATCAGAAAATTTAATTGCGAAGTTCTGTTGTTGTGTTGTTACTAATGACACTTGGACAAGCCAAGCTCACTATGCCTTGGCTATGCGAATTTAAGTCAATTGGGAGCGTCTTTTCGTTTAATCAGAGCACCATGAAGGTGAAAGTACGACTTTTACTCTTCAAATCCTGGGGGTGGTGTCAGTCGCCTTCACGTGGTGCCTCCTGTTTTCACTAAACGACTGACTCTTGTCGCTTCGTGCATCCTACTACGTTCTTTCAGCTGGTGACCACAGTTACACTTGCCCTGGACTTTCGGACGTCGCAATTCGAAACTCTGCGGAGGATGACTTTTCATTCACCTCAAGATTGTATTGGGCTGCCCGACAGAGACTGATGGTTGAAAAACCAAGGTCGAGCGTAGGATAAAAAAACTCTTCAAATCCTCCGATAGATGGCAGCACCAGAGGATCCACTCGCTCAATTTTGGCATAGATCTGAAGGAGGAGTAAATTTCTCCAGACCATTGCATCCATGGTAACTGCTCAACCACCGACCACAGGACTTTCAATTCCACAGATTTAACGAGCACGTATATCGCATGTACTCTGTGGGTCTTTAGTGGCATTGGGAATCAAACCCCACCCTTACGGATGGAAGGCCGATACCCTAATCACTAGGCTACCACGGCCCCTCATTATGGGGTGCGCTGCTCCACTTTTCCAACTGAACCATATTTTGGTGTGGAGTCCGACTTCCTCAGTAGCGAAGTTCTAAATTAGTCATTAAAACCATAACTACTTTTTAACATGTCTGAGACTCGTTTTTATTTGTTATTGCTTCAACAAAAATAGAAAAAAAATTTTTTTAATGAATTAAAATTAGAAAATGAAATTCTAATTTGATTTTTTTTCAAGTTCCTCATTCGGAGATAAATGAGGACCAAGATTTAGGGTGGATATAAATATCTTTTAACTAAAATGTTACATTGTATTGATGCCAAAATCGAATTATATATAAGACGCATACGAGGAATTCCAAAACAAAAATAATAATTAGAAAATGTTCACTAAAAGGCATTTTGTATGAAAAAATGAAAAAATTAACAAATGATATAAATTTTAAGGAGCATGCTTCTAGGTAAAAAAATAAATAAATAAAAAGAAACCCAATTTACTAACAGTTTTAGATTATGATAAAATGTTAAAAATGAAGCAGTTGTTTTATCAGATTCTAGTACAATGTAGTGTGAAATATTCAGCATGGTTGCCGTCTTGCACATATAAAGTCTCAAGATGTTGGACAAAATGCTTAACAGCAGATCGCAACAAGTTTGATAAAAATATTTCGCTTATAAATCACAATGTAGCTTTGCAAGTCAAGAAAACAAAATCTTCTAAAACAACTAGATTGCTAAAATGATCCATAATTAAAAATCAGGAGAAGTCATATCAGCCGAACATATCAAACTTAGATTGCAAAAATAGTTGTCAGAAATGAAATTTTTAAGATTAATTTTTTCACGTGTGATCTATCTATCCCTCAACACATGACAGAAAAATACTAAGTGTTCAGTTAGTTTGTATAGCTTCTATTAACGCAGCGAATTTTGATAAAGCAAATAATAAAATCCCCTGCTTCTTGGCTTGGATTAGCAAACAATGATAATCTTTATCAGGCTGTTTTACTTCTATCAGAGTTAAAGCATATCAAAATACCTTAAAAAGTAAGATAAAAATAATTTCTGGCTTAAAAAATGAAAAAAGGAAAATTAACAAATATAATATAGAAAATTAGTCAAGAAAATAATCTCTTAAAAACAATGTGAAAATTGAAATCTTCTTATGAGAATCAATTTTTTTATTTAAAAAGAATTCTGATTAAAGTTCTAATCAATATCTGAATGTGCACTAAATACAATTTAACAGAAAAAATATTAGTGAATAATATTCAAACAGACGGTATGAAAAGTTATGATTCATAAAATTACATAGGAAATAATGTGTGTGCAAAAGAGCTACTGTAAGCAGCAACTTTATGATTCCGATTTAACTTCATTGCGAGAACCATTACAATCTGAAAATATATTTACAAAAATCTTCTATTTAGTTATTCACTCAATTAGAATTAATATAATAATTAATTTTTCTTGACTAACTACGTAATATTTAGTAAAATCGACCAAATAAAATATTTAAATATATATAAAGTCGTTTTTTGTCTTTTTATTTTCCTCAGAAATAAGATTTTTCAATGGGCAAATATTCAGTAGAAAGAATAATTATTTGGATATATCTTTTTAAATTTATTTTTGAAGTTTGAAGGATACAAATTTGCCCTTCCTGTTTTGAAATTTGAGTTAGCACAAATTTCAAAGGAAAATAATTTTGCATTTTCATCTTAATATTTTGGTTCAATCGCATGGCAACTTCAAATTCTGCTCCAAAGAGTCGTTTTTTGTCACGTTCGCGCAATAATCATAACTTCTTTAGTTTTTGGTTTTCGTACGCTGGTCTTCTCAACGCCACTCCTGTATATAGTAATGTTTATTGGCAAGAACGTTATGGTTTGATTTATACATCGTATAACTCTTTTTGAACATGTAATATAGCAGTTTTTCATGAAGACTGTTTTCTTTTTAAAAAAGACGCTACATTTCCTGTTGTTGTTATTATACCGGGTTAAATGTCAGTCACTGCCATGATCGCATACTAGGTGTATTGAAATATTTTCCGGTAAATATCATTTCACCACAATTTTTATTTTAAATGAATAATTTAAAAAATTTTCTTTAATAACTAATTAATTTTTTTGCAGTTTGTTTTGTGAAAATATAATTAATATTCTGAGCATGTTCACGTGTTTATATTTTGATTAAACTATGTTATGATTTTATAGTTTGATTCTGCAGTTCCAACATTAATTTTTAAATTACAAATAAAATAATTTCAATTGAGTAGAATAACTTTTTATTATATTATTTATATTTACATTAATTTATCATTGCGATATGCAAACAATTTTCGCATACAGTTATTTTTATTAATTTTTAATAATAGCAAATATATACTGTGCGCTTTGTGTGTCAAAAATGTATGTATATTGAGTTATGTTCTTTTTGTGTATGTTTTAAACACAATTATTTAGTAAATGAAAATATGTAATTTTTTCATTTCCGTTGTTATTTCATTATGAACATTCGTTTTTGCTTTCTTCTAAATTTTTATTAATCTTCTGTTAAATGGTTACAACTAGATCAAATGAGCTTATTGTTTTCAAATCTGGTTCTAAATGTTAAAAAATTAGCTTTGTTTTTGAATGCTTGTCTTTATGATTATTCCTATTATTATTTTGTGAATTAAAGCTTAAATTATTTTGCTATTAAATCTATATGAACTATTTTTTAAAGTTATAATTTATTCAAAATCAGATAGAGCTGTAATTTATTGAATGCCTGTTTATGAAATCAAAATTGATTAATATAATCTTAATGCAACTACTATTAATTTCATGGTTTACAATTCAATAACGGACTAAGGATTTCATAGCTATATTCTGCAATAAAAAGCTTTAAATTATTTAATAAAATGTTTCCTGTCTCAGTATTATAAACATAAGTATTAAATAAAATAATAGCTAATTTATAACACCTATTGGGTGAATAAATTTATGATTAGTTCTAATTTTTTCACTCTTTAAAACTGTTGTTTTTTTATCTTCTGAAAGAAAAAAGTTAGTGTTTTCTTTCAATGCAGTTTAGCTTCATTTTTTGTAATTTAGTTGCTACAAACTAAACCAATTTAACTAGAATTTTCTATTTAAAATGAACTACTTTCAATTTGTAGCCAAATTAACAAAATAAACTGAACACCTGAATAATGACCATTTATTTACAAATGTATTTTTATAGTACATTAAAAGCAGTTTAATTGCTAAAAACTTTTTTTTTTTCTTCTCAGTAAATCTTCAATTTCCAGAATTGACATTAGTTTAAAAACTTGTATAAAGGCACATTGCCAATGCTGGAAACTAAATGTTCAAAATTATGGTCTTCGCAATTCAGACATTCAACTTCTGCAGTATGCTTCTGAATCAACTTTAAACTCTTGGTCATGATTAAGTTATCTCTGATATCCAAGGAATGACAATCAGGAATTTTCACTTTTATACTCATCCATAGCTCAAGATTACAACTTTTTTCATGTCTTCATAACTTCATCTTATTAGCTTATCATCAAATTAGTTTCTGTTAAAGAAATCATTTATAGTTACTCTGCAAATCAATTTACATCAAGGCTCAACAAAAAAATTTCATCAATTTATCTGATATGTTATTAAAGTAAAAAACTATTACTTTCATATAAATTGCTAAAACTCCTATGCTAAGCTCGGGTGATTAACCTTCAATTCTATGGTTAAACTGTTACTTGGTTTAATTTCCATGGGAGGACTCTTCTCTTACCATGTTACCCATAAGCATAGATATTTGTAAAGATCGGAATCTATTTTAAACTGTTAGACTGGGCCCAGTAAGCCCTCGTGTGTAAAAAAATTACTGTTGAGCAACAAACTAATACTACACTGAGTAAATGATTTTATGATCAGTATTGTAGTCTTCTGTTCAATAATTTAAGGTTTGTCTTTTCTGGAGGAATCTACTTAAACTATAGTTTCTAATTGAAATAACCTCATGTGCAAA
Source organism: Latrodectus hesperus (assembly GCA_037975125.1). Taxonomy (NCBI): domain Eukaryota; kingdom Metazoa; phylum Arthropoda; class Arachnida; order Araneae; family Theridiidae; genus Latrodectus; species Latrodectus hesperus. The sequence goes on from CM075861.1 coordinate 36,399,492, forward strand.
AGTGATCCTTGGTGAATTAATAAACCAAGCTCACATTTAGTATTGATGTATGTAACAGTTATTAATACATGTTAAAATATGAATTCTAATCAAATTTAGCTTCATGTGTAAAATGTAGTATAAAATATTAAGCTAGTTAAATCTATTTTCTTATTTTGTATCATTTTAGACTTTATTAATGTATCATAGTATGGGAAATTCCTTGTAATTAATCAAAATATTTATAGCTAAACTATGTTAATTACATTACTTTTTTTAAATTAATTTTTTCTGAAAAAAAAATAACATTTAAAAATATATTTAATATTTAAAAATTGATATTATAATTATACTTAATATTTAAAAATTATATAGCATGATACCATATAGATAACAACACTATTAATATAATGAAAACAATAATTTTTGTTTGAAATATTTTCAATTCAAAGAAGGTTAAAAGATGGAAATTTTATCTTTTGTTAAATTTTCACAATTTTGAAGGTTATCACTCCTTCATTTGATATTTGCCAACTATTTATATATATAATTTTGTAATGTTATTCATATTTATTTTAATCCTTCAAAATCAAATCCAATTCACTCTAACTTTTCCTCTGAATTTAATACATTTATTATTTCAGTCACATTGGGTATAACTTAATGTAAACAGCATATAATTGCTCAGACAATTTTGATTTATATAGAACTAAATTAAATATGATTTACTCAAGACTGAGTTCTCATTGAATAAGTAATCTTGAAAAAAGTATACTTAAAACAAATATTTTCTCAACTTATGAACTTTTATAAATTGTAACCTTAAGCAAATTTTTTTTAATTTCATAAAAATTTACCTTTTTATTATATGCATTATGTTTTGTTATTTACTAGTTCTTTTTATTAAATTGATGAAATGAAATTTGAAATATGTCAAACATTTATATCTTTTGAATTGGAACATTAATATAGCAGGTTATTGAAATAGTGTGATGTAAAATAATCATATTATAAATTGTGTGAAAAGTGATGCTTTTGGGTATAAATTTTAACTGAGTATGATTAAATAAATATTAATTTTTAATCTTAAATCCTTTAGTTGTTACCATTCATTTCCCCTTTTGAAAGCTAGTTTTGTTCTTACAAAGCTTCTATATAATCTGATCGTTCAAGCATTCTCACTGTGAATTTGATTTGTGACTTTGTCAAACTCATCAGTATTTATATTTTGATGAAATTACTTAATATATATTTTTAACAAAATTTCTCTTGTAAATTATACTGTATTAATTTATTTTGAGTTATCAAAAAATTATTGCTTTTTTTATTAAATTTTTTATACTTTATTTGTAACATATTTTTTACTATATTTCTTTAAAATGGCTCTTTTTTTTAAATTTTTTCATCTGGCTTGTATTTGAAGATTACTTAATAGGAAATAGATTTAATTTATAAGTTTTCTTTTTCGTTCTCTGTAGCTCATAAGCTATAAAAATTTCTTAACTTCTGATGAAGGTAGTTGTGTAATTCTGATTCTACAGGAAATAACTACAATTTCTATTTCAGGATGATTTTAAAAGATGACCTTCTGATTTTTAAGTACATTTTTAAATATTGAGCCTTTATTCTCAATCAAATGGCAAATAATTTAAAATGAATTTAAAATCTGAGGGGAGAAATAAGCAGCATAGTGCATCTTTTACTAATTTGCAAATTAGTGAATCTTTCAACCATTTTCGATCTGTGAGTTATTTTGAGGCTGTTACCCATGCTTCAATATCAGATTCACACAAATCCTTTGACACTCACTCCTCTACAAATAAAACTGGTGGTAGGATGCCATCCATCAGCACGCCATGCACTCCCAAAAAGATTGAGATTGAGAAATATTCCACTTTACCAGTATTAACAGGTTCTAACCCATGCTATCCATCCAAGAAAACTAGAAGCTCCAGCCTCTCCAGTTTCTTCCGCAAATTGAAGCCAAGATTTCACAGGAGCTCCTCTGAATCAAAGAATCCCTGGATTGTGATTGAATTTGCCTCTCATGACAGTGATGATATATCTTCGGGAAGTGATCGAAGTGACCACTCTGTAGAATTGGCTGTTAAAAGTAAAGTTCAGCATTTCACTTCTTTGAAGGACTTGTATGACAATAGCAGCGACGTATGCAACTGTGCTTTAAGTAACAAGCGCAAGGACAGTGTCGGACTGTCACCAAAGTGCAACTTAAATTCTTATAGTTCCAGTAAGATACCAGAGAATTTTGATAATAAAAGTCAGAAGTCTGGTAATAACAAGTCTGACACTTCCATATTCTTTCGACTCTCACCGCGTAGGAGACTTGAGAATTTAAAGCACATACTAAAGAACTTTTCGAAGCGCAAACGTAGAAAGTGCCATAATTCTCCTTCCATGTTCTCTCTGGATTCAAGATCCTGTCCGTACAAAAGTGAATCTTGTTTAAAAACAGATTGCACAGTAACAAGTGGTGCTTTTTCTAGTTTTAGTCAGGTAGTAGACAAAACGTCTGCATGTGTTTAACTAATACTGCATGGTATAGAATAGATTGCCCCTATGAGTAATGAAGTTTACATCTTTTAGTGGTATGAAAGTTTTATCGTTTTACTACTTCATTATCTTTTCATAGTGATATATTCATGATGTTGTAAGACTCCTTATATATTTTATTCTCCTGCCCGCCTGTTGATATTTTATTGCATGGTAATATTCTCGATAGAGACTAAGATATTTATTTTCCTTATTGTTAGTTTTGTTTTCAAGTATGTGAAGTGTTGTATTTTACTTATAGAAGTGCATGGTTTGTGGTTCATTTTTATACAATGAATGTTTTCCTGTCATAAGTATTGTATATTTTATCAATTTATTATAAAAGCATGTCCCATAATTTAATGTTAATTAATTAAAAATATGTATGTTCTATTCAAAATATTTCTAATTTATAATCAATTTTTAAATATATTTTACTAATATGAAGAAATATTCCTTGCAATAGATTGCTTAATATTAAAATTTGATAACTATCATAAATGATAAAGTGGTATAAAATTTTAATAATTTTACTGATTAGTGTATTAAACATTATGTATGGAAAGCTTTTTTATATTTAACTATGGTCATGTTATTGGACATTATTTCGAAAAATGTAATATTTGAAAAATTTATTTTGATACTTAATTTTTAGATTTTGACATTTTTTAATAAGTATTAACTGTGTCAAATTCTTATTACCTTTGATAATTTTAGTTACTGAATTCCAAGCTCATTTTTGTTTTTCAAAAATACTGAGATAATATAATTGAAATAGAATTATTTTTAATTTATTAGTTTTAATAATTATTTTAGTTATCAACTTTTGGTTATTGTTCATAAGTATTGTAAAATTGTTAGTACTTTAAATATATTCCAAATGTTTTTTCCAGATTGAAAATGATAGAGCTTGTTCCCCAATTTTTCATTTTTGTCGTCAGAATAAACAGGATCAATTTGTAAGTATTTTACCATTTAAGATATCTGTAAAATAAAATGCATAAATATTAAAATAATAAATAAAAGACAAAAAAGTGTGTTTATATAGTAGAATCTAATATCTTGTATTAGTGTAGTTCATGCTTACTGAAATCCTTTTTTTTATGTAATTCTAAAATTAATTTGTTTATATTAGTTCACTGATTTGTGGTATGTTAAATCTCTTATAAAAGCATTATTATTTAAATGTGTTGTGTAAAGAAGCATTTGTAATATTAACGTAGATATCTTTACCATTTTATTTTAAACTCGTATGATTTTCAGTGTTTAAAATTTTGTTTTGATATAAATCAATAACTCAAGCAGGTTAAAAATACTGTGCAATCTGTGTCAAGCAGGTTAAAGCTGTATAAAAGTATAATCAAACCCATTGTAACTTATGCAACAAAAAAATTATACTACTCAGAAAGAAGTAAAATTGCTCATTTTAGAAAGAAATTTTAAGGAAAATGTATGACCAATTAGGGATGGAGATATATGGAGGATTTAAAATTATACAGAATTAAATAAGCTCTATGAAGAAAAGGATATAATAAGTATAATAAAACTCAACCTTTCATCCTTTCAGAAGGTTGATAAGCTGAGTACCAAGCATGCTTGGGGACTTCACGTTAGGCTGACCACCTAACTAGGACATATGCTTTGCACTCCAGGGCCCGCTGTTATGAGTTATGAAAACAATTACAGGCACTGTAAGTTTTGGTTGTCGTGCCACAGAGTTTTTTTAAATATAATAAAAAGAATACGATGGCTTGAACATCTGGAACGAATGTGTGATGGAAGAAATACAAAGAAAATATTGAGAGGAAGACTGGAGGGTAAAAGAAAGGTTTGATAGCCTAGAAAGAGATGACTGGATGAGAAGAAAGAGGATTTGAAAAAGATGAAAATTAAAAATCAAGACTAAAGACAAAAGTCAAAGATTGGAAAAAGTGGAGCAGTTCGGTGAAGGAGACCAATATCTAGCATGGATTATAGAGCTGAGAGTAGTTGTATAATTCAATAATTCTACGATTTTTTACATATTTTAAAAAATTCTTATGAATTTTTCCCTTTGTTAGTATTTTTAAAAATTGAATAATTATCTGCAAACTAATATTCAAATTTCACAAATATTAGACGTAGATCCATTAATATTTAAAGTTGCTTAATTGTGAAATAAAATTGAAATTGTAAATTTTTATTAGTTAATAATTGAAATTTATGAGACTATTCATCATCTTGCATTTAATCAATATCTGTATTGGGTGTGATGAAAATATAAGCTATTACTACATATATTTTGTCATTATAAGTGCTTAAATTCAAGATATTTTCAAGTACATAACATTTTAAACATTTTATGTTTTTATTTTATGTCACTTTAAAATAATGCTGAATCTAAATTTTAGATGTAAAATAATTTTCATAAACAATTTACATAATTAAATTATTTCTTATAACTTTAATAAATAACAAATTATGTCAGTTATTTAATTGTTAAAAATTACTGGTAAACTTTGAAATATTACCAGTTGAATTAATTTATTTGAGCAGATGAATCAGTATTTCTTATTCAAAATATATTGTTCTATCCCTTTTATTGTTTAAATGGCAAAGCAAAAAGAGAAATTTTATTTATTAGACTATTAAATTTTCCCTTAAAAGGATGTTATTCTTTTCTTATAGTTAGACTAGGAATAATGACTAAGGAAATTCAAATATCTTCTTTAGCTCTATTTTAAAATGACTGGAAAGAACTTTATGAAAAAGAAAATCTAAATTTCCTAATAATATTCTGTAATCATAAGGCACAAGGACTATTTCTTTTTAAATTGTTTATCAGTTGTCCTTAGAATTGTTAAATTGATTAATTCCTTAGATTAATTCATTATTTATCATATTAAAAAATTGATTTGGCCTCATTGTGCTTTAGTGGTAGAACAGTATTCATCAAAACGAAAGGTCCCAGGTTTGATCATAGTCATTGGGGAACATTGGGAGGTGTTGCTTTTGTGCTTTATGTGTACCTGTCTGTTAGGGTGATGATGGGGTGTATTCACATGTCACAAGGGAGGTAACCATGAAAATTCCCCATTATCTATGAAAAGTTCTGAAATGCAATAATGCAATGCTTTCTTTTTCTTAACAATTCAATAAAGTGGCTTACAACAGATTTAGGCTTTTAAGCTTTCCACTTCACTGTATCAAAAAATAACTTATTTAAAGTTTTTAATTTTCATTCACACTATTCACCATGCAATTATATATATTGTAAAATTATAATTACAATACATTATATATCACATCTAATCAACTACATATTGAAAAGTTAACAAATTTTAGTGTGCAGTTGATTAGACTGGTTCCTATCCAAGTAAATTGAAATTGGTTGTAAATGTATGCAAAAATATTAAAATAAAATTTTTTAAAAAACTACTAAAATTCTCAGTATTATAGAATAAATTTATTTGTGTGAACCTGCATTCAAAATTTAGTAAGTTATTTACTTGTTATTTATTTGTATGAGCTATTTACTTGGTAAGAAAATCTCTTATTAAGGCTTTATACTTTTAAAACAGTTTTCTTTTATGAACAGTGTAATTATTCTTATCTTTTATGGGCTGAAAAGCTTGAACCTTAATCTAACTATTATTGTTAATTAAAAATAAATCCTTTTTATTAATGAGTTATATGCTTATATCTTTCTCATTTATATCTGATTGAATTGAATTGCCACCAACTCTTTTTGGCAGTTTGTATTTAAAATGCATTTAAGAAGCTAATTGTCTGGAAATAGTTTATCTATTTTTCTTAAATGATCTATTTCTTGAACACGTCTACCTATGTATCAAGAATATGAGATATTCTTGACTCTGAGTTTTTAAATATTAACTGGCTATACATACTATTTTCCTAACTGGTAGCCAAATTGTTAGCGTTCTTGTCTTCGGTTGAACAGTTCGTGAATTTGAAATTAACTTTGGGCTTGGATGTTTGTAATGGTTCGGAATGCACTTTAAACTATAGGTCATTGTCTAATTAGCCATAATGTGCAAAAAATTACATTTGAGTGCCAAACAAACCAAACTATACCTATTTTTTAGTCAAGAAGATTTATAAGATCAGTAAACCCAAAAATTACATATCTAACACATTTACTATAGTAATATTTTTGTTAATTTAGTAAATATGTTAGAAATGTTTATTACAACCAAAAAGTTTTTATTATCAATTAAAGTAAGTTCAGATTCATTAGAAATTTTAGTTAACCTCAATAGAGAGTATGGTTTAAATGGAGTCAAAACAAGATTACTCTACCAAAACTTGCTGTTGAAAAATTCACTTACATTAGATTTGATCAACCTGATTTATTATATATTTTGGACATCAAATAGTCACTCTTGAAAAGATACTTTGTTTAAGTAACTCTACTTTTAAGGTAGACTAACTGACTTAGGAGAGCAGCTTATCTGAGCCAATACAATAATTGTCTCAGTCCATTTAAAAGTCTCCCATTCAGCATTATGTTTAGTTTTTAAGCCATTAAAATTTCTTGAACTGGTAGAAAAACAATGTTCAAAGCAAAATATCTTTAGAGGTATATTAAAAATTATATTGCTAAGATGAGAGAATGCAAATATAAAATTTTCTTTTATAATTGTAGGAGATGTGCTGACTGTGGTGCAACTATAAATCCTTTTGTTGTGATAATAGGCTCATTTTATTGTTAAATATCTTTAGAACTTTATTAAAATATTAGCAGTTTGTTGAAATTTAGTAGATTTTGGAAATTTCATGTCATTGCTATTGAAGAAATTTTCATCTTCAAAATTATGGGTTCAGTTACCTTAATTGGGTTGTTAATGTGTGAAAACATTTCTTGAAATGTTTTTAATTTCATAGCTATTCATTAACAAAATTAATCATTTGAGATACACCAGCACCTTTCAAATCTTACATTTTTATTTTCAATGGCCTACTCAGAAAAGTTTCTGTAATTGCAAGTTATAATTAAGGATGGTTTGAATGTGCTGTTCATTCTGAAAAAACATCCTACCACATAAAAGTAATTGGGATTCCTTTTTCTTGCTGCAAGATTGCAATGTCATAAAAGCATATCATCTATTTAAAGGTCTAACATAACTGAAGTTGGTATTGAGAATTAAATTTTCGCCAATGCTTAACTATTTCAAAGGCTCCTAATCCTATTTATGGAGACATAGTGTTCTATAAAATGTTCAAGTAGAGCACTGTTTGCCATTTTTTTCCCAAAGAATTTTTTGTGAAGAATTATATTAATGTTCTAGAATCATCTTATTGAGTTGTATTTGAATTATTCAGATTGAGTGGTGTTTGCAGTATATACCTGTCAATTAAATTATTGCTTTGAGTTTGTTTTTTTTCCAGAAAGTTTGTTGCATTTTTCAGATTATCATCAGAGATACACAAGACGAGAAATTATCTTCCATTGATTCAATTTTCCTAAAAATTTTAAGACATTTAAATAATTCATATAAAATAACTGGTGTATAAATTTCTTGTTACTAAATAACCAAATTTTAAAAAAATGCTTTTCTAATCAAAACTTTTCTTTTAAAAAGTAAAAGAATAGTTTTAATCCACCATACAGTTACATATACAGTATTATTATAGTTGCAATACATTATGTATCCAGTTTAAACAACCGCATATTGAAAAGTTAATATATTTTAATATGCAGCTGATTAGACTGGGCCCCATCCAAGTTAAATGAAATCAACTTTTAAATATATGTTCACAATCGAGTTTTTTTATTTTGTTTTCTTGACTTGCCAACCATCAGATTGTTCCTTTTTATAAATGTGTATGCTAATAATGCATGAGCTTTCAAAAATATTCATATTGAATTTATTTACTACTGATGTTTCACTATTTATCATGTGAGTCAATTATACATTTATTTATATTACTTAAATATTCTCTCTTACACTTCTAATTCAGACCTATTTTATATTTACAATTTGATTTTTGTATCCAAACTTGTGTGAGTTAAATTGTATTAGTGTAATTTATTTTATAAGGTAGTAAAAAAAATTTTTTTACTTATTTATGTGACTTGTTACTAATTATATGTCAAAAAAGTATCAACCATTAAATAGTTTAAAACATTTATTCGGAATTGTAACATAAGTATGTTTTGAGAATGTTAAATTAAGTTTTAAGTTGTTTCTACTGAAATTATTCTTCAAAAGACCATCAAAAATGAGTTGGCACATAGTGAAATAATCTGATTTTTTGCTTAGGGCAGAGAAATTAAATTTCTGTTATTGATTACTGAGTAAAAAAATATTTGTATTAAATTTTTCATAGTGTCTTCTGTTTATTTCCTTCTGTTTTAGTTCTGTAATATATATTAATGTTAATAGTTTAAATTTTTTTAAAATTGACTCATTTCAAAAATATATTTTCCCAATTGAAAAAAAAAACTTGCCTTTAATGAGTCTATATAACTAAAATCTTTTTGAAATATCACAGAAAGAGACAAATATTAAAAAGTATATTATTATTTCACTCTTATTTATGAGTTATCAGCTGAATGGTTTGCACTCTGATTTTTAATTAACAATTCATATATTTGATTCTCATTTTTACCAAGGATGTTTGTATTAATTTGGAATTCACGACAAACAGTTTAGTTTAAGTATATTAATAGTTCTGTTATTGTATTGAAACTGTAAGTTCCAATCAAAATTATCCTTTGTCTCCAAAAAGTGATCATAGAGCCACAACAAATCAATTTACACTTATCCATTACATATAGTCATGATTAAAGCATTGGAGAGCTTTATTTAAATAAAGCTGACCCTGGCCTTTCAATTTAGAATTTGCAATTCTATATAAATGCTTAAACAGTTTATACAAAGCTTATATTTCTCTTTGGTGCTCATTTCTTTGATACATCTGTACTTTTAACATTTATAAATTATATAAAGTTTATAGAGAGTTTGATAAGGAAAGAAAATGAAATCCCCTGTGTATCCAAGTTGATGATAGGAGGCATTTATGAATTTAATTTGAAGAATTTTATCAATATATTCAGAAATTGGACAGCTTTTTCATGATATGATATGAGTTCACATCAAATTAACTCTTTCTTACCAAAACTGACTTTTAAGTAACTGTTTTATAAATTTTTTCTTAAACTGTAATAGGTTATCAAACTCAAAACATTTTGATTTTCTAATTCATGCTCAAACTGAATTCTAGAGTTCTTATCCAACTTAATGTTGTAATGTTTATCAGTAAGTCATCAGATAAATTGCCATGATGAAATTAGACAAGATTTAAAGCTCTAAAATTTTTATTCACTATGTATTACAATTTTGTTACAGCTTTCTTGCATTATTTGTTATATTTGACTATTTATTTATAGTTCCTTTATAAAAGTCAGCTAGATATCTTATTTTCATATTGATTTATTAGGATTTATGAATATCATCAAATCTCTCCATTGCACTATTAATATGAGTTTATAAAACTTTTTATATAAGAGTTTATTAAACTTTTTTATTAATAATTATTGAGTTCTTAGATTTTCAGGTGCAAAGATTAAATTTTCTCAATGTTTTCATCAAATTTAGTTTAATTAGTAAAACAAATTGAAAAATGATTAGTTTAAAAATTATTATTATTATTTATACATTTTACTAAAATCAAGTATTTTTAAACAAGAACTTATCTTTATATATTCATTATTAAATTTCCTGCTTTAAGATGGGTCATATGAAAAGATTTAGATAATATGGACATGGAACAGAAGTCTGGTGGCACTTTATTCTCAAGACGCAGATCTGATGTTCAATCCTCAGGCTGTTCAAGGTCGATCCAAGCCTTTCCCTACAGTGGATTGATAAAATTGAATACCGAGCATGTTTTTTGAACTAACACTGGAGGTTTCACATTAAACTGCCCAACTTACAGAAACATATATTTTGCACCCTAGGGTCTTCGATAGTGAAAACAGATATGGACATTAGTATATAGCATTCATATCAAATCTATTATGATTAACAATGTATGTTATGTTGAAAATCTTTCATTTTAATTGTATGAAAAATCATTTTTATCTGTATTTAAAGTAAAAGGAAACTTTCCTTAAAAATTTGTTTTTATAATTCATATAAAAATAAAAATGTTTTTATTAATTTATTTTCTGAATATTAAAAAGTTTGAATAAATTTCTTTTCAGAGAAATTTGAGGCATTCAGCTGACATAAGTTATCTCTTAAGAATACCCAATAGTAGAAGCTCAAATTCAAGTCTTTCATCTGTTTTAGAAGACAGGTGAGCAAGAATTTATAAAGGAAAAAATTTCTATGTTTTAGTTAATAAAATATTTGGGATGTAGTGAATAAATATGACACATAAATTTTCTAAGCCTATTTCACCTTCTATTTTGTTTTTGTATTTTATGCTTCTTTTTTTCTTGTACCATTCTGTTATGTTCAACTTTTACTGATAAAAATAAATTTAAATTTTGCCATTAACTGTAAACCTTTTATATATAATAAGATGTCAAAAATATATAAGATTTAATTTGCCTTATTTTATTTTTGTCAAATGTTTTGTTGTCAAAATCTAAAATATTTTCATACTTATTTGAAAATATTAAATCATATGAGTTATTTAAAAATTTTGCAGTAGATCTCCTGTTCTGAAAATAATTCTGCTATAATGATAATTTTCACTGAAGATAATTATCTTGCCTTTGATTTCTTGCTTAATTTTGCTAAAATATTCTTATTTTGAAAAATCGCTTCATACATTTCTTGAAAATTTTCAGTTTGAGTTTATGTGAAATCTTTTTATTTATCAAATCTATATGAAGTATGTCGTAATCCAATTAACCTGCATGTGCAAAAAGCAACCATGGAGCAACAACTAAAACCTGTTTATGTGAAATATGTTGATATTTTATCTTATATAAGTTTTTCATTGATCCACACATAAATGTGTTTAATTTTAAGATCAATTTTAATATTTTAATTTTTGCTGAAGATATAACTTTTTAATAACTTATATTGGTTAATTACAGTGCTTTTTTATTGTTGAGTACCAAAATAATTTGGAAATAAAATCATAATGGAAAATTTTTCATGAACTTTTGTGATTACTTTGATTACAAAATTTAAAAAATTCTTAAAATGCGTTTAAAAATTACAATTGTGATCTTGTTCAATTTTTTAATTGCTGATTTAGAGAACTGTGTACAAAATATATTGAAAAATTGTCACTTCCCCTTTTATAATTTTAATAATCAAAAACAAATTTTTAGTACTCTTGAATTTTAGCAATTTTTTTAATGAATTTATATACATCATTTGTTTAGTTACTAAATTTAATAATTTACTTAGTATGTAAAAATAAAAGTATTGCGAATTTATGTATTATAGTAATGAGCAGTTTTATGTTTGAGAAATACTAATTTATGAGCTGTTTATTTATACTATGGGTAATTCTAAAATGGTTATTTCATTAAAAATTTAATTAATTTTTGTGTTAAGAATGACATTGTGAATTGATTGGAAATGTAAGCAAATATAACCTTGATCTCAATTGTAATTCAGAGAGCATTAGTTTGTGTGGGCATGGCATCTGTTCAAATGATCTGACCTTGAAGGCCTCACCCCACTCAATTTCATTTCACTTTTTCTCTGAGGCTTATCACTTTTCTAAGCTTGTTTGAAGAAATGGCTATCCATATTGAGATGCTTCATGTGAAAATAATTACTTTTCTCAAAGTATATTACCATAAATCTTCAAATCCAAATGATTTTAATGAATATTATCAGACTAATAGGTAATTTAATTTTTGTGTTTCTTCATTAAAAGATGTTTCTTGTATTTCCATCAGTGTTTTGGAATTTTCATTGTCCCTCTTGACTTTTCATTACCAAACTTAGAGATAAAATTATCTTTCGAAAATGTGCTAGTTAATTTAATTTTATATAGAAATAATTCTTGCTAAATGGAAATTAATGCTTTTTTTATAAAGAAATAACTATTAATATTGACATTAAATGTGTTTTTGTGTTTTATATTTTTATCTACATTTTTTGCATGTTTACTTTAAGTTTCTGATATATTTTTGCTTTTACAATTTGAATCATATTTTTAATATTTTCAGAATTTTTATTGGAAAATTAATCAATAAAAAGTGGTCAGTTTTGGAAAATATGAACAAAAATATTTGTCTCATGTCATTAGTTTTATCACATTTATATTTTTAAGACAGTTTATTTCATTATTTAACTTTATTTATAAAAATTAAGTATCAATAGTAAGTTTTCGGATTGAAGCATATGTATAAAATATTTATGTAAAAAAAAATTTCTTTTGCATTAAATCGTCCAAAAGAAAGTAAGGAAATCATGTGTGAGTGCAATTCTATTATTCATGTTATAGCTATTTTGTAATGGGTTTTTTTTTCCCCAAAAAGTTAAAAGGGTGAAAATATGTATAATGTCATTATTGAAATTTAAATAAACTAATATTTCTTTCTTCCTATCATTAACTTTAATTACATTCTTAAAAAATGTTTAATCCTACTTTGAAATTTTTTATTAATATTTAATTTCTTTAACCAGTTTTTTTCTAGTCTAACTGATAAGCATGCTTTTAACTAACCTTTTATTTTCAGCAGTGCTTTGAGAAGAACGCAACCACCAAATACTCTTTTCTTGTCTAGTAAATCATTCCATGACCAACAGAGGCTCAAAGCTTACCAAAAAATGGCTTCTGTTGAATCCATAGGAGCATGTTCCTTAGATTTTGATTCCAGTGATCATTTTATGGCTAAAGAGCTTACAGCTTCTGAATGTACTTTGCTCAGTAATGGTATTACGCCGTCCATCCCAGAAGTCGCTAGAAACGGCAGTTCGCTCATAGATGATCCTTCTTTAGAACCAAGGTTCTAAGCTATTAATTTTTCTCATTCATTATTAATGCTGTTAATAACAAATGTATAATATTCTAATAATGTTATAATAACAAGTACCTTTTTTAATCTTTTGCTTAACTTTTCTCAGTGCAAAATAATCATCCGCCATTACATGATGTGGAATTGTGTTAATATTGCTATTTATTATTTACGATTTAAAAAATATCTGTTCAAATCTTTTCAAGAAAAGAAACTAACTATTGAATTTGGATCTCTTTTTTTCTAAGTTTATGCATATTATTATATTTTATGTTGTTACAGCATGTAAATATATTGATTTTATTAATTTATTTTAAAAACATAATCTTTTAAGAAATGTTGAATTGTAAATCTTAAAAATTCTAATGTTTTTTATTGGTATTTTTATTTAAATTTAGTAAATATTACTAAATTAATTTATAATTAGTTTAATTTAAATTACTACTTAAATTGAGCAGTATTTAATTTTATAATAAACAAAAAATTTTTAGATGTATTTATGCTTAGTGCAATGATATTGCTTAACTAATGATAATTATTATAATAAAGTAATTTTTGCACAATATTATGTTCTGAATTAATGAAACCAAATGTTATGTAATGTAAGAATGAAAATAGAGATTTGTGTATAATTTGCAGAATTGTATGAAAAGAATTTTAAATTACAACTTCAAAAAAACCATCTAGGGTGCTGGCTGTTAAATAGTTGGTGTTCTGCCATTCCATTAGTTAGTTCGATTTCCTTGATTTTTGAGGCGATTTGGATTTTATTGTGAACATATAGAACATAAAGTTTTAGTCCAGTATGCAATTAGTCTATAATGATTTGTAGACTCTTGGCTTTAATCTTTAATGCTAGTAGTAAAATTATGTACCTCATTGTGCGAGGTCATGAGCTTGATACCATCTACTTTTGATTTTAAATTTTAGTTTCCAGTTTAACCAGCCTTTATGTGTAAAACATGATCTTTGAGCAACAAATAAACCAATCCATTTGCTATTGAACAACTAGAGATAAATTTTTATCTGCGAATCTAATGAAATGGTTACTTGGAAGGGCCACCACGTGGCGTGGCAAAATTGTTCGTTGCATAAGGGTGCCTGACCCACAGGTTGCCAAAGTTTATAGTACATATAGTATTTTAATTTAAAGTTGCTTAAATAAAGGTTGTTAATAATATGCTTGCAATTTTGCATGTTTTAAATTTTCTAAGCACTAAAATGAGATTTTTTATTTGAATTTTATTTTACTTTTGTTTGCTTCTGCTGGTTAATTTTGTTTGTCTAAAACAAAATTTGATTGCTGATACAAACAGTGAAACCACATTCCATTTGGAGTTCGTACAACAACATGAACCGTGTTAAAAATCTAAGGATTTGTAACATGAAACAACAGAAATTGGGAAGGTTTTGTATCAGTATATATTTATTCTTTATGTCCTGAGAAGCTGTTGTGGCTCAACATCATTGTTTAGTGTCCTTTTTTTTTAATGATATAATATACATACAATTTTTGAATGTGGCAACCAAAAGTTAAAAATTATATTGTCAAATATATTTTCAAACAAAAATCAAACAAGAGACATGGAATCAAGAACTCAAGCAAAAATTTGCGTGTGTGATTCTGACTGTTTCTTCATTTATATTCATTTCTTTTATTAATATCTGGCACAAAAAAATTTACATTTAGTAAATGTGATAAATGAAATAATGCAAAATTCTAACAGTGTTTTACAAATCGTGACTGATTATTTACATCAGAACTAAATAATCGTAGATCAGATGAAGCAATTGATGATGAACATGCAGTTGCTAATGCAAGTATTGTTGCTGATGATTTAGTGGTTATACTGATTTTCCGCAAAATATTTACTCTGTAAATAATGTTAACTAATGAAATCATTAAAATAAAGAAAATCGTCTTGGTATTTAATGTTCCTTCAATATTTTTTTTATAAATGTATGCATTATTTAAAAAAAATTAAATTAAGTTTTGATATAACTTGTAAATTTATGTGTAACTTATAAATTTAGTGGTACAACAGCCCACTCCAAGAGCTACAGAGCCTATAAACGTTCTTGACGAAAGGCCCAGAGAGGTGTGGAGCATACGTCCCAGTTAGTCAACCTTATCTGAAACTCCCAGTGTTTAGTTCCCAAGTGCTTGGTACTCAGTTTTATTGACCCACTGATGGGATGGGAGGCTGAGTCAATCTTGCCCAGCCAAAGGATCAAGCCTTTGATTTGTGCCATGGTGTGCCACAGTGGCATAGTGGTAGTATTTCATGGAGTTTGAAATACTACCATTATGCCACTGTGATTTAAACTTTCGATTTGCGATTTAACAATTGAGATTCAAAATTTCGTTTAAATCATGAAATTAAATAAAGTTCGTCCCTTGAAATATATTTAATTTATTCACGTTATACAAATTAAATAACTGGATGCATTTATTCTTCATGATGTTTTGTTTTGTGTTAACAGATTTATGATGATTTCCAGTTAAAAATTTAACATAATGTTCATTCTATATTTTTGGTTTACTTTATGAAAAAGTTTATAAAAAATTACCTTAAACAAAAGAATCTAAAGCTAGTAGCTTTGTAGGTTTTAAAAAACATATTCTATGTATTTTAAAATGCTATTTATTTTGCATTTTTATGAACCTAATCTTTCTTACTATTGTTTGAAATAAAAGTAAAGGGATACTTTTAAAACAAAACTCAGCTAAATGTGCTAATTATTTGTTTCACTAAGATAACAATATTTTATAATATTTCATCTCATCTAGCTCTAAAATTATAGCTTAAATTTTTAATTATTGAATCAGTAATTTTATTATGAATTATAGAGTAAAAGTTAATTCATTTTTTATTTAGGTATTTGTTAAATATTTCATAATCATTGAAGTTTTTTTTTTTTTTTTTTTTTTTTTAATTTTCAAAAATTTCAACATTTTATAGAATTAAAACATTTTTATTTATTATTTTGCTTATTTAAATTTATTCTGAAACACATATTTTAGAATTTTTCTTAAAATTTATTCTAAAATATAAAGTTTTTGAGGGAGGAGGGAGCTGTGTTCAGAGCATATATAAAATTCAATACTTATTGAATTTCAAAACACATGGCCTTGTCAAAAGTTCCTAATAACACACAAAAGAAGTTATCATTTTACAATTTATCTTTATAACTGTTCAAGTATTAATGAAAGAAACGTTATAAAATAAAGCTTGCAAATTCTTTAACAATCAGTCAAACTCAATTTTGCAGAGGGCAATATATTAAATTTAGAATGTGTAGGCAGAGAGAGACCATATTCAAATTTAAAAAATTTACTGAATTAGTATAACATCTTATTTATTTATGTAGTATATAGTTTACAGTTGTTAAAAATCTCGTCAAAGAGGGTAATTGTTTTGAGCTCGGATCCAGATACCTGACTTCTATTGTTTTTGACAAGCTCATTGATGTCAGGTATCATATTCATTTTAGTTATCTTAAGAATTGATTGGAGATGTTCATTCTTAAGTCTTGTGTGATGTTTGTTCTTATTTATTTTCATGACGGAAAACATCTGCTCACATAAATAGGTACTACCAAACATGCACAGAATGCGTGCTGCATGCTTTTTTAATTCTGGGTATTTATTGAAACTCTTCAAATATTGTGTATTAAATGTAAGAGCATTTATCTCTTTAAATTTTTCTTTCAAAATACTGTCTGATTGAAGATCTATCAATTCCATTTGCAAATGAATTAGTGCTTGTGAAGCTTCGAAATTCCATGGATTGTTGAAAACTGGGAATTTCATTTCATTCATTTTGTGAAAGTCTTCAAAATGATTGTTGAATTCCATAATCAAATTTTGCAGAAGTTGAGAATATTGATCCTTTTTTTTTTTTTTTTTTTTTTTTTTTGTTCACTGTGCCAAATGATTTTAAATGAGGAAAATAATCCAAAGTTTAGTTTTTTACATGATTTTCCCACAGCCTCAACTTTGTTTCAAAGGCGTGAATATATGAGTTCACTTGAGTTACCATCAGATTTTTACCCTGTATCTTTACATTCAGATCTGTCAAGTGTTTCTTCATATCTATCAAAAAGGCACAATCAACCCACCTGTCATTGTCATAATTAATTGGGTTGCCTTTTTCTAACATGAAAGCTTGAATAGAGTCACGTAATGCAAAAGATCTTTCTAAAATTACTCCTTGACTGAGCCAATGAGCTTCAGTTAATGAAAGGATATCAGAAAATTTTTCGTCCAAATCTGCCTGAACTGTCGGGGATTTAGTCCTCTGCTCCTTATAAAATTTACAATTTTAATTACAGGTTGCATGACAAGGTCCATTTTTAAATTTTTAGATGCCAATGATTCCTGATGAATTATATAGTAAAATCCCACAAAATTCATTAAATTTAGTTATATCACCCAAATGTTTGCCAGCAATGGCAAAAGCACCATCCATAGTAAGTATATTCCAGTCGAGTTCATATTCTGCTAATAAATATCATTTGCTGTTGTAGTACCAATCAATGAAATGCACTTTAATAGTTCTTCAGTTATTTCAAAGTTACTGTTAATACCTCGTATGAAAACAGTAAGTTGAGTTGTATCAATATTATCAGTGCTCTCGTCAACAGCAGGTGAAAAATTTTTTAAATTTTATTAGTTTTTTCTTTCAGTTGAAAAAACTGAAGGAAAAAACTAATAAAATTTTAAAAACTTTTCACCTGCTGTTGACGAGGCGCTGATAATATTGATACAACTCAACTTACTGTTTTCATACGAGGTATTAACAGTAACTTTGACAACCAAATTTTGAGAAAAATAATTTATTCTTGAAGCAACAGTGTTTCTTGACAACGAAATTTTTTGAATTGACTTTTGAAATGCAACTGAAACATCGGCGACTTTCAACATACAGTCTTTAATAAAATCACCATCAGTGAAAGGTTTTGATATCTTTGCAATTTCTAATACAATAATAAAACTTGATTTCAAGGCATCTTTGCCCTCAGTATTAGCTTTAGTAAACATTGATTGTTGACCTAGAAAATTAGATTTTAAATAAGACAATGTGTCCATTCTTATTTTTCCAGTGTAACAATCAAATTTTGATTTATTATTCGTATCAAAGTGTCTCTTCAAGTTAAACTTCTTACAAACAGCAACTGTTTCATTCCAAATCAAACACAGTGGTTACTTTTCCATTCTGTAAAAAATATGCAATTTCCTATTTAGACTGAAAAACTCTGCACTCACTATCAACTTTATGTTTTTGTAACATTATGCCAAAATCGTAACAATTATGGAACTCGACACAACAAATATGGATATAGCATGACTTCACGGTACAACTAAAATCCTTCGATTACTCGACTCAACTTACTCACATCGTGCCGACGCACTCCTTTTATATCGATAAGAAAGGTTCTTGTCTAGCCTTGGGAAGTGCGTGGAAGATTCTATTGTTCTCAACAAAAATAATAAGGTATTTCAGTTTGTTGGATGGCGTTACTGTCCATCTCTTTTGCTTGTCAAGGCACATGCTGCCCTTAAAATTACTTATAAATACTGTGTGCACATTTTAAAACTTCCGTAGAGGAATCGAGTGAAGATGCTCTAAAAAACAGGATTATTCTTTCTGTGACACATTGTGATCGCTAGCCATATTTTTGACAAGACTGGTATAGGGTAAAGTATTTTTAGTTATGAAATATATGATTTGTAATTGCCTTTACATATTTTATATGTTTTAAATTAATTTGCTTTTAATTTCTGCTTCATTGATAACTTATATTTATTAATATTAAGTGAGAGTAAATTTTATTGTCATTTTTTTTCCTCGTATGCAAAAGAGTGGTATGGCTTTTGAAAATTTAAGATTTGAATAAACATTTGTTAAGGTTATCATTTTGTGAGTTATTTTCTAAAATTCCTGCTTGTTAATTCTATTTTAATATTCAATGTAGTTCTAAATGAAAAAATCATTTCTTTTTACAATGTTATTTGTTGATTTTAACTATATGTGCAATACGTTTTTATTCTATATAGATGTGAAATGAAATTGTATGAATTAAATAATACTGTAATGTTACTTTTTCTAGGTCTTCCGATGATAAACCAATATTAACTAATGGGATTAAATCAAATGATAAAAAAGAGTGTACTGTTGCTGAGATAAAGCTACCCTCATATGTTAGTATTAGCTGTGCTATCAACGGTTACACTAACTACAGTCGTTTTTGTCGCAGTAGAGAAAACAGTCCAGCTAGAAGTTCTTTTCGGAAGTCAAGCTTGGAGCCTAGTATGTTAGCAGACATGAATCGTAAAGACTCTTTCGACCACAAAACAAGCTGTCGCTACTCTCGCAGTCACTCTGACTGTAATGGGACAATGCATAGTGTATTTACAGAAACTAAACAAATTACTGTAAGCAAACAATTGCAAATACCCCTGAAATCGAGCCGAAAATTCATTACAGAAGTGACTTTAAGCAATGGTAGTTCCACCATAGAAGAAAGAACAGAAACCACTAGTCCAATAAAAAAACCTGTTACTAATGGACATACGCCTGAAAAGTTAGTATTAGCAAAAGAAGTTGGAAACGGTGGTACTAAATCACTGGTTCAGCAAAGAATTGAAAGTTTGTATGGAAAAACTGTAGGAGAAGAACTTAAACTAACTCTTAAGAACAGTAGTAAAAGTAAAGAGCCAGCTGTGAGTAATGGGGATAATAGTATTGCTTCCCAAAATAATACTCCAAATGGCAAAAGTTATGCTGGTAAGTTATTATTTCATTTGAGTATAATGATTCAGTATTTTTACATTAATAACAATAAAGCATAAATGTTCTTTTTATATTGAATTTCTGATTTCAATTGCTTTATTTACAATAATAGTTTCAAGATTTAACTTAAAGATTAGTTTTTTAAGCTTATTCACTTTTTAATCATTATAATTGTCTAAGAATATTGCTAAATTTGTTGAAGCACTTTAAATTTAATTATTTTATCTTAGTCTGTCCAAATTAAATCAATTTAGAATCATGATTTTTATACAAGGAAATTGTATTAGAACATTTTCTTTTAAAATCATTATTAATTATATATATATTATTATTTTATATTTATAGTTTTATAAGACTACTCAATTTTAATTGCATTTTTACAAATAATAAAAACTAGTAAAAATTGTGTGCTTTGATCTACATTCTGCACTATGCAATTTTTGTACAGATTTACATGTTCTGTTTCAACTATATTTACGTAAATATCTTTTTGACATATATATCTATATAAAGTGATATTTGTGAAATTTAATATTTTATAATCTAATAATTCTTTTTCTAATACCTGGTGATTTCAGTTAAATGATATATTAAACTTTATTAACTTATGTTATATTTATGATTTTCATCAACTTAAGCTGCCTAATTATAAAAAAAAGTTATGTATTTCAATTATAGATTTTTTAGGTATGTGTGTTAACAAAAAAGATCATTAATGAAAATGTCTTAATTTTCTCATATCAGCAATTTATAAATATTATGAATATTCATTTACCTATCTAAAGTTAACCAATATCTAACGGTATCATTATTTTTTCTGATGCAAAATTCACACTACAGGCAATACAAAGGGGTAAGTGTCAACTCAGTCATAAGATTATAGAGCTAATCCACAATATCATTGCCATCCAAAGATCCTGCACCTTACAATGGTTACCAGCGCATGTTGCTATCTCTGATAATGAGATAGCCGATGAGCTGACTAAAGACGCCCATAATTCTCCTCAGCCAACCAAATTCTTGACTCTCATTGATGACAATGCAGTTGCCAACCAAAAATTAATTTGCCAGTAAGAGAGAGAGTTAAAAAGTTTTCCATTCCAGCATTTCTCTATATGTTAAAAGCAAGGGATATATTTAATTGGATATTAAGTCACATAAGTCTTGATGGAAATGAGAGAGCAGGTGCAGCTGTCAAAGCTGCATAGAATCCAATTTTACCATCAATTACGCTGTCTGATATGAGAAAGGGTATAAAAATGTTTTTATATTTTCTATTTGGCAAGTGTCATGGAACATGCAGATCAGCTGTAAACTACTTACCATTTTCCCATACCTCATATCATTGTCAAATTTACTGTTACAAAGAGTTAATGTTCATTTGACTCGCCTTCATATCAGACAAACATTTCGCACACAGACATTTGTTTGTAACTGAATTAAATCCATGATGTGAAAAATGTGATAAACCTTATACGATCTATCATATTTTAATTTCATGTTGTGATAATTTATATTTTAAGTTTAGTAATTATATATATTTTTAATACTTTTTAATTTATATGTATTAAATTTTAATTATGTAATATACAAAATATACAATAATTTTTGTTTTTTAATATTTTAATGTTGCTTGGGTTTTGAGAAAAAATTTTTTACATAAAATCTAATTTTCAGCACAGCTATTCCTTTTTTGGAACTTACACCACAAAACCTGACCAACTATTTCTATGTAAATTAAATATTATGTTATAGTTTGAAATGTTATATATTGGATGGCATGTGTTTTCCAATCTTGGGCATAAATTTTGTAAATTCAAATTAAGACATTCATAACTACTTTTACAGGATCTGTCAGTCCACCAGTATTTAGGCACTTAAATAAAGATTTTCGAAAGCAACTTCAACAAGGACATGTACTTAATAAAAAGACTGATGTTGAAAAGCCCCTATTAAAGTCAACAAAGAGCTCAGAAAAAACTCCAGAAAAACAAATACTTGTCAAAAAAGAAAGTTCCTTTTCTCCTATTTCTAATGGAGTTGGATATGATGAATGTAAGTAAAATCAAATTAAGTATTTAATATTTATTAAAATGATTTTTCCAGATGATTTCCTGATGAATCAAGCTATGTAATTAGCATTCTGATCTCTAGTTCAACAATTTGTGAGTTGAATCCCTATATCATGTGTGGTTATATGTATTGGTTCTAAATCCATCTTAAGCTGTATTTTTCTTTCAAATTAACAAGTAATTGTACCAATCTGTCAATCAAAGAGTTATCCCTCTGGCTCTTGAGTTTGAATGTTTGCTCTGATTTAGAATTCACTTAAAATTGTAAGTATCAGTGTAAGTAGTGCTTACATAATGACCATTAAATGATGAACCAATCAATCCAACCCTTTGTATTAAAAAATGTCAGCAAAAAAATTTATTATTATTATTATTATTATTTTTTTTTTTTTTTTTTTTCTGTAATTGCAGTTTGCTGATTTAACTTGGCACATTACCTAAGACAAATTGGCCATATGTAGAATTTAATTTGTTTTTTTGTTGGAAGACTTAAGAAATGGTCACATTCACTTTTTGGATGGTGCATGGATTTTTTTATTTATATTTTTATATAATTTATATTTTTATTATATATATTTTCCTGTATAATTAATTTTGGATGCCATTTTACATAATTATAACTATGGTTATAACTAAGTAGCTTATTTTTTCCTTCTCTCTTCTCTTGACATATGTTTTTATGATATATTCAGTGATTATTTGTTGTAGATTTGAAATTAAAGCATTCTTTTTAATCTTATTTTCTTTATAATAAAAATCTTTTTCCCCCACAGGTGATAGAGTAAAATCTATGACTCCCCCACCTCTAAAGTCATTTGAAGGAAATAAAAATAAAAGCTCTACAGGGGATGAGGAAAGAGAAGGTTATAAATATTTAAACCTTGTGGACGTAGAAAAAGAAAAGATTCAAGAAAAAGTAAAGAAATTAGAAGAGGAATTAAAAAGTGACCCTAATATTACAGAAGATGCCTCTGGAAAAATTAGAGCTGCCTGTGGAAAAGCAAATCTTCTTATGTCACAAAAATTTGAACAGTTTAAAGGACTTTGTTGGAAAAATATTGTAAGTAATAGTTTGAAATTATATTGAGAACACTTAACAATTGAACATAAAATATCAATACTTTAAAATTCAGTTCTGTTTATAGATTGTCTGCTATTTATATGTTATGTATACATTATAAAGATTTCTTGATATGTCTGCCTTCTATAAAAAAAAAGATTACAGTAAAGCTTTTTTTTTATTGCCTGAATCACTGAAAATGCCATTAACAATAAAATAATGGTTCAGTATTAATGTTTTTATTAAGATGTATATTGTTTTAAATGCTCATTTTTTCATTAATATTGCTTTGGTTAAATTTGTGTGGTTATCAGTAGCTTCCTTTATAAGAAGAATCTCCTTTCTTAGATCTCAAAATTTCCATTAGATTATTTTAAGATCAAAATGTTCATCTATGAGTTTTATTATAATTTTTAATTCTTCCCCTTATTTTTAAGTACAATATTTAAATTTTTCATGCTTAATAATAATAACCTTTTGAATAGACAACAAAATAACTTTTTGAACTAATTTAAATGAATTAATTCAAAAAGTTTTGTGTTTGGATCATTTGTTTAATTTTAAAAAATATGGATCAAATTCTTTGTAGATACATTCTTTTATTTTATAGAATATTTTTGTTTACTTTACATTTCAAGCATTGTAAAATTCTTTCATGCTTTGTAAGTAACAAATCTTTTATTTCAGGAAAAATGTTGGGCATGAAATGGGGAACTTAAATTTTATATATATTTTATTAATGAAGCAATGAATTGATAAGTTTGATGAACCTAAATTAGATTTCTTGAACCAATTATATTTGTTAAAAATGTGATATTCTTTCTTTGATGATTAATAAGTTAAATTTGTAATTAAGAAATAAGTACATTTTAATCTAAATGTAATATTTCTGCAAGTAGACACACACATGAGAATAAGGATGTAACTTTTTAAAAATTTCTTTGTATTTCTCTTTTTCAGATTTAAAGTTAAAATTAACTATAATTATTGTTGTAAAAATTTTAAATAACCACCTCCTATATTATATTTTTCCTTATCATAAGAAGTATATTCTTTTTCATTGTTATCTTAAGTTGAAATGTTAATCAGATTTTCAAGAATTAGATTAAGATGAAAACTTTAAGGGGCTATTTTATTGTTTGCTTATTTCTTGTGAAAATTAGTTATACTAGTGTATGACATTTTATCGGCTTTCTTTCATTACTTTTAATAACTTTTTTAGAATTTCCTTTTATGCTCATCATTAAGTCACTTTTAATTTTAAAAAAAGTAATCAAAAAATGTATATTTACAATATATTGAGTTTCATCTATTATTTATATTAAGTGTAATTTATTTAGTTTTATTTAATATTTGTATTATGAAAAAATAGATAAGTCATTCACATCAAACTGAATGATTTAATAAATGTAAATAATACAGGAAGAAAATCCTGGTGTGCCTTTCTATACTACTGCTTCAGATCTTGCAGGATTCTGGGATTTAGTATTGCTTCAAGTAGATGACATTAATACTACTTTTAAGGACATTGAGGCTATGAAACTGAATGGTTGGAAAGAAGTTGTCAGTGACAAAGTAAGGTTTTAATTTTCACTTTAACTCTGTTTAAAGTCATTATTGTTATGGATTGTATTGAATTCCTTTAATGTATTATTCAGACTTTTTCTTTTTTAAATGTGTATAAAAGATATATTTTGTATCAACAAGGGGCTCTTGCAACATTACGTTTAATGAAACTTTTAATTTCTAACTGTGGTTATGTATTAAAGTCATATGATGCTTTCCCATTAACAAATCAGATTTTTATGTATGTTTATATTTAATGCAACTGAATTTGTGCCTCCATGAAGATTTCTGTAATTATTGAATATTAACCTCAAATTATTAACAAGATAAACTACAAAATCGTTCAATGAAACGATTTTATTTCATGGCTTATTTTCTGTACAAAATAAAAGAACAAATATTGATATTTGTAATAATATAAATACATCATTAATAGCATACAACTGCTTAGATTTATTTATATGTTTGAAGATAAGGTTTTTTCTTTATAAAGTTAATTTAATTTTTAATATAAATGATACATTAATATATTTTATTAATGTATTTTTTAAATTAATTTGATAAAATATATTTTAATTATATTAATATTTTCTGTCATTGTACATTTAGAACCTTTTAAAATTAATAATACTGGATTTTTCTAAGGAAGACTTAACATCCAATCCCCTTATTATAGATCTTTTGTAGTTAACCTGAAATTCTGACATATGTTAGATTTTTCATAGATAAGTAACAACAAAATTAATTATAAAACTACAAACTATCCAGACTATTATACATCTTTGGTCACTTAGTATAAGCTTTAAAAAAATTGCAACTAATCATGTAATTACAGTCTGAGGAAAAATTTTTTGGCATCACATTAACTTCAAACCTAAATTTAATATTTTAAAAAATTTGGGGCTTGACAAAATTATTTATTTTAATGCAAAAATGTATTTACAGTATTGTAACAGTCATATTTAATCTGTTATGTCAAGCAATTATGGACATTAATTTACTTGCATTCCTAATGAATCTTGAAAGGCGTATTCAACAGATTATCCTAGATAACTTTTTGTTCTCTTAATTTTTCATTTATAAATTACTTGGTGAAATTCTGGTTATGTGTTAAATCTCGTTATTTTGAACCAGCAGTTTCTTTGCATATAATATAAAAAAATGCATGAAAGGACATTTCTATCTAGATATGTATTTAACTTTCACTATTTGTTAAATCATCTTGGTTTTATTATTCATTAATAATTAATTTTTTCCTTGAATTTCTCTTTCTCTATGTAATTCTCCTAATGTAATTAAAATAATTCGCTATTATTTTAAGAAACGTTAATGTATTCAATTTTTATAATAGAATTATATATTAATTTTTTTCTAATTTAACTGGAATCCTTATAGTAATGTTAATCTTGTACTATTTTTAATGTTTATTTTCAGCCTGTTGTAGCGCAACCGAAAATTCGGCATCCTGTTACGAATGCTGTTTCTAGATCGAACCCAACTACTCCCAAACGCTCTGCCAAGTCTACAGAGTTGCTCAAGGCAAGAGAAGAAGCGAGGAAAAAGCTATTGGCAGCGAAAAAGAAAGGTCGCCAACAAGCTGCCTCAAATGATGATGATATCGCCATTTTTGCTCCTGTTTCTTCCAGTTAATAAAGAGAATTACTTTTGTCTTTTTCATATTTTTGTGATATCAAGTATTAACAATTTATGATATATAATGAACTACTGGAAAAATTGTGATTTTTTTACCATGATAATTTATTATTTGAACTTTACCCATTTTTTAACATTCAAATTTCTTCCCTCAGTAAACACAATTAAGAAACAAAAAGTTGTTGAAATGACGATATTTTTTATATATTTCCTTTTAACTAACTTGAAAAAATTGAATTAGTGATCGATATAATTTTAATCAGATTTTTTTTGTTTAATCATCTTATTAAGCACAATTTAAATTAAAAGTTTAATTCTTATTAGCTAGCATTCTTTTAAATCATTAGTTGCATAAAAAAAAGAATATTTTCAAAAGTGTTATTTAAATATGCTACTTTTTATAATCTATGAAAAAAAAATAAAATTAAATCTTGATTTACACTGAACTTAGTGTATGGACATGAAAACTTAGTGTATGGACATGAAAACTGGATAAACAAGACGATTCCCTTTTTATTTTTTAAGGGGAGATTTGTATAAATGTATTCTTTATTGTAAAAACTACATTTAGTTTGCAATATGTTTATCATTGAAGACTGAAATTTCTGATTTGTAGTCATAATTTCAAAATATTTTATTATTTATCTAAGAATGATTGATATTGTAATGTATAAATTTTATCTGGAATATTCCAATGATACCGTCACAAGGAATGTTATTTATTAATCTGTTTCATGAGAATAATCTATTTATAAAGGATAATATAATGCATAATAAAGGAATCTTTATTTAATAAGCAATTATAGAACATAATGTGCTAAAAATGGTTTGAATAATTTAAAGACATGAAGTAAACACTTCGACAATGTATATTTAATGTCCTAGGGTAAGAATTCTAAAAGGATTTTATAAAATGAAACATTTTCTTTCTTTAAAGAAATGTTATGTTTTATAAAAATTTTATTTAATATTTGAAAAATGATTATGAAACTGTTTCCATTTGAAATTTAGAAAATTATTTTAACTTAATTTTTTACACTTTTTTAAAAACTATTTACTTATTACTAAGGACTTGTATCATTTGTCAATGTAATACTCAATATTTTAATTACTTTAAACTTAATGGTACCTTTCATGTATATTTGGTTTGTGCTAAACTGCTTGTCCTGTAAATAATTGTATTTAAATTTTTAGATTATTGTAACTATTAAATTGTTTTTCACTGGAGTTTAAATTTTCTAAGAATTTTAATTGTAAATACATATAAATGAGGATGTCTTTTTTCATTGATACTGTTTTATATCTTTAAGACTTTTCAAGTTGCAAAAATGTAATTTTGTTTTGGTATTTGATATTTTTTAAATAATGTAAGCGTTATGTGTGTAAAAAGGTATGTGTAAATTCATACTTAAAGCACTGAAAGCAAATTGTTCTGCACAGTAGTGCTAAAGAGATTAATATTTTTCTGCAGACTCAACAATTTTGTTTAGTAGCTTAAAAATATTTTAAATCATTTTAATTTTTATGAACTACTTAACATATTATTTCCATTATAAGTGAAATTATTTAATCAGTAATTATGCAACATCATATCTTTCTTTCCAGATTGATGGGTTTTTTTAGGGTAGGAAGACTTAAATATATGCATATACAATCAACTTCTTTTAGAAAAAATCGTACTAGTCAAAATATTTTCTAATCTAAATTATGTACATTGGTATCTTGAATTAACAATCTATTGACTTTGGCAATCATATAAGTTTCTTGTTTAGTATTTACTTTTTAATTAAATGTTTTGCTTAGTAATCAAAATTTTCTACGAGTGAAATATCTTGCATCAATTAAATATCAAGTTATAAAAAAAATTGTATTATATTTAGCCAGTTAAAAATAATAAATGAAATTTCTAGGAAAAACTTCAGGACTATTTTCTTTATTATATGAATATTATATATTCATATTTTATGATTACCAAATAAAGATATTTAAAAGAAATCTGATCAGCTTTTGATTTAGAAGCAAACTTTTCTAAGAATTGAAGAAATGGAAGATAGAATCTCTTAGAGAAAAAATGTTTTAGAAATTTAAAAAAAAAAATAGCTCTAGATCTTTTGTACCAGAGAAACTCAGAAATTCTACTGTGCTTAGATGATAAAATATAAGTAAATTTTTTAATATTTCAAAGGTATTCAAAAGTGCTTTTAGTATTATGCTTCAAGTTGATTCTGTATTAACAATGTGACTTTAGTACATTGAATACAAAACCATTTGTTTAGAATATTTGAAACTGTTATCAGTCGTGACCTTATATATTGTTCACTTGTCTTCAATTAAGATTTAAATGAATATTATTTAGTTCTGATGTTGAGTCATTTTGCAGATTATATTACATGTTTAATTGCATCAAACTACTCTCATACTTTTGCATACCACATGTTTTTATTTCACAAGTATTGCCAAAATAAAATTTAATACACTGATTTTGTGTTTTTTTTTCCCCTGATGGAGTGTTCATTAAATTAGATTATGCTAGTAGTTGCAATAATACAAAATAACATTCTTTATAGTGTATTTTCTTTACTGATCAAATGGTCACATTTCTATCCTTCAGTACATAAGTCTGAACTATTCAAAATAGAATAGAAATCCTCTTCAAACTAACTGTAAAACCAAATTGAATAACCTTCATAGTCAAAATACCATAGACCATTACAAATCAATCAACCAGCCAACTCTAGCTTGTTATTCTTTCCTCTTTCATAGATAGACGGAGCTGTATAAATAAATAATGCAACAACCAATCATATTAGAATTATGTAAGGTGAAATTACATTAAGTTTGTATAAAAGATGCTTAGAATTTTGTTTTTTAAGACTAACTTATCTATAAACAGAAGACCAATAGAAATTCTGAGTACTGCCTATGCTGTTGTACACTTTGAAGCAAGATATTCAATTATAGATATTCCTTGATTAATTAGTGTTTATCAATTATTTCATGAGGAACAGCCCTTTGGTCCCATATGACCTGTCCTTTTTATTTATTTATTTATTAATTTTTTTTTTTTTTTTTTTTTTACTTTTTTCTCCTCTTTGCACTTGTCACTCGGCAACAACACAACAACAATTATTTCGTGAATATCAACCAAACAAAGAACTGCAGTCCGAAAACAATGCAACACATATGGCAGCAAAATGTTTCATTTATGCTCAAATAACCAGTGTCAGATATAAATGGGATTCAATCGGTGGATAAGCAAAATTTTGCTCTACAGCATGAATATATAAAATTGAACCCTTTAATTTGTTCCTGAACATCATACACAGTTCTTAGGTGGTAGCATCCTGATTATTTCATTAGAATGTAGCTCTCATCCACATATCATTTTTGAATTATATTAGGTGTCAGTAATGATGAAATTCTTTATCCAGTCGTGAATTTGCCTACTGTAGTAATTGTCTTTGATTTCATTTATTTAATGAATAATAATGCACCTCTCCTTAGTTGTCATCCCAGGCTACTGGGGGCTTCTGTGAAATAGTTTGCATAGTTACTGTACCTAAATCTTCATGAAAATCAGAAATCTGCTATTCTGAGCTGTGTATGTTTCCCACCTTAGCCATTCATAAATATAAGGTTTGAGATTATCTATAAAAGAGGTGATTAATTGACCTTCAGTCGATTATTAATCAAGCGGATCTCAAGAATCAAGCATACAAGTCTGAATATATGTAATGCAATAAAATAAATAAAAATAATTAGAATACAATAACAAATGCAAGTTTCACGTTTCTATATTTTTGCTCATTCAAAACCAAAAAAACAGATTTTAAAATATGAATCCCTAATTAGGATATAATTTAAATATTTTATAAAGACCGATGATAACATACCATATGACATGGTTTCAAACCCAGTCAGTAGTTCAGTAATTAAATTTTTAAATAATCAAAATTTTAAAATTAAAAATCTTTTTACAAATTCTTCTTTCTCAATCGTTTGCATGAATTTAAAATATTAACCAAATAATTTAAAGTCAAAATTTAAATAAAAACTAGTTCAAGTCAAGAAAAATTGGCTATTATGGTCTTTCCTTTTTTAATTTATTTTACTCAATTTTTAGAATAAGGAATTCATTGTCTTGAATTTCAGTGTTTTTATTCTTGTAAATAAAGATGATTTTTTATATTTCATTATGGTAAAACCTGTAGGATTTAATAAAATATTTTACTTAAGTGCAGCTTTTCGTGGGAGCTAGAAAATTTTAAGTATTGAGAAACGATAGGAAACAAACTTGATTCATAAAATTCGAAGTTCGTGAAATTGTGTAAAAGGCTCCCTTTTAAAATCCTTTTCTAGTCACTTTACCTGTGTGTAGTGGAATGTTACTAACATTCTATGTTATAACATTAAGTAATGTTAATCAAACTACAGTTTGACTCAGCTTCCATCACAAGTTTCTAAATAAGTAAAATTTTAAAGTTGCTTAGTTGTTGTAGTTGCTATCCAAACAAAACTGGTTAAATTTATTTATGAAAAGTTGTTCTATATTTCATATTTATAAAAAACATTGCAAATCGGAAATCAAAATTATGTGAAGTCTGCTGCATATCTGTAAATAACATAGTTTTATATATTTTCATACTTATTATGGAACAAATATTAACAACTAATTTTCTCAATTGTTTAAAAAAGTTCATTAAATATCATAAATTAACCATTCGTCTGAAATACACCCAAAAGATCGCTTTTTTTACCACAAAGTAATCACTTTTGTATTAAAAACTGCTGTCTAGCACTGAAAATTACTTGTTATGTCCTCAAATAGCACAGCTCAACACAAAAAGTTAGAAAAGTATGGAACTCAAAATTTAATTCGGGATTTCATTCATTCAATCATTTTCATTTATTTATTTTATTACATTACATATACTTGATTCTAGAGATCCGCTTGTAAGTCTTCGTCGATATTAGGACAAATAGCACAATGACAGATGTACAACCACAGAAGAATAACGAAGAAAGCACCCAGGGCCACGGTGGGAATCGAACCCACACTCTCAAGCGATTAGCGGTGATGCTTTAGACCACTCAGCCACGGAGCGCCCTCAATCATTTTCTGGCAATTGGAGTTAAGCTCCGTTTTTCTTTTTTATTGCCACTAGAAGTTTGATAAATTTCCTTATATATTCTCTGACTCCGTAGAGGTCTCAACACATAAGACAAAATACATTTACAGAATCAGATGACTTTGACAAAAAGGGTTTTCAATTCAGAAACATCCTTTGAAATGGATATTCAGTATTCTTTTAAACATCACTAATGATGTTCGACTCTAGTTTTGGATGGATTATTCATTTTGAAAATATAGTTCCATCTTAAACAGGTTTGATTTTTTTTCTCTTGAAATACAACTTTGTAATCATGTCATTTCTGCATTAATTCATGCAAACTTTTTCCCAAATGTTAATAAAACATTCCACAACTTCATCCTTAAGTTGATCCATGAGTATTAAATATTTGGGATCAGTTTGTTAACATAGAATCAAGAAAGCCATTCTAGATAATTGCACACACGTCATAAGAAAACTCTTTCATTCGATTTTCAGGCTGTTTCTGATGTATGGTAAGTTCAATTCGAATCATTGGAGTACAATATTCATGTTTGAGTAATAATCTAATTTGAATAGTTTCTTTTAAAACCTGTCTGATTTGGCCGAGCTGGCAGCCGAATGGTTAGCGCTCTTGCCTTCGGTTCAACAGTTCGTGGGTTCGAATCCCACCTTGGGCATGGATATTTGTAGTGGTTCGGAATCCACTTTAAGCCGTAAGTCCCGGTCTAATTAGCCCTCGTGTGCAAAAAATGACCGTTGAGCGACAAACAAACCAACCAAACCAAACATGTCTGATTTGTATCACATTGTCCTCCAAATCTAGAGTCAGATGTTTCAGTAAACTTAGGTGGTTTTAATTTTATGTTGGGTTTAGTTTTTCTTACTTTAAGACTATTGTTAATAAGATTCCATTTTGTTATCAGTTTCAATTACAATTTCCAGAAAATTTCTTATAAAAGCTGATCATGAGTTACATTTGACAAGTCTATAATATGCATTGAAAAGCTAAACAATTGTTAAGTGCTTAGTACTAATATAGTTCCTGTAATTTTAATAAAGCTTCTAATCTTCCTCACGAGGTCATGCCAAGAAAAAACACAATTACACGAGAGGTCAGAGATACACAAGAACTACATCAAATTACTATTAATGCATTAGTTTGGTTTGTCGCCTAATGGTCACTTCTGGCAAAAGACTAATTCGACTGGAGTCGTACAGTTCAAAATATTTTTCGAACCACCACTAAAAACATCTAAAACCAAGTTGGGAATCAAACTGTTGAACCAATTACCAGAGCATTTAATCATTCTGCTCCCTGCTCGGCATACCGTCAACATGAGCTATAGATGTGTGTTATGCACTCAATGATGATCAATACCATCACAGTCAGCTTAGGGCCATGACAATATCAAATACATTCAGACGATGTGTTATTGTAGTCTCTTAACATCTAATCATCAAAATGCTGCACCTAAAATCAGCATCCGGCGGGAAATACTGACTGCAATTCCCGTCTTTGTCGTTGAGCACACCAGAACTGCTAACTATAACGTTGTTGAAGGTCGCCATGTTGCTCAAAACGTTTTCAATTGTACAGATGCAGGACATACCACAACTCTATCAAGTTTATGATTTGATGGAATAGTTTTGTAAGGGTGAGCTCTCACAATAATTGTCCTCTATGATGTGTTGAGAGTGCATTGATACAAGCCGTTCAATACAGCCTTCAGCAACTTGTCTATTCCATATTTGCACATGGCAGTGGTTGATTTTCAACGAGAGCGAATAGCAACATCACAGAGCTTTAATAATCCATTCTCAAAAAGAAACAATTATCTTTATAAACTTCATAAGCATTTCTTATTTTAGGTATAATACGGTGTCCTGAGAAAACATCAACCATATACATGGATCTCCAATTCAAGATGTTATTTTTCTTTGCATCTTCCAAATAGCCCCAAATTTTAATCATTTGCATTTTCCAGTCTGCTTCCTTTGATATAAATTTTTGTAGGATAATTTCTTCCTAGAGTTGCAATTTTAATGGCCAACTGTATATTACTCTTTATATCACGTGATACAGAGCCAAAACTGCCCACTAAAGCATCTCTGAACAAATAAATGTTAAGTATTAAAAGATTTTTGCTCAGTATTACATTGTGAATGGTTGTAAAGAAAAGAATTTATCAAGATGTTATCCACCACATACTATTTGTAGCTGATAGCATGCAAGCTTTCATTTCATGGTGTTAAACATTAACAAGTATTTTATCTTGAAAGCTAGGTATATTTTCCGCTAGAAGCCATGGCTTATTACAACTCCAGAGTACAACAGTATTTCTCTATTCTCCAATTTATAAGGCAATAATTTAAGTGGTATTGACAGGTCTAATATACTGTCTGAAAGAGGAGTCTTGAGAAATAACTCATTTAATTTTTGCTATAGAATTTTATGGTGAAAATAGTCTGGTAAGGAATTTGCTGGAATAAACCATATGTATTATCTACTTACAAGCTTTGGTGATGCCATGATATAAATGAATCCTATATTCCAGTGAAAGGTCATAGAAAAACACACTACTGCATGTGCCAACATTAAGTTGCTACTTGTCAACACAACCTTTCACTTCACATTCACAAGAACATGCAATTGACTTGAGGATATAAGTAGTTAGGTAGGCAAAGTTATCATGGTTGTGAAGTTTGGCATGCTTTCATGATAAAGCAGTATTTTCTCCATACAATAAACATTTAAAAGTACTAATTTAATTAACTGTATCTAATTTGAATATGATATCAGTTTCTTTCCTTAAAATGTTTAATTAGTGAAAATTATATTGAAATAAGTAATTACAAGTGTATTTAATCTACTGACAAGTAAAGTAACATAATTAAGGCAGAAAAATGTGAAATGTGCTCCAGAACTAAAATATTTTTACTTTAAAGGAGTATATAACAATTTAGATATTAGCTGATAGCAAATTAATTCAGCTTCACCTACAATTTTATGAAATATTAATGTAAACTATAATTGAATTCATATTTTTTAGTCACCCTAGATAGAATTAAATGTTTCATAATCTTAATTCCCTAAGACACCTTTCTGAAAGAGTAAAGATGTTTCATTTTTTAGTCTTTTTTTAAATGCTTAGCTCTTTTATTATTCCAATTAGAATTATCACAAATTTCTAATTAAAATTTAATGTTATTAGTCCTTTAAACCCAATTCCTATTTCAGAAGCTTTCTTGAAATGGATACAAAGGCTTCTTAAATTGGGTACTACTTAAATGTTAAATAGTTTTCTGGTTGTAATTTATATGTAACTTGGATTTAATAATGCATTGAACACAATTTAACAGGTTTTTAAAAATTCTTGATAATTCGAAAAATATCAAGATTTTAATTACTTGAAATCAAGAAGTATAAATAAAATTTTGTTAAAAAATGGTGGTTTACAAAATTGGCTCAATGAACACTACATGGTCTGTTTACAATTTTATTCATAAACAGTTTTTTATCACTTTATTTACACACTTTAGGCTATGCTGCTTGCATTTGATGCTATTCTGGGCCATAGATCTGCACACTCTTTTGCTACTGGCCCTGTTATGGCAGAACCTGAAATATGTAAATAAATTCTAGAATTAAAAAAAAATATGAAAAGAACTGTTTAAGTTAATTTTTAGACATTAACATTACTTTAGTGAATATAACTGTTAAGGAAATTTAACTCACAGTTAAATAATGATGGATATTAGGGTATTAAGTATTCATATTATTTATCATGCAAATAACTCTATAAAAAGATAAAACAAGATAACCTAATTTAATTAGTCATTTTCTGGAGTACCACTTACTTCTAACTTAAAGAGTATTATTAAAAATATTATGTATCTTTATTAAATACTAAGCTCAAGAACTGAGAACATTTATACAGAAGTTATTTTACAAATATATTTAGGAAATTCACCTTTCATTTCTCCTTTGTTATTAACTATGACCCCTGCATTATCTTCAAAGTATAAGAAAACACCATCCTTTCTTCTATATGGTTTTCTCTGCCTGATGACAACTGCTGGCATAACTGAGAAAAGTAACTTCAATGAATTAAAATGCTTTTGTTACAGCAAAATTTTCTATATCAAGTTACGAATTTTAATTTTTAAAACATGCAGTAACTTAATGGGCAATAATTTCTTTGCATTTTCTTATGAAAATATTTTATATCGCTGCTACCAACTTACCCTTTTTTCTTAATTCTGGCTTGCCCTTTTTCACTGTTGCTACTATCATGTCTCCAGCAGCAGCAGCTGGCAATCTATTCAGACGACCCC
This sequence comes from Latrodectus hesperus, assembly GCA_037975125.1. Lineage (NCBI taxonomy): Eukaryota > Metazoa > Arthropoda > Arachnida > Araneae > Theridiidae > Latrodectus > Latrodectus hesperus. Next base: position 36,435,557 of record CM075861.1, read on the forward strand.
TAATTCCATTCACAGCAATGATGTATAAATTTTTTGCTCCTATAAAAAAATGGGGAAAGTTTATAAGATCAATTAATGAGTTGTCACAAATTCAAATTATCTGCTGAGTGATTCTTGAAGTTAACTAATAGATTCAATCATATTACAAGTGATGCTTATTTCTATGATTTAAACACTTAAGCTAATTTTAAGACTATTTCTTAAACCAGTATAAAAATATCTAGTAGCACTTCAAGCAATGAAATTATACAGTTTCATAAATTTACTATTTTTAGAGACTTTCAAAGAGCATCAGAAGAATAAGATACTCTGTAATACCATCTGCATTTATTTTCCTCTTCCATGAACTCAATCAATCCAAAGGGAAATGTTAATGCCCGGAAAAGGTACACAAAATTTATTCAAATCGTTTAATGAAGTTTATGCCATGTGACAGACTTTCGAAGAGTATCAGAAGCATAAGATACTCTGTAATCCCATCTGTAATTATTTCCCTCTTCCGTGAACTCAACAATTCAAAGGAAAATGTTGATGCCCGGAAAAGGTACACAAAATTTATTCTTTAAAACAATTTTTCAATTTACTAACTTTTATTGTGTGATGGCTAAAGAAAAGGTAAATTAAAATACTGCAGAATGTAATAACTCATTATGAAAAAGATTTAAAAAATCATAATTAGTGATATAATGCACTTAAAATATACAAAATAAACCTAAATTTCTAAAATTTGTACAAATATGAGAGCAAACTAATAAGCTAAAACGATAGAAAATAAATCTCAAAAAGTATAAAATAGTAAATAAAACCCAATAAATTAAATAAGCATTTCCATGAAAATTATAAGATTATGTACTTTTATTTCTATAAAATTTTATATTTAAATTAAATTGCAAATATAAAAACATAACAATCTTCTTTAATAGGAATAAAATCACTTTAAATAAATAAATAATAAAAACAGAATACTTTCTCTGATAACAAATTTTTATTACTTTAAAATGTATAGAAATAGTGAAATGAAATTTCTCCTAAACAATTCTGTAACAGACTTTTCACAAAACACCAAGTTAAATGCTCTGTAATCGCATCTGTTTTAATCTCCCTTTTCCGTGAACTCAATATTTTCACAAGAAAAAATTGATGCCCGGAAAAGGCATGAATCTTATCTTGAAACTAAATCTTATTTTTAACAAATCATTCAAATAATTCTCATTGAATTTGAGCTTAATCTTCTATAAAGTAATGTAATCACAGGTTTAAAATTCTGCTAATATATACATTTTTTGATGTAAATTTGTAATAAAAATTAAAAGATAACAAAAATAAATTCAAGATTTAAAATGCATTTCTTTATAATAAAACAAGGGTTATTATCCCTCAATTTCTCTAAATTTATAAATTTGATATTCAGTGAAGAACTACATTATCTCTTAACAGGATTTGTACAGTTTTCCAGAAATCACATCAAAAGTTCCCAGGAGATATCAAAATTCATATTGAAATTATACTCAATGATTATTTCAAGAGCCTTCAATAAATTTATAGGAATAACAGGAAAAATTTTATTTAAATAAAACTTCTTCATATTACTAAATTATACATTGTATAAAACAATAGGTAATTTTAGAGTCCTTAAATTTCATTAGATTTCTATTTATTAATTCAATGATAATTTCAAGTTGTTATATTAATTTTTTTTCAAATAAATATATACTTATTCAAAACAAAATGAATACAACTATTAAAGTTTCCAAGAGAGATGTGACTTTTCCTAATTATTATTTAATAAAAGTATAAATCAAAATTTTCCTGCATTTACTTTTAAACTGTACAACATCACATCCATATTCTATACACTTCTATTTTCTTTAATCATTATATATAAACAGATATTCACATTTCTAGATTATTTATACATACACATATTGCTATTAAAAAATGTTTTTTTTTCCATTTCTAAAGTTTTCACTTTTAATTTGTAATTAATACTGAGTAATAACTGTTGCTTCTCTGAAACACCACAGCAACATACGTTTGATTGTATAATTTTAATTTTACCAGATGTTTCAGCTTCCTCAGCAATTTTTATACTTTTCAAGTTCATATATATGATCTCCCTAACATTTAATTTTGATTTTCAGTTCATCAATTTTTTAAGTGTTTTTTTGCTTTTTAATTCATCTTAATTTACACTTTTGCCACAGACACCAGCAGAAACATTAAATAGGATTTTGTTAGCTATTATATTCTTGACATTTTCTATGTTTCAGAAGTGATCATCAATGATGCACTTAGCCACCACAACTGATTATTTAAATTTTCTACCATCAAATTTTTTTAACAAAAAATCTATTTTCAACAAATGCTTGACTACGAGAGTATGTTAAAATAAAAAACATCTTTAATATGATCAAATTTCATATACAAATAGTATTATGAAATTTATGTAAGAATACATATACTATTGTAAAAATGAAATAGACTGAAGGAAATTTGCACATATAGAATCACATTTAACAAAATTTCAGATAATGTTTAGCATCAAGATAATATTTTAGACAATTGTAAATTATATTTTACACAGAAATTACAATTTAGAGGTATATTTTACACAGAAGCCCGGCTGCTTAGTGACAGTTTTTCACGCTCCCAAGGCACAAGTCCATGGTTCAGTCCTCCAGTTGGGCAAGGTCGACTAAGCCTTTCATCCGTCCATTTAAATATATTAAGTACCAATTATTAATATAAATTAAGTACCAAGTATCCACAAGGGAACTAAACACTGCGCTTTTCGCAATAGGCTTACAACCCAATTGCCATATATGCTTCACACCCCAGGCCCTCTCGATCAAGAGAACAGCGAAGGGCATTGTAGGCCTTGATCTGGTGGGCTGACGTACCACAGAGTTTAGTTATGTTTTGTTTCTGACAGAAAAAACCTTTATAAAAACATTGTGCAACTAGGCATACAAGACAGTCCATCTTTCAAAAGGCAAACAAAAATGAATGATCTTTGCCTATTTTTAGAATAATTTTTGGTGTTAAGTTTAGGATGAAATATTTCAGAAATTTCATGAATATATAGAAAAATAAATTTTTACACACCAAATTAATCATGCAATCATTTTGAAATTAGATTTGAAGGGAAAACTGCTCAACTTTACATTTACTAAATTTAGCATTAACATATAGGCACTTATTAATGATTAATCTAAAATTTTACTATTATTTTAAAACCAATATAAATTGCTCTTGTTGGTACAAGAGTTAAATACCATAGAACAGTACAAACAAGACAAAAATAATTTGTCAACAATAAAATATGTGTCATAAGTATGGGGCCGGATTTCTTTTAACAAGACTTCAGTTTAAATATAACAATTATTTCTTTGTTTTTACACCACAAAAAGACATTTCATAGCTACCCTCAACATAACAGAGCGACATTTTGGCCAACATTTAACACTCTTTCAAGCTTTTGTTTTAATTAGGTTTTTTATTGTTATTAAAATAATGAATTTAAAATATATACCTTTAAGCTATGTTTCTGATGTCATTTTTACAAATAAACTGCCAAAATTTTTTAAAAACATTAACATTTTTATAAAAAATAATTTTTTAACAGTACTTATCATTAAATATAAGATTGAAAGAACAATATGAAATAATTTTGTTACTTTAGCACCAACTTTTCTAGCCAATGGAATTTTACATGTGTACTCTTTTGTGCAGTAAATTAAATTTGATAGACTTCTCAGTTATAATTGAGAAAACATTGCTTTCTGTTTTTCTTCTCGAAAGGAAAAATTTAAGTAAGGAATTTTCCCAGGGGGAAAAGAAATATTAATTTTGCATCAATGCGGCAACAATAAGAAATAAAACTTCACACTGCTGTTTGAATGATGCAAATGTTAGTTATACAAAGGTCACCAAAAGTATCAGTCACCAGGCATTTTAATGATAGGAACAGATAAGGTTTTTCAGTGTTTCAAACCAAGATTAACTACCAAGACATAATCAACAAACAAGCAGAGGAAAACTTAAGAATTTAAAACTAATTTTAAAATGTTTAGTCTTGCGATCCAATGTGAACTTGATTACAAAGTTTTTAAGTTATTGGTTTAATACTTACCAGAATTAAAAATCAGTTTAAATTATCATACACTTAAACCTGTTTAACTTCTAAATACAACTTTATTTAATTTGATATTGTGTTTAAACTTGAAACTAAGCAAATTAAGAAGATATTAATGAACAGTCTATAAAAACAAAGAATTTTTAGGATTAAGAAATTCTATAATTTTTCATAATATATTCCTATACATAAAAAATATTATTAGATATTCTCTGTTTAAATTTTTTACTTAATAATTTTAACTGATAATAAAATCGATAACAGAGTATTATCTTCAATATTTTATAAACTTTAAAACTATGAATAAAAATATACAAAATTCACAGATTCATTCATAATCAAAAATAACAAAGCTATAGTTTTTAAAATGTACTGTTTCCTTACATCAATTAAAAACTATGAAGCACATTACAAAAACAATGTTTTATAATAATTGAATTCTTTATTATAGTTTTCAAATAAACAATACACAAAGAAACAAGAGAACTCTTCAACATTAAATGTAATTTGGTATGAAGAATGTTCTATGACCTACAAGCCTCGAAAGTTTTCAAACTCAAGTCATTGACATGCAATTTCATCGACAAAAAATTGTGTATACTAAGTATATATTAAGTGTTTTCTTTCTTGAAAGGAAAAACTAAACATTCGGTTTTCACAGCAGGGAAAGAAAACTTGATATAGCATCAATGCGGCAACTGTACACGAGATAACCATGCACTATTGTTTGAATGATGCATTTTATCTATGTAATAACAAAAGGGCATACAATATTGATGGTGTAAAATAATTTGACCTATGTTTAGTTATTAAGTTAATAATAAAGTTTTCAAACTCAAGTCATTGACATGCAATTTCATCGACAAAAAATTATATTTACTAAGTGTTTTCTTTCTTGAAAGGAAAAACTAAACATTCGGTTTTCACAGCAGGGAAAGAAAACTTGATATAGCATCAATGCGGCAACTGTACATGACATAACCATGCACTATTGTTTGAATGATGCATTTTATCTATGTAATAATAAATGAAGGGCATACAACATTGACGGTGTAAAATAATTTGACCTATGTTTAGTTTTTGCACATGAGAGCCAACTTAAATGTTTTTAAACTATAAATAAAAATATGCTTATATCAAGTTACATCATAAATTACAAGAATTCATTCCAGTCCTAAAGATTTGGGACACTTGTATTCATAATGATTCAGTATAGGTTTGGTGCAATTTCCAATTTCGCAAAAAGCTCAGCAGTTATTGTGCCAAATACTCAACAATTTTCAAAATTTTGATCGCACTATTATCTATTCTAATACTGAACTTTCAAGTACTTCTCTTATTTGCTTGTTACACAAATACTACAAAACTAGAGAGTAGAAACTGAATTACAAGATTTCATATTAAAATACAAATAAAAAGTAACCCTAAAAAATCAATACTGCAATTTTAGTGTAAGTATATCCCCCTCTAAGTGATTTCTAGTCAAAACTAGCACTTTTTATTTTGATAGTAGTGTTGACAATGAGTTTTTGCTTTTATTATAGTGTTGCCAAACTCAGTTTTTGCTATTATTCAGATTTTTTGGTTGCCAGATTTTGTTTTCCTTGTGTTTTACATCATATATATGCTTTTCAGTGGCAACAGCATTTTTAGTTTCACTTCAATTTTACAATTACTTTTAAGCACAATTTGAATATTCCGCCTTTTTTACTTGCTTGCTACTGTCTTAGTTGTTTGTTTTTTTATTCGCTTCTTCTTATTTTATTTCACTTCGGATGTAGCGCAGAATATAAACACTCTTTTATATTCACATTTTATTGCGCTGTGGATATAGCACAGGAATTTCAATCCTGTTTTTATATTTGTTTTGTATTTCATAATGGATTTTGTGCCAGAAATTTAACTCCCAACTTTTATAATCATTGAATTTTATTTTTAATTATTTTCTGCAGTTATAGAATTCCTAGAATTGTATTTAAATTTCCAATAATAAATGAAGTGAAATATAAATATGGAAAAACAGGATTTAAATTACAGCGCTTTACATCTGATAAAACATCCAAAACAAAAATAGGGAGCATTTCCCGGATGGGCGGCAGCAATCGTTTATCCATTTTCACTAAATGATTGGTCAAAATAGCCCAAGCAGGTTAAAAGATTTTGTTGCAACTCAAGATTAAATTGTTAAAATCTTTGAATATATGCACATGAAATTACAAAAAGACACTGTGCTGATAGTTGATTCCTTGAACAGTGGGATAATTGCAATGAATAATATTTTTTAAATGAGACCGTAACACTCAGTTTAGTCATATAAAAATCAACAGTATTTATACACAATTAAAAATAAAATATAAGTTGAGCAATACAGTTGTATTGATATTGAGAAAAACATTTTTTTCAACACCTTAAGTCTTTATTTTACAGGGCAGTGGCACATACCTTAAAAATATTTTTTGTTATGTCAGGGATCACTAAAGTTAAATCATTAACAAAAATAACATTGTTTCTAAATCTAGTCTTGGAAATTCCTTTTTCTTATAACACTTCAATTCGTAAATACCAAAATTTGAGTTTAATAACTTATTTAAATTTTAGATTCAATTATTTAAACTAAAGCAATAACTTTATTTTTTTCCTTAACATTTTAACATTATGTTTGATTACAATGCAAGAATTGTGTTCTTAAAGAACACAAATTATTTTTTAAAACATATAATATGAAGTTTAATTATATTGACATTTCTTTTATTGATTTATATAATAGCAATAACATTTTTAAAAAGAAAATATTAAGATGCTGTTTATTGAAATTTCTAAAAAATTATTTCAACAGCTTTAAATTCTTTCCACTAATAACATTGTTTAATTCTATGTAAAACTGTTCCAGCCATGGTTGCCATAGAATTGCAACCAAAAAACATGCAGTTAGAAAATGCTTCATAGTAGACCAATTAAAAGGCACTTTGAAATTAGTTTTAATTGTAATCTGCTGATTTGATTTTGCATTTCACCCTAGGTGATGAAGCGGGTCCAAATTGGATTCAATCACTTACTTGTTATAAAGACTACTTATCGAGATATTCAGAATCTGCAAACAGAGGAAATGGAAAATATCCTTTACTTGTAGGACTTTATCCCCTTATTTCTATTCCTTATAATCTAACTCTATCCATTTTAAATCTATGCAATTTACATTAATAAATACAATTAAAATTTCCAATTTTCTTTCAATCAAACCAGAATAAATTCTAATGAATATATTACTTGTGTTATCCTTATATAAGAAAAATTAAACAATATCTTGCAGGGAGTATGTTACTGAAATATAATTCACGATTATCAAACAAATGGTATGTACCTGTGAAATCAATACATTTTGCTATACTTTAAATGCATAATTACTTCTTTATAAAGAATAAGATTTATTTAAAAAAATTGGTCAAGAAATGATAATGCACAAAGTATAATACGCATCCAATTTTATGATAATAGTTAAGAATACATTATAGTTTTAAAAAACATGTAATTTCTATGTCTATACGCTTTTTTAATTTTATTACTTAATTTTAATTTAAAGTTACTCCCTTAACACTCATAATTCTTTTTTTTTAACATTAGTAGTTAAATATTTTATTCCTATTAAACATCATTAATCTTCATCTATAAAAATCTCAATAAACCTAAATGCTAATAAAGTATATTTATAATTAAATAAAGTATCTAATTCAAGTCTGTGATGAACCTAATTCATGAAATGTTAAAACAGGTGTCACTTTACACAAAACTATATATTGTGACTACTCCACTGAATATAAATTGATTTTCCATACTTTAGATGTAAATTTTGATTCAAAATAAATAACAAACTTGAGTTGATCTTATAAGCACTTTTAGCTATTAAATTAATGTTAATCAAGTGTCTTGGTATTTTAGATGTAAAACTTAACTTTAACATTACAGAAGCTTTATGAAAGTTGAAAGAAATTACTATAATATGAAACTGTAGAAGCTTACGAATAACAAAATCTCCGGCATTTCAAATTGTCTTTTTGCAATACATGCAAATGTAAGTTATTAAAAATCTTACCTGTATTATCTGCGCAATTAATTACTGCCCCAACTGGTAAACCAAGGGATATACGAAATTTTGCTCCAGCAGTACCACCACGTCCTGATAATTAAATAAAATTAGCATAACAAAACTTAAGCAGCATTTAAATGTGAATGAAAATGATAATCAGAAATAAGTTTCTGTATTATACTTAATATATAACATAAAAAGTAATATAAAATAGCATTAAAGTTTTTGTTAAACTTAAATATTACAAATAAAAAGAACATGACATGTCGAAAAATTTAACAGTGTAATAAACATTTAACATGCAAACGAAACGCCACAATATTGTTATATTTACATCTCACAGAATAATACTAACAAAAAACAACAAGTAACAAACACATCCATTTCGTAAATTTTAATGATTAAAAAGATTATTAAATACCTCTCTTAGACATCTTGGAATATTGTTACAGGAGGATTCGGACTATAAATTTTCACACAGCGAAAGCTGTTTTCGGATGTACAATGATAGACGGTGTTGCCAAAATTTGGAAACTATGATATTTCTCAGTTCCGGTTTTTGTAAATCATACCGTAGAGATTTCTACAGAGTATGAATGAAGTATATTTAGTGTGATATGCAACTTCTGATTACTTCGTGAAGAAAATTATAAGAAAAGACTATATTTAATTAAGATTCAGTTTAAAAAAATAAAAAATAATCTGCTCGTGAAATCAGTTTGAAAATCGGTAAAACTCCTGATTTGTATGTTGCAACTATAATTATGCGGAGCAAATAAAAAAGACACTTTTATTCTATAAAAACTTAGGTTAAAAATTAAACCTTTTTTCTTTAGCTTAAACATCGACAAGTTATATTTCTTCTAATAAAAATCTTTTAAACAGTAGCTGAAAGTTATAACTCATGTCTAAGCTGATTCTTCAATCGAAAAGAGGGAACGATATAAGTTTGGCATTTTGTATCATACAGTTACGTAAAAAGTTGTATAACTTGTCGTAGTATAGTTTTATAACTTGTGTAATAAAGTCGTTTGGAAGAAACAAATCTCTGCACGAACAGTTCCTTGATTTTTGCAGCAGCATAAACTCTCAGAATGGAAATCATGACTTCAATCACGTTTGTCTTTCGATCGCAGATAAAAAAATTTTCAATAGCGCTATTAATAATTAAAAGAAATGGCATGATGACGTGTTTTTAAATGAATTACTGTTCTGCTTAAAGCACCATAATGGTCGTATGTATATTCGAATTCATCGTGGAGAATGTACCCATACAACCACACACGTCTATTAAACGTCTTTTAAAGATCCATAGAGTCCAAAAGACGTCCTGGATAACTTTTGGACGTCATAAAGACGTCCATGGTAAGATGTGAACTGGATGGTCTTCTGTCGACTGCATATGAACGTCGAACTGGCATCCACGATTGATGAGTTTTGGAGTATCAACATTTGGATGTGTAATAGACGTAATTTATATGTCCTTGATAGACGTAATTTGGACGTCCATGGTGGATGCACTTAAGACATTCATAATGGATGTTATCTGGACATATATGTAAAGTAGGTAATTAACTGCAACTGTAATTAGTTTTGTTTATTACTTCCATAATTTTAAATTATCTTTTTCCTCACATTCTGCAGTCGTTTATTGCTACAATAAGAAGTGTTTAACGAAGTAAGTTAAAAAAATAATTGCTTTCCTTTTATCAATTCATATTTTTTAGTATTTTTAAATAATTTATTTTTATTCCAAGGAAGTCAATAGAATTAAGGTTTAAAAACTGAATAGTGTTATTTAAGAATAGGGAAAACCTACCATGTTTAAGTGTATTTTTACTTTAAAAAATTACATTTGTAACTACCTTAAATTGACGTTAAAAGATGCATATTGCTTTTATTTATAAAATGTGCTTGTTAGCAGAATGTAATAGTTTTTTTCGATCATTACATTTTCCAGTTATTTTTAGGCTGAATAATCGCTTGAGAGCGTAGGAGTGTGGGTTCGATTCTCACCGTGGCCCTGTGTGTTTTCTTCGTTATTCTTCTGTGGTTGTACATATGTCATTGCGCTATTTGTCCTATTATCGACGAAGACTTACAAGCGGATCTCAAGAATCAAGCATACAAGTCTGAAAATATATGTATGTAATAAATTTAGGCGGAAAAAATGCAAACATTGGGAATAGGATTAAAATTGCTAGAAGAAAATTTATTATACCATAAAATAATTTTCTTGAATAAAAACCATTTCTATGTTTTGCAATTCAAAATATTTTCCTCTGCAAAGTTACTTTTATTTATTATTATTTTGTCAAACAAAGAATTATGTATTTATCTCTTAATTTCAACAAGATAAATATTAATCAATATTAGTATTTGATTCAAATTTATAATATTTATTTTTAGGATAGTCTTAATTCTAAGATTTAATGTTTAATTAAAATACTTTTTACTGTTGAATTACAAATCTGAATGTTTCTTTTTTATTGAATATCAAATTTTAAATCCATAATTCAAGATTTTGCTACTTAGCAAGAAAAATTATATCACCCAATTATTTTAATGTATGCTGGATTAATATTTCAAATGAAGAGCTATTAAAATGCATACTTGAAAATGAACTTTAATATTTTGTAGTTTAATGGAAGATATGTTTATTTCCTACATCAGATTTGGAATTCTTACTTTTCGGGGAAAATCTTCTAGAACAGGGCCTCCCAATGAGTGGCCCGCGGACCCCCTTAGGGATCCACTGGCTGTTTCTGGGGGATCCGCAGCCATCTTTGTGCAGGTAGTTTAGTGCCGATGGATGTGGCCTCCCTGCTCAACTTTCTGTAAACTCTGGGGGTCGCGTGTGCGTCGGCTTAGGAACCATTTACGCATGATCTTCTGAAATGGCGTCAGCTCAGCCGACCAATCAGGGTGCTAACTGCCTCGTATGTTCTCCTCGCTTTATGTTCGGTGGACGGTAGCCCGCTTTTTCTCGAGACATCATTCAATGTTGATTACTTCGTGAGTGCACCATTTGCTTTTTGAACAGTTTGTTACTTCCACCATGGATCGGTGGCTGAAGTCAAGATCATTGAAGAAGTTAGCTGTTTCTCCATTGCCTTCACAGCAAGGAACGCTCCCGGTTGAAATTAATGATGAAGGAGGATGACCAAATCAGGAACAGTCACATGAAGCGCCACAGCCGGATTTATTATGCGAAAACTCTGCAATTTCGTGATTAATTGCAGAGTCCTGCGGAAGTTGAATAGCTAAAAAGAGTAAGTATAACGAAAGTTATTTAGAAATGGGCTTTATTGAGACCACGGAAGGTAAAGCTCAGTGTGTAATTTGCGTGGAGTCTTTCTGAACAGTTCGATGGTTCCACTTAAATTGGGTCGTCATTTTGAGACTACTCACCTAGACTATTCACCTGCACCTCCATACTAAAGAGGTTGAATTTTTCAAGAGGAAGGGCACTGAATTAGCTGCTTCTCAACACTGGATGAAAACTCATGCAAAAACAATTAATGAAAACTCACTAAAATCTTCTTTCTTGGTAAGTTATCGGATGGCAAAAACAGACAAAGCTCATACAATTGCTTAAACCCTCATTAAACCAGGTGTTAATGATATTGTTTCTTGTATGTTAGACGAAAAAGCAGTAAAACAAAAAGACAGATAGTTGACATGTCAAATAAGGTGAAAGAATCTCTGGTTTCTCGCATCCAACACAATTCATTTTCTCTCTAAATTGATGAATCTACTGACGTTGTGCGCTTAGCGATTTTACTGGCTTTTGTTCGTTATGCATACTCGGAATCATTCGAAGAGAACCTCTTATTGTCCAAATCACTACCTGCCCATACAACAGGTGCTGAAATACTCCGTTTTTTGGGGGATTTTTTAAGAAACAACGAAATTCCAGAGTCTAATTGCATCGATGTGTGCACAGATGGGGCAAAAGCTGTGACTGGTCCATTTGGTTGGAGCGGTGACAAAAACAAAAGAGAGCTCGAAGGATTGCAGTAGTAGTCATTGTGCTCTCCACAGACATGCTTTAGCTACGAAAAAAATGCCTGCATCCTTCAAGAAAGTATTTAGATGAATCTGTCCGAATTATTAATTACAAAAAATCACAGCCGTTGAAGTCAAGACTTTTCAAAATATTGTGATAGATTTGGGAAGCCTTCATCATTCTCTGCTTTTCCATACAGAAATAAGGTGGCTGTCATGTGGGAATGCACTCTCTCGATTATATGAATTATGTTTAGTAGTCCTAGCTTTACTTTTAGACTACCATAATACCAACTTATCAGAGATTATTAATGACGAAAACGCAATGTATATTTGCTCATTTAGCTGATATTTTCTCCAAATTCAACGAAATGAATACTTTATTGCAAGAGAAAACTATAACAACGGTCACTGCAAACGACGGAGTTAGAGCGTTCAAAAGTAAAATCAATTTTTGGCAATAGAATGTGGAGGAGGAGGTTAAGAGTTTTCCTCTTCTCAACGATTTTTTGAAAGACAAGACATTGCAGCTTGTGAACAATTTATTTTATGGAATCCTAGAACACCTCGGAAGCTTGACATCATCGTTGGAGCATTATTTCCCAACAGCTCAAGATGAGAAGCTGCAGGAAATCAAATGGGTGGCTACCCATTCGCTGTATCCAAAAAGCCGAATATTCTATCGTCGAATGAATATGAGTTGTTGATAGAAATTTCCACAGACTCAACTTTGAAATCTACTTTCGATAGTGATGGTTTCTTAGACTTTTGGATACCATTGGAGAGCAAAAATTCTACCCCCTTGTTGAAAAAGCAAAACGTGTTCTACTTTCATTTGCCACAACATACGTGTGTGAATCGAGATTCTTGATCTATTCCGGCACTAAAACTTAGTATCGATGCTGTCTAGATGCTGAACCTGACATCCGTCTCCAGTTTTCAAGTATTGAGCCCAACTTTTCAAAATTGTGTCATCAAAGGCAAAACCTCAACCTTCCCGTTAAGATTCCGTTATTATCCTTACAGTCTCATCTCTAGTAAAGAAGAACGCATTGTGTTTCGTCGACGAGCAGTGAATGTTCCCGGACTTTAACTATTGTAGGTATTTGTTTGTATTTTCTATAAATTACTAATTAATTGAATTCTGTTTGTATTGATATTTTATTCTGAAAATTAAAATGTTATCCAATGAATGCTGCTTTTCTTTGCAATATATTCCTCTTCACTCAATTAGAAATATTGCCTTCCTAGTGAGAGTAAGTCCAACAGCAAGTATCTCTGAATATAGTGTGGGAATTTAGACTAATGGACACGTAGTTAGTTTAAAGTTGTTTCCATTCATCATTAAATCAAAGACTCGTGATTCCTTGAGGAATTATTGAAAAAAATGACACTTGCATTATAGAGTTTTCAATTCCGATGGGCTTCGAGCTGCATTTTACTTGTTACTGTGTTTTGATTGACAGGGGTTCGATGTGGATTTTCGCTGTGGATATAGCCAAAGGCAGAACTTTTCAAGAAATTTCACCAATAGAAAATAACTAAGCACAATGTTTCCAACAAAATGGCTCTTCATTATAGGCTAGTTATTATGGCTGATGTTCAAGCTGCATGAGTAGTTGTATTTGAACATGTCATCCAAATTACTTGACTAAAGACATTGGTATATAAAAGGTGTTATTGCTACCGAAAATCTTTATTCTAAATGCTGATTTCTTAGAATGTATTCTTCGAAATTTCTTGAAATTTTAAATTTTAATGACCTGCTGTGCAATTTCAGTATAGGACTGAGATCGTTGTGAAGTCATTAAAGTTGGAGAAAATGTGAAGGTATTTATCGCACATAAATTGCTTCTGAGAACATGAAACCCTGGAACCGAAATACAAACGTGACATTTACCGAGTTCAAGGTTACGTTTTCTGGAAAATGGAGAAATTCAGCATAAGATACATTATTTTTTTTTTAATTTGATTTAAGAAAAGATTTTTCCCCTTTTTAGAAAAATTTTGTCATTAAAATAAATAGTGCACACGACTCATAAAATTTCTGTTAGCGTTTTCCTCATTTGCTTACATTATTACAACCACCCTACTAGGTAACGTCATTCACCACACCCCTTTTCAGACACCCTCTTTAGGTTTGTATTAAATAAGAAACGTCGCCAAAATATAGCAAGTACGGTTACAATTTACCTTGCCAACACGACTTCCCGTAAACTCTCCACAAAAAAAAAGCAGCAGCAAAGAGATGGGTTATTGTAGATGAAGATATTGTCTATATATAGAATAAATTAATTCTTTTTCCTTATTGCTATTTTTGCAGATAAAAATTTAAATCTTTGCGGGACCAAAGTCGTCAAAATGTTAAAGGAGGACATTTCTCCTAGATATTAAATTTCTTCCAGTGAGAAAAAACATAAGAATTTAAGATAATTTCCGATAAAACGGATAAAAAGTGTGATATAGATTCAAAAACTATAAGTGAGCTTCGGTGAAAAGGAGAATTAAGCGAAAATCACATGATGGACCATATGCTAAAAATATAATTGTGCTTAGTTATTATACTCAAGAATATTGTTAAGCTATTTATAACTATTTTGTAGCACTGGTGGAAACTGCTAAATTTTTGCTGGTCAAGTGACGACTGTGAGGGAATTACTATTTCTTCATAATAGATAATTTGTTGAGGATAAGATCATTTTTACATAAAGTGATATTCGAACAAATAATTTGAGAGTTATTCAAAAAGATGGCATTAAACCTTTATCAACACATTATAAAGGTGTTTAATACTTTCTAATTTTGTTACTTTTGTTTAAGTTATATCATATGCTTGAATATGTTGCAAATAATACTTAAAAATAATTTAATTTTTGCAATTAATGTAAAAGAAGCAATATCACAACAATTTATCTTTGTCAAATTAAAAGTTAAATAACTACTTGTAGAGTAATTATTGTATGATCTGTGGATCATCAGCGAGGATTGCCTCTGAAATTCTAAGATGCTGTAGGCAGAAGATACGTTTAATCGTAGGCTTCATAACTGGGTACTTCTATTTCTGAAAACACCTCCATAAAATAGGACTGTTTCAGCAAGACCCTATCTGCAGGAAATGTCATACGCAAGAGGAAACGGCCAAGCATATGATTTACGAATGAATGCGAGGCTCTTGCCCTTCCTAGATTAACTTTTTTAGGCATCATGCATGGTATAGAATTACACTTAGACTCCATAAAGGGTTATCGGACTTTAATAAAGTTGGTGACCCGAGCAACTGGAACTAGGAAACATTGAGTTTGGAGTTAATAGTACAAAATGCTGATAGAAACAGAGGTGCCCAATGACCTACAAACCCAACTCTAAGAAGAAGAAGAAGAGAGTAATTATTTATTAAGGAATTAAAAATGAAAAATCCTTTACAATAATTTCCAAATCCTGAAAGATATGGTATAAGTTCTTTAGAAGTAATTTACATCATAAAAAGAAACGTGTTTGTAATGTTTTATTTTTCTTGTATGCATCAAACTGCGAATTTGGAATATTTTTCCTAAAATAGAAAAACGAAATTAATTTGGTTTGAAATAGGTCATTTATTGAAACAAGTATTTTTGGATAAAAAGTAATAATATGAAACTTAAGAAACCAAATACAATATAAATCTTTATTCATGTCATCTGAACAGATGTCTCAAAATCAGCGTCTACAAATAATGGGATAACAAACAAACAAATATTTTTGTTTCGGAATAAAACGAATGAATCTTAGTAACGTATCTTGAGACATATATTGCTTAATGGATTGCCTGATATTTAGAGGAATTTCCTCATCGAACACGTATAGAGAGCTTTAGAGAAATTAACTTTATTCGCAGTTATAACTACACAGCCGATGGTTGAAGAATAAATAAATCATTTTACAGTAATTTTCATAATCCTTCAATTCTGCTAAAGCAAAATTTGGACACTTAAAGAGCATTGTGAACACTGCCAAATTTAGAGTAAATTCAACTAGTCATAACTCAGGAACCTATCCTCTTATAAATCCTTGAATTTTTACATCGATTAAATACCGTGGAACACTTGTTTATAAAGCAACAGTTTATAATGTTATATACACTATGTGTTCCATGATATCATATTCAAACTTGGGAATCAAAGAGGGAATATCATTTGAAAAATCATAATCTATGAGAAATTCTACCCTTATACAATAAATTATAGAAATGAAGAAACAGAAAGGATTTCTAAAAAAAAATTTTAAAACACATTTATTATACAATACTATAAACCAAAATTATTTACAACTATCAAAGGAAAGATTTGGCCTTGTATCTGTCAATAGAGATTAACATATTGATTAAGTTAGTTTCTGATAAATTGTATCACGCATATTAGAACTGCAGTGTATTTTCAAAGATAAATAACATTACACATATCTTTATTTTACACACATACACAACATTACACACATATTACACACTCTCTCATTGGGGAAACATGTTTCCCCAATGAAAGATTCTTTACAATAAAAATGAATATTGCAATCAAATCCATACAAGAATTTACTGATTTGTTGTAAGCCATAAATAATGTTCGCTATGTTGTTTCAAAGAAAATGATCAAAGGGAAATAAATCAAGTGATTTTGGAAATAAATGAAGGCCTTCTTGTACCCAATCTAAGGGCTTGCAATTAGCTGGATCCAGGTGGTCATAAATCATGGATCAAGTGGTCCATAAATCATGGATCATGTGATATACGGAAATAGTAGCTTCCAAGTAAATTGATACTTTGTTGTGATGTGCATATGAGTACCAATGGGAATGTTTCACGAAACACTAATTATGATAGCACTCGAGTGTCACAATATGCATGTAAGCATAAACCAACCTAAATATTCTAAGTATAAACGGGCATTCTTTCCTATAGACTACAATAAACGCAGACTTACCAGTATCTCACCACGCCCATCTTGCCTAAGTTGGCATCTACATTAAAAGATTAGTTTTAAGATTAAAAAATATTGGCTCATTGTGACCTGGTGCAAGGTTTACCACTGTCAAGATGAAAATGTTCTGGGAACTATTGAAAAAAATGGTGTTAAGTTTCTCTTTTCTACATCAGTAGGGATAGCTGCTAGGGTGTTTTCCGGGTTTCTTTGCTTACAACAAGTGACTCTAAAAACCACTACCAATAAAAAGGCCTGCCACCGGGCTATAATGCACAGTGTATGTTAAAGAAATCTTACAGTAACAATCAGTTGTTAGGTTATCTACTATGAGCAGTCAAACAAGAAAACTGACATAGTTTTGGAGGACTATGTGTAACGTCAAGATATTTTATATTTGCTTTTTTGACATCAAATTTCACGAGCTTTAACACTCCTTATATGTCAAATGATTTTAAAATTATCTCTCCGTACATTGGTTCTTACAATCATTAGAAAAGAACAATAAGTGCCTACAAATGTTTCAGAAATGTTTTTTAAACGCTAAACTTGAGTTTTTGGAAAAGATTAAGACTTAATCTTCAAATACATTCTTCATATTAAACATCACCCAGAAAGTTTAATAAAGTCAAGATAGTACACCTTGATGCAATTTTAAAATTTGTGTGAATCATTTTCAATTTGTTCAGTTGCAAGTTTGACATAAGCTATTAACTGTTTGAATGAGTTCGTTACGTGAAAAATAATCGAACACGTCCTGAGATAGAATAAAAGTGTTTCATTACTATTGAAATATTTAAAAAACATATTTCCAAAAAAATTATAAAAAGCAAAAAAGTTGGTTTTAGATATTATGGGCTGTATTAACAATCTTGGAATATGAATCAAATATGATCGGAGTAGTATGGTTTATTTATCGCTCTATGGTCATGTTTTGCACCAAGAGTTAACCTTTGAAGTAAAATTTGACAGACCATAATTTAAAAGGGACTTCAAGCGACTGCAAATATCCTCCTATGTAAAGGCGAGGTGGAAATGGCCACAGCGCGAATTATTCAGCTATCATTTGTGCTCAAACATTCTCCATTTAACGAAATCCAAGTCTCAATAAAGTGTTTTTGGTTTTAAATATTCGCGCGCGCGCGCTGGGACCTATAACTTGAAGTAAATTCGAAATTACTTCAAATAATGCAAGAGGTGGACATCGACTTCTTGATATGTTAAACTGAAGGCCAGGACCTTTTGATTCTCAATTTAGGGTATATCTCTACATAAAAAGAAAATAGTTTGTAATATTTTTTATGTGTGCACTCTAAAAAAAAAGCACTGTAATTTTACAGCAAAATGTGCTGGCGTTTTGGGCGCCAGAACAATATGTTGTAAATTTTACAGCATATTCGTTAAACTTTTACAGTTCTTTTTACTGTAATTTTTACAGCACTTTATACTGTAATTTTTTACAGCCCTTTTTACTGTAATTTTTACAGCACTTTTCACTGTAATTTTTACAGCACTTTTTATTGTTATTTTTACAGCACTTTTTATTGCTGTTTTTACAGCACTTTTTATTGCTATTTTTACAGCATATTTTACTATGCATTTTGCTGCATATTCTACAAAACCTATTGCAATAGCTATTTACAGCTATCAGCATGTTTTGTAACGCTAATAGTAGAGTATAAATCAATTTTGAATGCACAATAGTTAATTTCCTAATTATGGGCCAAATATTGTTAAGCAATTTTTTATACAATTTACAAAGCACAAAAACATAACTTATGTTATATTGCAGAAGATGTCATTTTTCAGAACATTTTTTGATCAATAATTTAACTTTCAATACCCAACGAGATTGTTTAACTTTCTTACCTTGCAATCGTAACTTTAACAGAAGTTTGAATTTTTTTATTACATATTTTTTTTAAATAATTAAGAAATAACAGTTATATTGAATACGATAAAAAGCTAAGCATAAAATTGATTTTTGATACATCTGTGATTATACAGATTTAGGATAAAAAGAAACCTTACAAAACATTCCATTTTGCTAAAAATACCAAAGTGGAATTAGTTAATGATATAGTATTTTAATTATACTGTAAAGACAATAAAAGTTTTCTTTTTGATATTGTTTAAAGTCATTGATATTTTTTCATTATAATAAAAGCAAATAAAGAGTCTGAGGGAAAAAAAAGCAATCTAGTTGACAATACACAAATAATTGTAGAGAATTTTTTTATTTACATTTTAATAATTATAGCCATTTAATATTGGATAAATTATTTAAAAATGACAAAAACACGTGCTTGGATTCCATCCTTGGCATATTTTTTAGATTTTGTTCCCCGCGAGGGATTAAAGTTGAACAAGCACCTGAAAAAAATAGAAATCAGACACATGAATAACTAATTTGAAATTTCAAGATCTGAATATTTCAGAGGAAAAGTTGTTTAATAGTTCAATAAAATAATTAGAACTTTTTATTATTTCATATAATTTATTGAATTACCCTAAAATATGCTTCTTTTAATAGTCAACAAGTGGTTGTTACATTCATGCAATCACAATCATTTTGATGATAAAAATTATTTCAAGGGATTTTAGCAATTTCATGATAAGAATTTTTGGTAATGAAGGCATATTATGAAGATGATAAAATCTGTACTTCAATTAAATCATTCTGATGTTTTCTATCTCGAAAAACTAATTTGTAATTGATTTAATTAAAAGAGAATATAGAATTTGTTTTATCAGGATTCATTTATGTTATAAAAAATTATATCCTCTGAGAAGCAAATCATAACATTTCCAATGGGAACTGAATTACAAATTTTTAGAAATAAAGTGCGAAATATGAACCTTATGCCCACATTTTAAAGATAACTTATAAAAGCCGATTTTAAGTTTAAAAAAATTAATTTTGTAGAGAATATGGAAACATTTATTTTGCATACATATATACACAATTTAAAAATATTTCCATCGAAAATAAACAGAAAAATTAAAATGCTATAATGTGTCAAAGTAACAATAATTTATGAAATAACATTTTATAAAACATTTGCTTAAAACTGAATTTCTTTAACTCGTAAATTATTACCTCAAAAGTGAAATCTAAGTTGTCTTACAGTGAGATCAAAGTTGTATTTCCCTCTAAGAAAACTTTAATTTCAATAAGAAATCACATAAAATAGTGCAAAATTAGGAAATATAAAAAAAAATTGCTGTTCATTAACTCTGCATATTTACAGCATTATATACGTTAAATAAAGGAGAATACAATTGAAGTTGTATCAAAAAAGATAAATTTAACTTAAACAATTTATTTAGATTTTCTTAGAATTTTATATATTCATATGATTTATTTTAAATAGAATGTTAGCAGAATAAACAGTATTTGAAGAGGTCAAATAAATGTAAAACAAATTTTTGATTTTGAGTTAAAACATTTCAAACCTTATGAAATATATAAATAATACATACCACAAATTAATACACATGGTGTGCAAGGTAAGTCTATAATATCTACTGCATCCTGAGAAGATGTGGAAATCTAAAACCAATAAACAAATTCCTGATTAATTTATTTATGATTAATTTTTATATTCGTTTCTAAATTTCTTATTTATAATTTACTAAGCAGTAATTTTTTAAATAAAGTTTTGAATACTTTATTGCAATATTTCTAAATATTTTTTCAAGTCTTCTCCAAAATATGCAGATAGAAGAACAATACACGCTCCAACATCCTCTTTTCCATCCAATTCCTCAATGGTTGAAGATTGTATTTAACAATATCCAGGAGAAAAGTTTTTAAGAAATTAACAATTCTTTTAATTTTGTATTTTGTTAACTGATGCATAAACTTAAGTTTAAATTAATTAAACTTTCATTTAAATCTACAGCAGTTAAACACTTAAAATGGTCCAAAATGATTTGTTTTAAAAATAAGCAAGGCCATTTTTCTTTTAATGTGGAAATATCACTAGACGTGTCAATCTTTCCTTTGAAATGAAAAAGTCTCAAATTAATTTTACAACCTCTTCAATTATAACATCAAAAAACACACTGCATGTTGGCTTCTTGTCGGACATCACAATGAAGGAAAAATAGAAAACTTAAAAAATGTTCCGTGCTTACAAAAACTCTCTCTCTTTCCCAATACCTATTCCAGCTTTCAAATATGGCTGAAGTTGATATGAAGAGGCTTTACTCAAAATAGTCTTACTACTAAAAGTTATTTGTGATTATTCTATTTTAAAAATTTCCTTTACAAATCAAACACTTTCTTCATACATAAATTCTTATTTTCCCAAAACATAGATATATTTAAAAAATTTTTTAAAAAGTGTGACTATATTGGAAGGTAGTTTTTGTTTTCTCTCCTAATTGTAAGAGGACAAAATCTTTTTTCCCTTCAGTTCCCTGTAGAATTAAGAACAACTGGTTCTACACTGACTTTAAAATTACGCAATTCCTCACTGGACATGGGAAATTCAATAGTTATCTACACCGTTTCCACATTAAAAACAGTGAGGTGTGCAAGTGCAACTCTGGGAGTGACAACCCTTCTCACATTCTTCTTGAGTGCCCATCTGTTTCAGAAGACAGGAACGAGCTTTGCAAACAGGTGGTTCCCGATTTGGTGGACCAAGTAAAGAAAGAGAATTTGGAATTTTTTTAAAAATTTATTCATGCTGTTATCTAACTCCTTTTTTATTTTTATATCTTTTTTTTCTCTCTGCCTTCTTTTATTATTATTTTTTTCATCTCATGATTTATTTGGATTTGTTATGTAGTACATTTATTGTACCTTCAGGCCCTGTCTGGTATTCCTTAGTGCACAGGGAGATATTTTTGTTTTCCCAAATAAAAAAATAAATAAAATAAAAAAATTGGAAGGTAGTATTTATAATGTGCACAGTAGTATTAGAAAAATCTTGAGCACAATATATTTTAAATATGTTAAGCAAGAACAAATTACAAAGTTTTCACTCATATATTTGTTTCTTAATTATAATTTTAAATTAGCTTTTCTTTTTATTAATTTCAGATTCCTATACTAATATGTAAATAAATCATAAATAGCACTACAAATTTTGCAATTTTTTAATAAAATAAAGTAAAATTTGCAGTAATATAATTTTTTACAAAAAAATGTGTTACCTGAAATTTGTATTATAAATATCAAACAACCAACAAAATTTCCCAAACAGGGTAATAATTAATGTTCTAATTAGTAATATAAATTTAAAAAATTAATCATGGTTATAAAATAATAAACTTTACATTTTCTAAATAAATGACCATAATTCGAATAGTACTTTCTAATATGTATTTAAAAAAGGAATATTTCTTTATATATTAGTTATAAAATGATGATTTTAAAAAATAAATATTTTAAAAAAGCATTACATTTTATCATTGAAATGCATGTTTACATTTCATGCAAATTCTAAACATTAGACCATTTATTATAATAAATATCAATATTTGTAATATTATTTTATTGAAAGAATTTACAAACATTTATGCCTAAAAAAATTATTTTAATGCATGTTACAAAATGAAATTGAATTAATGATCATAATTAAAATGCAATTTAACGGTCTGTATTGAAAAATAAAAATTTTTTAATAAAATTCTAATCAAAAAAATTATTTAGAAAATATAAAAAAATTATGTTATATTTAGTTAATATACAATAAATTTATATCATTTTACAATGAAAGAAAAATCAGGAATTTTCAACAACGAAATAAAATAGAAATTCCGCTAATATATTTAATAATATATATCTAAAAAATATAGCAATAGATGATTATTCAATTTTAATTTCGAAAGAAATATAACTAAGCAATTTTTATAATACTTGAAGCACTTAAATACAAATCTAATTTCGCCGAAAATGTGATAATTAAAATACTAATCAATTATGTTATCAAACTACTATAAAATATTTTAAATATTAATATAAAGTAATTAAAAAAATATTGACACTGAATTAATACAAGTGAATATGATCGTTTTTAAATTCAGCTTAGAATTTTTTGAAATGTTGTCAAATTTATAAAAATTTATATATATCAAAGTTAGCTAACACAACTTGCATAATAAACAATAAAAAAGTATACGTTACCTCACATTTGGTGATTAAATTTCAATAGAAATTCAACTTAAGGAACAATTATTCTCAAAATATCACCAACTTCACCAAACGAAAACATGGGTAAATAAATGGCGAAATTAATTTGATTCATTTGTCACTGGAACAGAAGAAATTTTTATCCCGCATATTCAATGCGCATGCCCAATAGCAAACGATTTTCTGCGGCTGAATTTTACAGTAAAATTTACTGTAATCATTAGTGTTCCTATGACAGCTATTTAAAAAACAGTGATTTTTACTGTATTTCTTCCGTTTTTTTTACAGTGCACTCTAAAAAAAAGCACTGTAATTTTACAGCAAAATGTGCTGGCGTTTTGGGCGCCAGTACAATATGCTGTAAATTTTACAGCATATTCGTAAAACTTTTACAGTTCTTTTTACTGTAATTTTTACAGCAGTTTTCACTGTAATTTTACAGCCCTTTTCACTGTAATTTTTACAGCACTTTTAACTGTAATTTTTACAGCACTTTTTACTGTAATTTTTACAGCACTTTTTATTGTTTTTTACAGCAATTTTTATTGTTATTTTTATAGCACATTTTATTATGCATTTTGCTGCATATTCTACAAAACCTACTGCAATAAGCTATTTACGGCTATCATCATGTTTTGTAAAGATAACAGTAGAGTATAAATCAATTTTGAAAACACATTAGCTAATTTCCTAATTATGGGCCAACAATTATTAAGTAATTTTTTATATAATATACAAAGTACAAAAACATAACTAATGTTATATTGCAGAAGATGTCATTTTTAGAACATTTTGAGATCAATAGTTTAACTTTCAATACCTGACGAGATTGTTTAACTTTCTTACCTCAAAATCTTGGATCAAATCGTAACTTAATTGAATAGTTAAGAAGGTTGAAATTTTTATTACATATTTTTTAAAAAAATTAAGAAATAGCAGTTATATTGAATAAGACACAAAGCTTAGCATAAAATTGATTTTTGATATATCTGTGATTCTACAGATTTAGGATAAAAAGAAACCTTACAAAACATTCCATTTTACTAAAAATACCAAAGGGGAATCAGTTAATGATGTAGTATTTTAATTATACTGTAAAGACAATAAAAGTTTTCTTTTTGATATTGCTTAAAGTAATTGATTTTTTTCTATTATAATGTAAGCAAATTAAGATTCTGAGAAAAAAGCAATATAGTTGACAATACACAAATAATTGTAAAGATTTTTTTATTTACATTTTAATAATTATAGCCATTTAAAGTTGTATAAAGTATTTAAAAGTGACAATAACACGTGCTTGGATTCCTTCCTTGACATATTTTTTAGATTTAGTTCCCCGCGAGTGATTAAAGTTGAACAAGCAAGCACCTGAAAAACAAAAAAATAGACACATGAATAACTAATTTGAAATTTCAAGAGCTGAATATTTCAGAGGAAAAGTTGTTTAATAGTTCAATAAAATATTTAGAAGTTTTTATTGTTTTATATTAAAATATACTTCTCTTAATAGTTAACAAGTGGTTGTTACATTTATGCAATCACAAACATTTTGATGATAAAAATTATTTCAAGAGATTTTAGCAATTTCATGATAAGAATTTTTGGTAATGAAGGTGTTATGAAACAAACAAATAAATGACTCCAATTTTGAAACATACACATTTAATTAAAAAATGAACAAAATTTACAAGGAGCCATGTATGGGTTCGCTACAATCTCTCTCGCCTGCTTCGCGTACAACGAGAGTCTCTCTGAAAATCAAAACAAAACAAAAAAAAAAAAAAAAAAACATAGGATCTTAAAATCGAAAGTGCCGATGGTGAGACATTACAGACTAAATTATTCCTTCCTTCCCCGGAGTTTTTTTTTTTTTTTTCTTTTTCTCATTCTAAGGAAATCAACCTGCAAATAAAAAAGAAAAAAAACACACACAAACAACAAAGAGCAAAATTTAGTATTACAGATAGCCCTGATCAATCGGACTCTGGCTGAAACACAAAATTATATGGAATTATATAATATTAAATATAAAATAAAATTATATCAAAATAGCACAAAATAATTATCTAACACAACAGAATTTTCAACCTTAACTAAACTTATAAATAGACACATTTTTACTATAAAAAACATTTTTTTTTATTATGTACACATGTAACAACAATGGAAGTTTGTATTAAAAAAACATTTTAATTTAATATCTGAGAAAAAAGAAAATAATTAAGTTTGGTTATTCAGCATTCTACTGAGACTATCGGCATTCCGATGTAATTTGCCCTTTCTGTGAACAATATCAAAATTTAGGCTTTGAAGCACCAAAGCCCACCTTAAAAGTCTGGGATTAGATCCTGTATGATGTTTTAACCAAACTAAAGGGTTATGATCAGTATCGATAATAAATTTATACTGACCATCTAAATAATATTTTAATTTAGTAACAGCAAAAATTATTGCTGCACATTCCTTTTCTATAGTGGTATAATTTTTCACAGATTTCGAAAATTTTTTCTCAGAAATAGGATAGAGTGTTCATTTCCATTTTGATCTCTCTGGGATAAAACTACACCTATTCCTAAGTTTGAGGCATCACATTGAATGATAAATTGTTTTTGAAAGTCTGGACTGTAAAGTACAGGCTGAGGTTCTTTTCCAGGAGCTTCAACTAATATTAAAGGTGATGTGTAATCGGATTCACCTGGTTCCACCACCTTCAATTTCAACATTTTGTCTACTTCCGATTTCAGAATTTCTGTCTGTCGTGGGGACATTCGATATGGTTTAGCTATAATAGGTTTATTAGATTCTAACTCGATGCCCAGTTCAGCCAGTTCTGTACAACCTGGTTCATTTGAAAAAATATCAATAAATTGAATCAAAAGTCTACTCAATTGCTTCTTCTGATCGTCCTCTAACTTTTCATTAAAACAGCTTTCAGGAAAAGTCTCTAAAAGGGTAGATGAATTAATTTCAAAACTTGGGATATCTTCTTTCTCAGAATCAATATCTTCATTATCAGAATCAGAGGTAAAAATTAAATTAACATCTTCTGGACGCTGAAAATAAGGTTTTAACATATTTACATGGTATACATGTAATTTTTCCTTATCGGGAAATTGTATTACGTAATTTGTGTCCGATAGTCGTTTTACTACTTTTCCTGGACCTATCCAATGAACAGAAAATTTGTTTGATCTAGAAGGTGCAACAACTAACACAAGATCATTTTCTTTAAATTCTCTTTTCGTAGCCTTACGGTCATACCAAAGTTTTTGTTTTTCTTTAGCCTCTGTCATATTTTGCACAGCTAATTCTTGGCATCTTTTCATTCTATTTAAAAGATTAAAAACGTAAGCAATCACACTATCTTCTTCAATGGTTTTACCAGTTAGATTTTCATAT
Organism: Latrodectus hesperus; assembly: GCA_037975125.1. Classification (NCBI taxonomy): domain Eukaryota; kingdom Metazoa; phylum Arthropoda; class Arachnida; order Araneae; family Theridiidae; genus Latrodectus; species Latrodectus hesperus. Next base: position 36,462,277 of record CM075861.1, read on the forward strand.
AATAGTGTTACGGGTGTTCTTAAGTTCCGACCATGGACTAATTCTGCAGGAGAATATCCAGTGCTATCATGAATGCAAGTTCTAAGAGCAAAAAGTGCCTGAGGTAAAATCTTCTCCCAATCTGTACCCTTTTCTAAGCAAAGGACTTTCAGTATTCTCTTTAAAGTTGTATGCAATCTCTCAACAGGATTGCTTTGGGGATGCTGAACGGAACTATGCACAACTTTAATACCAAATTTTTCTAAAAATTCTGATGTCAGGGACACTCATGAAAGATGTTCCTTGATCACTTTGCAACTCCCTAGGAAAACCCATGCGGCTAAATATCTGTAGAAAAGCATCAATCACAGTAGTAGAACGTATATCTGGTACTGGGATGGCATCTGGATACTTGGATGACATGCAAATGGCTGTTATAATATACCGGTTACCACAGGAAGTTATAGGTAAAGGACCACATGCATCAACGTTAATTCTTGTAAATATTTCCGGAATTACTGGAACCAGTTTCAAAGGAGCCCTTTTCTTATCTTGAGGCTTTCCTACTCGTTGACATTTGTCACAAGATTTAACAAAATTTTCAATTTCTTTAAAGCAGTTAGGCCAGTAGAAAGTTTTGCACAGCATATCTTTTGTTTTAGTTATACCTAAATGAGCTGCAGTTATCTCATGGCAGATCCCTTTTAGTTGGTTGCGAAACTTCTTGGGCACAACTAATAATCTTCTTACAGTTCCATCATTGTCCATTTTATTATAAAACAACAATTGATTTATTATAATATATTTATTGTCTTTTGAAGATTGTCGTTTAGCTTGCTCAAAGAGAGGTTTCAAATCTTCGCACACCTTTTGTTCCCGAGCAAATTCTTCTGGAGATGTTTTTATCAAATCCATCCCTTCAACTTCTGTTTCTAATGGTGGCAAAATTGTATTTTGCTCTAATTCTTCATTTTGTTTAGTTTGGAAGCAAGACCTAGAAGATTCTATTTCAGAATCAATAATCTTTTTATTCGTGCTATTTTCCTTCCGTCTTCTTTGAGCTCGAGTTTCTATAGCATTTATCATATGTATTTTCACCTCCTCATGCTTTTTAATTTCCTCAAATAAAGCGGCTGTTTTGTTTCCCAGTAAATATCTTCCTTGATCCAAAGAATCTCGAAGAACTGCTGCCTTTGTCAAAATGTGACCTAATTCACAATTTATTTCAACCTCGGCAATAGGTAAGCATACTAAAGTTTCATCAAGAGGTGTTCTTAGCCAAACCTTTTCCTTCGTGAACATATCAGGTTTCACGTATTTTCCACAAATCAAATCAAGAGTTGCTCCAGTGTCTCTTAAGATTGGCATTTGAATTCCATTAACAGTGCCGATACTAGTGTAAGGAGCCATCAACTCATTAAATGTACTTCTAGCAATTTCGTTGGATGCTACCGATTCTAAGTTCTTTTTTATTTTGTCACACTGAGGCCGCAAATGACTATAAGAACCACATTCATAACATCGGAGTTGTTTTCTTCTTTCGAATTCCTTTTCATGTGAATAATTAGAATTTTTATTCTCGACTCTTTTAGGAACATGAGATTTATGATTCCGAACTACTTCATTAAACTTAAAGGCACGGTTTTCATTTTGTTGACGAAAACCAAAATTATTTCGAGGGAGTTTTGTAAAATCTTTCGTCTTAAAACTATCTCTTAAACTTTCATATTCATCTATTTTCTCTGCCAGATCATACGGCGAATTTATTTTAAGCCATTCCGCCAAAAAATGTTCCTTAATATCAATTGGCACACGACGTTTCAATTGATCTGTTACCATTAGTTCCTTAAGCTGTTCAAATGTCGTTATTTCTAATTCCGTAAGCCATTCCGTAAAGTAACTATTTAATTCTTATGCATAATTTCTCCATGATTTGTCTGACGTTTTCTGGTGTCTAAGAAACAATTGTCTTAATTTTTCGCTATTTAACTTGAAACGCTTAAGAATAATTTCCTTCACGTAATCGTAATCATCAGCCCTTTCTGGAGGTTCTCTAGCTAACATGTTAGATATCTCTGAAGGTAAAGCACTTACAAGATAAACTACCCATTCGTTTTTTGGAATATGAGCCATTTCTGCTCTACGCTCAAAATTTATTAAGTATAAACTCATCTCATCTTTCCTTTCATCGAATTTTGGCGTTATTTGCATTAATTGAATTTTTTGAGCATGTTCAGTCCTATTTGTAACTGATTCTGTGTTCGAAATTGCAGCATTTGAAGAGATTTCTAGACGTTTCATTTCTAAAATATGTTCTCTTTCTTCACGTCTAATTCTTTCTTCTTTTTCTATTTCTTCACGTCTAATTCTTTCCTCTTTTTCTAATTCTTCTCGCCTAATTCTTTCCTCTTTTTCTAGTATTTCTCGCCTAACTCTTTCCTCTTTTTCTTCCTGTTCCTTTTTAACTCTTTCCTCGATTACCCTATCTAATATACATTTTACTTCTTCCTCGTTAAAGTTTTTACTAGTTAAAATTAATTTTTTAATATCTGGGATTTTAAAAGAATCTGGAACCATTTCCCCTAACTCTTCAGCTACTTCTACTAAATCTCCCTTTTTCCCCCGTGCTAAAAAAGCCATTTTATTTATTAACGCTTTATCTCAGAAGAGATGCAATAATGAGAGAAAAAACAGACTACACCCACCTATATACAAAATTTCGTAAATAACTATTGAAATTATTTAACACACTCTACTAATATGAAACATATCCATAACATTTAAAAATTTAAACGAAAACAAACTATATTGTAATACAACAAATAGTGTATAAACAGCAAATCATATATTTTGAAAAGAAGAACAAGTTTAATATTAAATCTTCTACTCTCGATTTCAAGTTTTTTTTATCACCAAGCTAATACTTGATACTCAGATAAATTGAATTATTAATCAAAAATGTATAAATTTTATAAAATCAGATTCTTATACAAATACTACTATATTAAATCAGAAAATGAAATTATACATATTTTTGAATCCTTATTTAATTCAAAATATAAAACACTACAATTCTTAACAACAATATAAATTAAAAGCTTTAACTAATCTAAACCAGAAATCAGCTTTCGATTTTAAATCAATAAACTTAGTTAGTTAATCATACACGACATGAAAATGATAATAACGTACGATATTTTTAACAGTAAGAAAATATCTTTTCAAATCTTTATCAATGAAAATAAACATATGCGTTTTTAAATACCAAATGAATCAGTTTGATACTTTACAAACAAAAATCAAAAACATATAAACAAATCTCACATTACTTTAAATTCAAATCTATTTGTAATCATGTACTTTCGTTTTCACATAACGAAATCAAAACCTTTCTAAAGTATATATTACTTTCATAAAATCTACTTTCAGTGAAACATTCAAAAAATTATAAATATAAGTGTACTTTCGATTTTACACATTAATCTATAACAACATAGTTATTTTAACATGTTCCTACGTGAATTGAAATACATCAACCACACAAAAATTATGAAATCCAAATTTATAATAAGATACACTTTTCTTATAAAAAATATTACACTGTAAATTCGAATACACGAAATACAGAAATTAGCTTTGCAACATGGAATACACCATTTACAAACTTATAAGCAAAATTAATTGATGTAGCATGAACACTGTAAATTCGAATACACGAAATACAGAAATTAGCTTTGTAATATGGAATACACCATTTACAAACTTATAAACAAAATTAATTGATATAACATGAAAATCACGTAAATAACATTGGAACTAAATATTCTATAAATTTATATAACATTCCAAACTATTTATTTTCAATAGTAGCCAGAGAAAGATTGATCAAAATGGCCTACCTGTATTCCAACATTGCGGCACGTAATCCAATATAGTGCACATAATTAATTTCCATAATGGATGCTAATGCAAAGCATTAAAAAAGCATCAAGCCGCTGCCACCAAAAACATAAGTTTGTTATGAAACAAACAAATAAATGACTCCAATTTTGAAACATACACATTTAATTAAAAAATGAACAAAATTTACAAGGAGCCATGTATGGGTTCGCTACAATCTCTCTCGCCTGCTTCGCGTACAACGAGAGTCTCTCTGAAAATCAAAACAAAACAAAAAAAAAAAAAAAACATAGGATCTTAAAATCGAAAGTGCCGATGGTGAGACATTACAAAGGTCTCACTTTTTTTGAAAATGATAAAATCTTTACTTCAATTAAATCATTCTAACTGATGTTTTCTATCTCGAGAAACTAATTTGTAATTGATTTAATTAAAAGAGAATATAGAATTGGTTTTATAAGAATTCATTCATGTTATCGAAAATTATATCCTCTGAAAAGCAAATCATAACACTTCCAATTGTGAATTACAAATTTTTAGAAATAAAGTGCGAAATATGAACTTTATGCCCACATTTTAAAGATAACATACAAAAACCGATTTTAAGTTTAAAAAAATTTATTTTGTAGAGAATATGGAAACATTTCTTTTACATGCATATATATACAATTTAAAAACATTTCCATCGAAAATAAACAGAAAAATTAAAATGCTATAATGTGTCAAAGTAACAAAAATTTATGAGATAACATTTTATAAAACATTTGCTTAAAACTGAATTTATGTAATTCGTAAATAGTTACCTCAAAAGTGAAATCTAAGTTGTCTTAGAGTGAGATCAAAGTTGTATTTCCCGCTAAGAAAACTTTAATTTCAAAAAAAATTACATGAAATAGTGCAAAATTAGGAAATATAAAAAAAAATTGCTGTTTATTAAGTCTGCATATTTACGTCATTATATACGTACTTAAGATAAATAAAGAATACAATTGAAGTTGTATCAAAAAAGATGTATTAAACTAAAACAATTTATTTACATTTTTTTAGAACTTTATATATTCATATGATTTATTTTAAATAGAATGTAAGCAGAGTAAACAATTTTTGATGAGGTCAATAAATGTAACAACAAAATTTTGCTTTTGAGTTAAAACACTTCAAACCTTATGAAATATATAAATAATACATACCACAAATTAATAGACATGGTGTGCAAGGTAAGTCTGTAATATCTATTGCATTCTGAGAAGATACGGAAATCTAAAACCAATAAAGAAATTCCTGATTAATTTATTTATGATTAACTTTTATATTCATTTCTAAATTTCTTATTTATAATTTACTAAGCAGTAATTTTTTTAAAATAAAATTTTGAGTACTTTACTGCAGTACTTCTAAATATTTTTTCAAGTCTTCTCTGATAGAAGAATAATAAACTCTCCAATATCCTCTTTTCCATCCGATTCCTCAATGGTTGAAAATTGTATTTTACAACCTCCAGGAGGAGAAGTTTTTAAGAAATTAACAATTCTTTTAATTTTGTTAGCTGATGCAAACTTAAGTCTTTCATTTAAATCTACAGCAGTTAAACACTTAAAATTTAAGTCTACAGCAGTTAAACACTATCACAATGAAGGATAAATAGAAAATTTTTAAAAATACACGTGCTTACAAAAACACACACTCTCTCTCTCTCCAAATACCTATTCTATCTTTCAAATATGGCTGATGTCAGTAAGAAGAGGCTTTACTCTAAATAGTCTTACTACTAAAAGTTATTTGTGATTATTCTATTTTTAAAACTTTCTTTACAAATCAAACATTTTCTTCATAAATTCTTATTTTCTCTAAGCATAGGTATATTTAATATTTTTTTTAAAAAGTGTGACTATATTGGAAGGTAGTATTTAATGTGCACAGTAGTATTAGAAAAATCTTGAGCACAATATGTTTTAAATATGTTAAGCAAGAACAAATTACAAAGTTTTCACTCATGTATTTGTTTCTTAATTATAATTTTAAATTAGCTTTTATTTTTATGAATTTCAGATTTCTTCACTAACATGTAAATAAATCATAAATAGCACTACAAATTTTGCAATTTTTTAATAAAATAAAGTTAAATTTGCAGTAATAATGTAATTTTTTTCAAAAATAATGTGTTGCCAGAAATTTTGTTTTATAAATATCAAACTACCAACAAGATTTCCCAAACAGATTTTTAATTAATGTTCTAATTAGTAATATACATTTAAAAACTTAATTATGGTTATAAAATAATAAACTTTACATTTTCTAAATAAATCACCTTAATTCGAATAGTACTTCTTAATATGTGTTTAAAAATGTTTCTTATACATTTGTTATAAAATAATGATTTTAAAAAATAAATATTAAAAAAAACATTACATTTTCCATTGAAATTCATTTTTACATTTCATGCAAATTCAAAACACAAGATTATTTATTCTAATAAATATCATTAATTGTAATATTATTTTATTGAAAGAATTTACAAACATTTATGCCTAAAAAAATTATTTTAATGCATGTTACAAAATGAAATTGAATTAATGATCATAATTAGAATGCAATTTAACGGTCTGTATTGAAAAATAAAAATTTTTTAATAAAATTCTAATCAAAAAAATTATTTAGAAAATATAAAAAAATTATGTTATATTTAGTTAATATACAATAAATTTATATCATTTTACAATGAAAGAAAAATCAGGAATTTTCAACAACGAAATAAAATAGAAATTCCGTTAATATATTTAATAATATATATCTAAAAGAATATAACAATAGATGATTCTTCAATTTTAATTTCGAAAGAAATATAGCTAAGCAATTTTATAACAATGGAAGCACTTAAATACAATTCTAATTTCATCAAAAAATTGATAATTAAAATACTAATCAATTATGTTACCAAACTACTATAAAATATTTTAAATATTAATAAAAAGTAAGTAAAAAAATATTGACACTAAATTAATACTAGTAAATATGATCGTTTGTAAATTCAGCTTAGAATTTTTTGAAATGTTCAGTCAAATTTATATATATCAAAGTTATCTAACAACTTGCATAATAAGCAATATGAAAAATATACGTTACCTTATATTTGGTGGTTAAATTTCAATAGAACTTCAACTAAAGGAATAATTATTCTCAAAATATCACCTACTTCACTATGCGAAAACACGGGCAAATAAATGGCGAAATTAATTTGATTCATTTGTCACAGGAACAGAAGAAACTTTTATTCCGCCAATTCAATGCGCATGCGCAATAGCAAACGATTTTCTGCGGCTGAATTTAACAGTAAAATTTACTGTTATCATTAGTGTTCCTATGATAGCCATTTAAATAACAGTGATTTTTACTGTATTTCTTCCGTTTTTTTTTACAGTGTGTGTGAAGGCACAGGCATGCTTCCATATACCTAGGACAGAGCTTAGCTCTAGTTAAGTGGGAGTCTTTGCTATTTTGAAAATCCCCAGTACTTAATCTGTCACCACCCAGAGGTATAATTTCACTTAGAGAACATTGCGACAATGAGCTATTTAGTGTGACGGATTTAACGAATATGATGGATTTTCGTTATGTCAAAATTCGAATTCACAAGCTTTCATTAAAGCTAGGACAACTAGTCTGTCGCTGCTTGCAGCTCATTTTCTGAATTTATTTTGAGAATATTGCTCTCGCAAAATATTGGTAGTAGTGTTCTGTTTCAGAAAACTTAATCGTCTACAATATTTCTTTACTTTCTGTATTAATTTACAAGAGATTTTAATGACATCTGTTTCCATATGTTCCAATCAGTGAACCAGATTACAATGAAAATTATAACTACTTAATTTAAGCGTCATTGCAAATAATACATGCTCAAAAATAAGCTCTGGATCATCTTAGAAACAGAAAAGGAAACTAGTTCACTCAAGATATTAGGAGGGCTTAAGGAAAAACTGCTTTTCGCTCTCTATCAATGAAGCTTTATCTTCTGCAAAGATACACGAAATAAAGTAATAAAAATCTTTTGCTGTAAATTTCTTTTATTATCACCATAATATATTAACCATCTGATATCAGAACTAAGGTCAACAATTTAATTTTAACATATATACTGCTGGCCATCCAAATTGCAACACCAAGAAAAACAACAGATATCACAACAAAATTTATTTCGTAGATAACATGTTGATTAAGTATCAAATGATTAAATTTATAAACTTCTGTGAAGTGTGGTTCCTGCCAAAATCAGTAGCCAGAGTAGCCGTCATTGTTGGAGATCACCGTGCCACACACCTTGGCATTGATTTAAAGAGACTTTGGATGTGTTCTTGGAGTGCAGCAGACCAAGCAGCTTCCACACGTTACCAAAGTTGATCTGGAGTGGCAGCTGGGTATGTAATCTGGGTCAATCGTTGAGCAACCATGGACCACAAGTTTTCTATCCGTGAAAGATCCCGAGAGCGAGCCGGCCAGAAGCAATTCAATCTGAAGACTGACGAAGAACATTTGGGGAATGCATGCCAGGTGTGGTCGTGCATTATCCTGTTGAAATATGGCTGTGGGCAAGCCTTGAAGTTAAGGAAGGACAACTGGCTTCAACACCTCGGAGATGTAGCGCTGGCTGCTTAAAGTACTGGCAAAGCGTACTAGAAAAGTACGAGAGTGATATCAATACTGCCCCATACCATATTACCCAATGCAGGACCAGTGTGGTGATGCATAATGCAGCTGTTTAGCATCCTCTCTCCACGGTGTCTCCAGACTCGAATGCGACGGTTGTGGTGTTGCAGACAGAAGCGTGACTTGTCAGTAAAGATACAATTTCATTCTATTCTGCCGTCCACATCCTTCTTTCATCGCACCATTCGCGGCAGAGACGTCTGTGACTCTGCATCAAGGGTGGGCGAAGCAATAGATGTCTTGCCGTTTGCTGCAGAATGGACAGACCACTCTGCAGTAAACGGCGTCGAATGGTACGCGCAGACCCTGGAGGAAGCGTTACAGACTGAATGTGCTGTGCTATGGTTCGTGATGTGACTGAGCGATCCGTCACTGCCATGTGCACAATTTGCCTGTCATCACACGAAATGGTGCACTGAGGTGGATGCGATCGAACACGTCGGTCCGTCGTACCCTCCTGCATTCAACGATCACATATCCGCATTGTGATATGTTTGGTTTCGTCCAATACGACTACCGATTTCCCTACAAGATAATCCACAATCCAGTAGGCCACTATTCTTCCTCTGTTGAACTTGGATACTTGATCTAAAAATGATCTCGGTTTTCTACGAGTCATAATTGATTGTTTTTAAAAAAAGCATGAGAAAAACATACTTGCCAAACTTGAAATCATGAAAAAATCTCCAAGCCTTAAATAGCGCTTTGAAGTGGCTCTACAGACGCGCGTGATGTGTATCTGCCCTGAAATTCTAATCATTCGATGATATCACCTCCGCTAATACATGTTGTAAATTTCATGTTATTTGCATGCTTCCTTAAGGGTGTTGCATTTAGGTGGCTAGTAGTGTAACTTTTTTTCTTCCACATCCTAAACTTCATCAAGTCTGAAAACGTGAAAACTTTTGAATAGGATGTTGCATTTTTTCGAGGTTGCATAAGTGTTACTTTGAAAATTTGTTATTTTACTTCAAATGAAGTTTGTTCTTGGGAAAATGACATTCGGAGCTAAATTAGGTGAGTAGAAAAGGTGTCAGAAGATTTTACAACTACAAGGTAAACAAGAAAGTTCTTGTTGTAGTTAATGACCCAAGAGAACAAGACCTACAGAAAGTGTAGTCCATCGGTAGTTCTCGAAGTAATCACCATCGGTATCCGCAGTGCCTTCTGCCAACGCATCTCTAGTTGTGCAAACTCCTTGTGGTAAAATCAGGGGGTTTCGGACGCAAAAAAATCTGTGAGTCCTTGGCGCAAGTCTATTTCATTGGTGAAGGATTTTCAATGAAGAGGATTGTCCTGGGAATGGAAGAGGGGGTAATATGGTGGTGCAGTGTCAGGTGAGTAAGAAAGATAGTACAAAGAGTCCCAACCAAGTCTCTGTATGGTGTTTCTGGTAATCCGCTTGATATGTGGCCTCGCGTGATAAACCAAGAGCAATACGAGTAACCAGTACTGGCTACTTCTGTTGCAATGCCAGTAGCACACGTTCCAACTGCTGCAAGAACAGTTCCGCAGTAACCTTTGGCCTATTGGTAGCAGCTTATAGGAAGTCACATGATGACTAGTCCAACAGGCACCAGCTTCATCACAGAGGAACAAATCTCTCGACCTGAATTTGTGAAACCAAATGCTTTACCGTACGTCCATTCGCAGCAATATTCCCAAATGCTTGACAAATTCAGCGACTTGATGCAGCAGCTGATAGGCCCACTAAGAAGTCGTAAAGCAAACAGTACCGAACGAGCTCCTTTAACATGTTCATTTGTACTGTAAGAGTTACGATTGGAGAATGTGCCCGGTGGACCTACTTTTATAACGACTGACATTCCTACACTCGATTGATTGGTGTCTCAACTTCGTCATTCACTAATTTGCATATTTATCTTTATTTCATTTAATAATAACTTGAAAATGGCAAGAGCTTTCTTGTTCACCTTATAAAAACACTTGCAAGATAATTGCTCAATAATTTGGAGCGAAATTTAAAGGAGTAATAATGGTGGAAATCGGACTGGGTTATTCAGATCAAATTCAAAAGACAATTTAAAACTTTCTATTTTTCGTATAACATATCAGTTATAAAGATGTACAAATTTCTTAACTGACCCGAAAATCGGAAAACACAATGAAATTTATTTTGGTACCTGATGTTGCTTTTTAAAATTTTTTATCATTACTTGTTTTCGGTGACATTTCTCCCAACCATTTGCCAGTCTTAATATGACTTAAATCCTAGCTAATCTGAGAATATTAGACGTTGGCAACTGTTTTTTCAGTAAAATGCAAAATCGAGCTGCCACACATTATTCCACTTTATATAAACCTTGACTATAATACAAAAAATATAGATAATTATATATAAAAACTATGTGTATGATATGAAAAGACTGTGATAAGTTTGCCCGTTTTGTACGGTTACTTATTGTTCACAAAGGTTAATTTTACCAAGACTGAAGTGCATTATTAGACTATTAAAAATATCTATTATCGAAATGGTTGATATGATTTCTTTCGCTAAATGATCATTTTTTTGCTAGAGGACTGATTAAACCATACCAAAATGGAAAACAATTTCAAGAGTTGTTGAACCAAAATCAAGGATGTTAAATATTTAGTAGCTAATTTGGAAATGTACATCAGAAGGATTAATTGTCTGTTGATGAACAAGTCTTTATGTTTCATTATTTGAATTTACACTATTGTGCGAATTAATTGGGACAAACATATTTAATTTGGACTCATATACACAATGAATTTTTATAATTTTATAACACATTTTTCACAAAAATTTTGCATGTACTATAAATAAATTAAATACAGATTTCAAACTGAAATAACGGTTGATAAGATTCTAAGTGAAATGAAACAATTACTTCAAACTTTACAAAACATAAAAAAAATCATTTCGTTGCACAGTTAGGGGCGCTCCGTGGCTGAGTGGTCTAAAGCATCACCGCTAATCGCTTGAGAGCGTTGGAGTGTGGGTTCGATTCCCACCGTGCCACTGGGTGTTTTCTTCGTTATTCTTCTGTGGTTGTACATCTGTCATTGAGCTATTTGTCCTATTATCGACGAAGACTTACAAGCGGATCTCAAGAATCAAGCATACAAGTCTGAATATATGTAATGTAATAAATAAATAAAATTGCACAGTTAGACATTTTAAAACAACACGCAAAAAAATGAAACTCCTAAATTACTAGATGTAAAAAAAAAAAAAAAAAAAAAAAACTCCTATTATTAATATTAGTGGAGAATTTTATGTTTAAAAGACACAACGGAAAATACTCTGATCCAGATTTATCTATAAAATTTTTCTACAGAGAATTTTATTGTTAAAATAGTCAAAGTAAGCAAAATATTTAATGGCTGAAAATGTGAAATATTCATTATTAAAAAAAATATGGCTTGTTAAACCAAGAAATTCGATGGCACAGAGGCCATATAATCCAAAATGCCAAATTCTGACTTTATTGATTTTTTTGGCAGATTTTCTTATGTATCTGGAAACCCGGTTCTTATTACGTCATAGATATGGAAACCTATGAGAATTATGCAGAAAATTCTATTTTGGCAATCCTAGTATTTACGTCATCGCGCACGTCACAATACGTCCTCATGACCACATTTCTTTATCGCTAAAGGATTTCAGAATTTAACATCCTGGATTACATGGAATCTGTGCCAATTCGATAATAAAAAATTTATGTTATCAAGTTCATTAATTCTGGTAAAAAAATTTAACCAGAACTAATGAGCTTGATAATCTAGGCAGCTGGATAGTCACTAAAATGTACTGAAATAAATATTGTCAGTGAACATTTTTATAAAGATGGACATATCAAAAAAAAAAAAAAATCAGAATTTAAGCTTTATAACTAATATAATCAGTTTTATATAAAATGAAGTCGCGAAAAGTATAGATAGAATACAGATATGTAGATACTGGATATCGTGTTATGGGAACAGCTAATATATATATATATATATATATATATATATATATATATATATATATATATATATATATATATATATATATATATATAAGAGAGAGCCTAAGACTGTTAATATCTACCATGAATTCTTGTCCTCCAGAAAGTTTCATAGATTGTGAGCTGTGTTCACATGTCTCAATGGAGGAAACCTTTGAAAACTCCCAAGCACCCACACCAACAGACGTGCATACACAAGACAATACTTGGGATTGAATGTAAAATCTTTCGCTGTTAGATACATTTGTGTATTTTCCAAAAATTTTAATTATTGTATGAAAAACAATCTCGAAAGGAGAATTTAGAATGTTGTTCAAGGTAGATTCTTGTGGTTGTATCCGAACTCCAGTGGCGCTTCCCGTTAAGCTTCAGCAAAGTGAAGCATCATTTGCCGCTGCAGTGGTTGGGAGGGTGACCACGCATTCCCCTCACTAAATTGCTGGAGCTCCGTGGGTTGAGGACGTGTCCACTTTAATATGTGATGTCCAAAATCCTTCCGCTGGTGTGGCGTGGATGTGGAGAGGAGGGGGCCAGCTCAGGTGTGACCTCTTCAATTGATCGTGGTTCAAAATGACGAGGCAATTGGTGATGATCGAGCATTCGAAACCCGTTAACCTAAAGGTCCAGTCCGAGACTCGCCTGCAGAGCTATGTATGAACGTGGTTGTATCCATATTAATTTGTCCTAGTAGACACTAAAGAACTAACAGGACATTTGAAGAAAAAAAAAGCAATAACTGTAGTTTCACTGAAGTGACCGAGGTACTTGTCTGAACTTTATAGAGTCCAGTTTTATTGTTTCTTTATGGTTATTTTTTGCACATGAGATATAATTGTAGTCTAGGACACAGTTTAAAAAGAGACTCATAAACAATACAAGCATTTAAGCTCGAAGTGGGATTCGATCTCACAAAATGTTGAAGTAAAGACCAGAGTGGTACCACTCTAACAGCTTGGTGATGAAGGGAACAGAGCTGTAAATTGAAAAATATAATATTTAAACGTAATGCACAGAAAAGCGTTGAAAAGAAAATCATATATCTGTATCACAAGTCTTGTACTGTCAACTACAAGAATAGTGATCACCAAGTAGTCTGATTAGTGTTAGTTACTATAGTAACAAGAACTGGCCTTTTCAAATGGGGATTATGGTATCAGGAATTGGCGGTATTTAGGTTAACACCTCATATTTTTCTCAGGGCGTTCAGAAAGCCAAAGTTAAAGCTTTTCTTCTGTTTCTTATTGAAATTGGAACGTGTCTTGTTTCCATGGCAACAGGCAGACATAGACAAATTGGCAGGAACTATTTTCAGAGTAGACATGATATATCTCTAGATATTTATTTCAATGGGTTCATTCCCATATTTCTTGAATCTTAAAATGTAAATACCTAATCATGTTTAGGGCTTCTCTTCTTGTCGGCAGAAGTTAACAAATCCTAGATCACACATGCCACTAAAGATTTAATCTTCCTTTATTGAAGACTTAAATTTTTTAATGTATAATAAATATGTGCTTTCTAATATAAAAGAGTAAACACAAGCAAAAAATAATTTTAGATTTTATTATGTATAAAACTTGTGATTTATACAAAATATTGTCAACATGACCTGTAAGACAATTAAGTAATGGCACTTACAATTTGAATTCGATTGTCACAACATTAAGGTGTCCACTTAATGTACTTAAAAAATTTGAAATAATATTTAATACACATATTATAGGTAATATTTTCAATATTTAATACGTTAATGCTATGACAATGAAATACAGTTACCAAATCATAAAATAAACATAATTTTTCATTCAATTTTTTTTTTTTTTACAGTATCAAATTTGAAAAATCTTAATAAAATAATAATAAAAATGGTGTTTAAATAACAAAACAAAACACAACACAACAACCAAATGGAATGTATTTGTTTTTAATAAATACAGTTCTCCCAATGTAAGCGTCACAGTAACAAAAATATTTTGATTTATTCAAATTTGCTGACAAACATTTTTCAGTAAAAGTTCATACAATTTTACAATATCTATTCAAACTTACAAAAATGTATCTAAGATAAAATATACATATTTTATTCATTGATTGATGTAATTTAATCAAATGAAAATTTTTTTAAGCAAATATAGCTATTTAGAAAAATGAATAATTAAAACATTAAATATAAATATGATTATAAAAGTCTCTCTTGAATTCATAATATTTTCTGAAATTAAGATATAGTAACGATTAAATAAATTATAAAAACATAGGCGTAAGAAAGATTTAAAAAATTAAGTTCAATATTTACCCCGTTTTTCCCTCAAAATAATTCAAATTAATTAAATCCCAAAAAACAAAGTATATGATTAAATGTAAATCATTTATTTAAGCAGGTTATAATAAATATCATAATCTGCTTAAACAAATTATCAGTTTTTACATAAATTAATGAAATAATTTATTAAAACTTTAGTCCACTTTAATGCACCCAACCTATGAGGATAGTCCAATATTGTATTTCCATCCACTTGAAAATTAATACAAACTGTTCCTTGCCAATTATAAAATTATGAAAGGGTTCATTAAAATTCCAGGAGCATCATTATTATCTCTCCAATTTAGTGAAACAAATGTTTCCAGAGCTCTTTCTATTATTGCATTTACCTGTTGCTATCAATGAACAACATGGATTATAATCATGCTTAAAGCACGCACATTTCGATAAGCACCATCACCAAGTTTTGTATTAAGAAGAAAAAGAGAAGTTTGTGGCTTATTGTTCCTAAGAGTTCAGTGAGCAATTTCTCGTGGATTGAAATTGGAACAAGAGAAGCACTGGGCCTCACATAGCAGGAACAAAACCAAAAGAAAACTCGGTGACCATTCTCCAGAATTTATGGAACGAAGATTCAAAAAGGCACTTTATGAAGGTCTCTTGGACAATTTGGATGGGTCGTAATTCTCGAACCGCCATTTTTGTCTTGCTTCTTCAGAACATTCCTGCATCAGGACAGACTGTTTGTCTTCACTCATTTCCAAGCACTGCCCACTGCTGCCATGTTGCAGATTCTTACTCTGTAATGAAAACGATAAATCAGTTTCACAATTTCACAATGCTATTCTAAATTTGATGCTTAAGCTTAAAACATTACATTGGTATCGCAAAAACATGACATTAAAGAGAAAAGGAAATAAGAGTTATATAAAATCTTATACATATCATCTCTCTCTCGTATACCTATTAATATTATATTTAATGTGAAATAGTATAATGCATTTTAAAAACTGATTGAAATTATCCAAATCGAATACTTAAACAAACATTACACTCTAGTTATTTTCAAGGCATATTTTGAATATTTTAAAAAAATCATTTGTTTGCTTTAATAGTATACTGAATTCCCATCAAAATGATTAAAATGGCAAATTAAATAACCTTCTAACATATGAATATTGCTACCCATATCACTTGGAAGTGAAGTATGCATTCATTTAGAGAAGCTTGGAAAAATTTTTTCACTGAATGATTTCAAAAGGTATGATCACACATTTACAGAATGTAGCAACAGAAGACAAACTGAAGTGCTTTTATCAATGATGTGCCAGCCTAAACATATGTATCCAGCTGTAGTATTTTTGTTGAGCTTATAAACATACCACCAAAACTCTAGATGATTGTTAAAAATAACATTTCTTGATCATATAAACGAAAATCAGACACATTTTGGCACCAATCATGGATTTCATGTACCTAAAGAATAATGAAATTTTCCAAGATGGTAATGTGCCATAACCAGGTAAAAACACTCAGTTATCGATTTTAGAAACATTCTGATAAGATAACTAGATGCCAGACATGAATCTCTTCTAACACACATTTGGGGCATGACTGAATGATCAATTTGTAACCAAAATCCTGTTCCATAGCAATGCATTTATTTTTAAAAAGTGCATTGGTATAAGGTTTGTAATTTGATTTTTGTTTGGTAAAAAGAAACATGAAATTAAAAGTATCACATGGTTTAAGTTACTTCAATGTACATATGAATCTCAGTGGGTCAATTTCCAGTAGAAAATGTGTATTTAGCTTTCGGGTAAAAAGTATAATTTTGAAAAATAACATCAATTGTTTACTATGTTTAAAAATTCGTTTGTACTACAATATGAGATCTCAAGAGTAGATCAGCTAAAAACAAATCAAATGGAAGTGTGGGAAGCTAGAAAACTATATTTAAGAAACTATTTAACGTTGAAAAAGGAAAAACTTTCATCCCTATTCCAATGCTTTTCCAATGGCAGTGCAATGGGAAAAGTGCAAACATGCTGGAAAGTATTTTTTTAAAAAAGAAAATGGGTTAATATCATTTCTTACATTTTAAAATTTATGTTGGAATGTAGAAAGGAATTCAGAATAATGTCCGATGTAAAAGCAATATAAGGAATCCTATGCAAAAGCTATTCAGAATTGAGTGGAAACTAAAAAATCAATAGAATAATATGGTGAAATCTTAACAGTCTATTTCAGTTGACCGAAATTTTCTAAGAAATTACACTGCAATTCTACGGTAAAATTCGGGACAAAAATTTGGCAAACAATAAAATTTTTTAAATAAATTTGGAAAAACTTGAATTTTTTTTTTTGGAAAATATTAATTTCTAAAACATGCATTTAAAATTTTGGACGATAAAACATTATGTAATATACAGGATTATTCAAAAGCCCACAATGATTATAAAGCAATGCAAAGTTTAAGAAGATATTTGTATGTATACTCATATTCTATAACTTTTCCTTTTTATAAAAATTATATAAAATGAAATTGTATCTAAAATACATTTGTTAATAAAGTTAATCAAAGCACTTTGAATCTAAGCAAGAAAATATTTCAATGTAAAGTGATAAATTTTATACAAAAACACTGATTTTGTAGAATTTTGAAAACTGAAAAGAAAAATACATATTCTGATGATACCAAAAAGCTAAAGGAAACTTTCCAACTTACTTTGTTATCATATATCCATAACTGATTTCCTTTAGAGCCATGGCATGGGTATAGAATGACATCTTTACCAGCATAATCCAAGCAAGCTTCATCACGACGTATTTCACCATCTCTGCTGAGCAACCAAAACTGCAAATATCATGGGAAACATAAGTGTGTGTAAATTCATCCATCAAATGAATTAAGAGATACATCTAAAACTAAACTCAGTGGCATGACAGCCCATATGGGGGTCAAGTATATGTCCTGGTATAGTGGTCAGCCTAAAACAAAACCCCCAGTGTTTAGTTCCCAAATATGCTTAGTTTATTATCCCCATGAAGGGATGAAATGCTGATTTGACCTTTCCCGGCCCAAAGACCAAACCTCTGACTTGTACTGTGGGAGTGAGAGAAGTATCTAACTAAACTAAAAATAAGCAAGGATTTTAAAACAGTATTCATGACATAATGATATTGTATATATGCACAATTATCTTAATATAGTTTTTAAATAACATTATTGTAAAATAAAACAATTATATTTAAGAAGGTATATTAAAAAAATCTTTATATTTAAGAAATATATCAGAATTTATATAATTAATGAAATTTCCTTATCATTTAGATTCATTACTGACATCTCAAGAGAACTTTTTATATAATGATTTAGTATGTGTATATTATATATATATATATATATATATATATATATATATATATATTTGCAAGTAGTATATGAAGATCACATTCTTAATATTATATGATTCATATGTTCTTGAAAATAAAGTAGTTTTAGAACACTAAGAGATAAAAAAAAATATTCTGATTAATAGTTAAATTGCTACTTGTTCAATAGTAAATCCACCATTTAACAAATCTCTATTATTGGATTAAACATTTGTGTGAAAGGTTTCATAGTTAAAATTAGTTTTTGATGTTAAAAATCTAGTTCCCCATAAGCATATTAGAGATAAAATCAGAAAGACAAAATGAAATAATCTATCATTTTCTGTGATATTTAAATTATTATTATGCAATTATTTTGGACTCCTCTTCTTTTGTGCCATGACAGCCAATGTAGGCCAAGGCCTTCAGTGCCCATTTCTGTTTTCCTGACCGAGGGGCCTTGAGGTGTGAAACATATGTCTCAACTAGGTGGTCAGCCTAATGTGAAATTATCAGTGTTTAGTTCCCAAGCATGCTTTGTACTCAATTTATCGATCCAAGGAAGACTGAAGGGATGAAAGACTGAGTCGATCTTGCCCAGCCTGAGGATTGAGACTCGGACCTGTGTCTTGGGAGTGGGAAATGCTACTACTAAGCCACCGGGAATCTAATTATTTTGAAATACTGATGTGAAATAACTGATATTTTTCTAAGTAAAAACATGACTGTAACAATCCTTTAAGCCAAAACTTTCTAACTTTCATAATAAAATTAAAGTGAGGAAGTTCTATCTATTCATGCCAAACCAAAAGTTTGGCTACTATGCTCATATGTCACATACAAAGCAAGTAATATCAACTGCCCAATTTTCTTTTGCTTGATATTTTTCATATTATATTAGCATGCCTCATAAGTTATGCTAATTTAAACATACAAAAATATGTTGTTATATTAGCATGCCTCATAAGTTATGCTAATTTTAACATACAAAAGTTTCTACATTATAAATAAAGAAATGATGACTTTCGAATATTTAGATATTTATAGACCTTGGCAACTTTTACAAAATTGTATGACAACTTTAATGGAAAACATTGATAACATGTTTGAGATAAGAAAATATAAGATATCCAGTGCAAATAAGTAATTGGTATACATTCTGGAGTATATAAATTTAAATTTAAGCAAGGTACATTTTTTAAAATTTGACATTAATGCACAGTTTTAATGACAGTTTGCTAATGCTTTAAAGAATAAAAAATATCAGAAGGCTTATTTTAAATATTTGATTGATTATGAAGTTAAACATGAAATTTTGGTTGAAAACAATATTTTCTAATATATTAATTATAATTAAATAATGTTTTCAGTTGAGTATTTGCATCAACAAAGTTGCTAAATAGTTCTCATAATTTAGAACCACAGAGAAATGATGAAATTGAGATCAATGCATTTACTCCACACCAACAGATTGAGAGATATTAAAATTTTTTTCCTAATCTCTTCTAATACAGAGATTTTTATCAGGTTTAATTATTTTATCCAATCATCTATTTTTCAGGTTTGTTTTGTTTGATGCTCAATAGCAATCCTTTGTACATGAATGATAATTAGACTAGGAACTCTATAATTTAAAGTGTATTCAGAACCACTACAATCATTCAAGCCAAGGTGAGATTCGTACCCATGAATTATTGAATTAAGCTTGATAATCTAAGCACTTATAAAGAGAGACAACCATTCTGTTGCCATCTTGGACAGTACTTTTCAGATATGAAAATAACATCTTGCTTTATCAGATACTTATGGCTCTTATAAGGTCTTTCATTAGATTGCATGCACAAGATATTTGCAAAAATTCAATAATGTTTATTAAACATTTGTAAATAAATAAACTTATAGATTAGAATTTTAACTGCTGATTATAAATACATAAATTTAATTATATTAGTATTTTAAAATTTGTTTGTCACATAAATAATAGCAGGTGCTTGTTTAGAAGTAATATATTATACAATGACATGTTTAAAACAAATGATGATTGTATGTAGATATAGATGTTTCAAGCAATTTTTTTTAATATAGACAAGTAAAATTTAAACAAAAAATTTTAGTAATTATCAAACAAATAATGATTCAGAACTTCTTTGATTATAAATTTTTTTTATCAAAAGCACTAGTCAAACAGCAAACTTAAAAGGCATTTAATTTTTTTTTAAAGAAAATGAGTTATTCTATCTATTTCACTTCTCTTTCATTCATAATATTATTAATATTCATTAACTCTTATAATCCCTTCTATTTAATAGAAGTTATTACAGAAAACTATAAATTATGAAGAACGACTTTTTAACCCTGAATACCTAGATTACAAAGTAATTATGGAATATCATAGTATAAGTAAATAATTAGCTTGAAAATTATAAACACAAAGAAAATTTTAAATATTTTGTGTAAAATTTTAATTGGATATGAAAATTCTACACATATTTAAGGAATATTCTAAAGCACTTCAAGTATATTTGAAATTTTACAAGCTATTGGACCACAGTATAGAACATTCAGGGAAAACATTCTGGAAAGATGGTTGGTTTGATTTGTTTGTCGCGCAACAATCACTTCAATGAGGACCAAAAGGGTTGATCATAAAAGAATCAACAGCTTAAGCTAGATTTTAAATCACTACAAACACCCAAATCTTATATGGGAATAGAACTCATCAAGTATTGAACAGAAAATCAGAATGCTAATCATTTGGTTGGTAGCTCAACATTTTGAAACAGAATTCATGGTTGCATTAGAACACAAAAGTATATTTTGATTCTCAAACTTAGCAATAAAATGCTAAGTAAAGCATAGCAAACTTAGAACTTAGTGTGTAAAATAAGTATGTTAAAAAATCATTTTGAAAATATTTAAATTACTAAAAAATATTAAAAACAAACACCATTCTATATTAAATTTCATGTTAAATTGAACATTTATGTTTTAAGACAAGACTTATTAGAATTCATTAATTTAGATTATCACAGCAAATGAAAGACTAACCATCTAAGATGGAAATGATATGAATAATAGTTTATATAGATTTTCTTATTTTTTATGATATATTGGAGCTGTACAAATGAATATATCTGAATAAATTTGAAAATTAATGAGATAATTTCAAAATGGGAGAAAGAAATATTACCAATGCAAATGAAATTCAATTTAGACCAATTGAAAAAGAAATTACAATAACCATATTAATGGATTGAAGGAAAATTTAATTAAAAATTTCTTAAAATACATTCATAATTTTTTGTAAAACACACTTTTGTAACGTAAAAGTTAATTAAAAAATATAATAAGCAATTTAATAGATAAATTTATATAATTTTAGATTCCTATTCAGCTTCTTTAAGCTTTAAATGTTTGGTCCATGCTTGCTTGACATTGTTCCAAGTTAAAAATAAAAAATGTAATGAAATTTTTTTTGTACAGAATCTTTTTACTACAATTGAATTTTGATTAATTTATTAGAAGATAATAATACAAACACCAATTTACCTGAATATCTCTGCCTGGAACACATTCCCACATTTGAACTCGAAAATATGCCCCAATCTTAAATGGTGACTTTTCTATACACCATTCTTCTGTTTCATTGGCAATGCTACGTATCTACAAGTTATCTTAATCAGTTGGTATTTACACTCATTATTGTGCTCAGGAATATGTTACACAGAAACTTATTCATATTTTATAGATGCTCCCCAAGAACATTCACTGTTCAATAAACAGTGGAAAGCTGTTTAAATTTCAGGTATTTTACTCTTCAGAGGCATTTTCATCTTGCAACATCTATGGTCATGTTAATAGCATTAAAAATGTCAGGTTATGTTAACCATCATGCAAGAAATTTCAAAGTATATTAAGAGAGTAAGAAGAAATGCTTATCAACTGTTGTATGTATTTTAAATATTTTGTAGATTTCATTTCCCTCCCAAAATTAAATTAAAATATTAAAGGGAAAATAAATATAATTTTTGAAGTTTATTTAATTATTTCAATCCAACTATTTCTTACAATTGGAATTTTTTCCTGTATTTAAAATACAAGCTGGAATTTTAAAAAAAATCAATTTCTGTAAGATACTAATTTAGTAGTTTGAATAATTATCTAAATAATAAAAATTTAAACTAAAACACATGAAGTATTTTATACTCTCTGGAAATAGTCCTAAAATGTAAAATTTTCCAATTAGTTACTGTATGAAGTAGAAAACAATAGTTTTTGGACAATTGTCAGGCTTGGACATTTGACTGTCTTTAAAATATGCAATAACTGAACTTTTTTTTTTTAACCAAATACATAATTTTCCTGTAAAGAAATAAGCTGCATACATTTCTTTCACCAAAAATGAATACAAGTATTTTCAGTTCATCAATTCACTATTAAATTCAAAGTTTAGACAGCATATGTGTAGACTTCTACAGACAAAAAGACACTCACCTGGTTGCCCCCCTGTCCATGGCATGGGTACAAGCCAATAGGCTTATGCATATTGGCTTTTCGAGCAGGGCTGTCTATACACATACTGCGACCATTTCCGCCCAAGTTTCTTATCTGAATTGAAGTTAAGAATTTTTATCAGTAATTACAAGCATTCATTCTCATTAAAATTAATACTATTGAATTTTGTTAAAACTTATAAATGCCAGTATGAAAAACTAAACTTTTATTCATTATTTAATCGAGACGAAACATTTTACTATTTGTTCAAATTAAAATTACCAGCAAAATATTTTTCATAAATATGTCATAAACAATTAAAAATGTATAATATTGAAAAAGTAAGAAATTAATTACTGTTAAGGCTGCTCACAAGTTAAATATTAGTCAAGAATAAATTTTAAATACATTTCTCAATTTTCTTTTAAAAATTAAAATATTTTTAAAATAAGTAAAAACTATTAAATTTTGTATATATCAATTTAAAGCTCAATGGATTGAAAAAGTTAAGTTTGAGAAACATATGCTAAACGTATACAAAATGAAATATATATATTTACAGTAGTATAAGTTATGAGTTTTATATAAGAATATTAAAGTGTTTTTAATTCATATTATCTGAATGCTATAAAAGGAAATACCTTTGTTTCCTAAGTATTGATTATATTAAATCTGCTTTATGTGAATTCTTTTTAATATGAAACTTTTATTTAGCAAATTAAAAAATCCTTAAAAACATTCCAAATTGAATTAAATACTTCCTGGAAAGAATTCAATGCCAATTTAATCAAATAAATTTCCTTAGATTGTAATGGACTTCAAAATTCAATTAAAATTTTATATGTTCAATGTGTAATGACATTTAAAAAAATTACCAAAGTAATTTTTTTTAATTTAATATTTATCTTTCATTAAAAACCTATTATAATTCAGAAAAAAATATTAATACAAGTTAATTATGGTATATAAAAAGTTGATTGTTTCTAATAGATTTTTCTGACAATTTATATAAAGTATTATAAACTAGGTTAAAAAAACATTACAAAATAAAATTAAATTTTTAAAAATGTTTGTTTTTCCCACAGAAAGCAACGTAAATTAGATAAGTAATTTAACAGTTTACTTCCAGAGCTATTTAAAAAAATTTATGAAGAGTTTGAATTAGGAAAAGTGTTAAATTAAAAAAAATGCCACATATAAATTAGTTGACAACACAACATTGTAGGAATAAACAGATACAAATGAAAGTTTCAATAGCAAAAACTGACAGTAAGAAATATTTATATTAAAGACAAGTAAATAATGAAAATAAATTGCTGATTTCAAACAATACAGGACAGAAATGAAGAGGAAAACAGGGATGCTGCAAGATGTTCAGTTATATTTTCAAAAAAGTTACTGCACAAATCAAAAAATTATAAATTATGAATAGATCTATATAACATAAAAATGATAACATTTTATAAAACATTTATTTAAGTTATAGTAATAATACAAAAAACATAAAGCATGCTACAGTAACATAAGTTTTGAATCTTAAATTAATCAATTTTTTTATTAATAATGAGACAAATGGAATAGAATAGCAAAAAATTATTAAATTATGGTTCAAAAATTAAAAACTAATTTTTTCCAGTTATTTTTAAAAGTATGTAGAGCATTGTAAAAGAGTGTTTAATTTTTGCAATAAAATCATAAGTAAACCGACAGCATTTTAAACAGAACTTAATTATTACAATGGCAACAGTAAATGGCAATTCCAATTTCTATTTTCATGTTAGCTAATTACTTCTTTATTAAAAAATATTAAAATTATCAATAAAAATCTTTTAAAGATATGATATAGTTCATTCTTAAAGCTGCTTACACGGGTATAATTAAACACTGATTTTAGTTAATTCCACAAAAAAAAATTGTGATTTTTAAGAAAAAACAAAAAGACTTTAGGTCTTTTGAGGGCATACTATTTAACAATTTTCAGCCAACTATTCAACTACCACTTGGATTATATCCAATACAATCCACAGAGATAATATGTATTTTGGAAAAGTCCAAACCCATTGTTAAAATTCGTGTTTTTTTAACCACAATAAGATTTTAAAATAATTAATTTTTTACTATGTTTTATAATTCCAAGAAACTACTCTGGAAAAATAACAAAACAAATATAAATCGGGAATCTCTCAAAGTGATAAGATTATGAATTTTCAACAATATTTTACGAATATATTAAATTATCTTTATGGACAAAATGTCAAAGAAAATTGTGCATTTTGTAAAGATGATAGTAACATAATCAAGTTGCACAAAATTTTTTACTTAAAAATAACTGGCAATCAATCATTTAAAAAAATGACTTGTCATGAGACACAATGCCAGATGAAAGAACTATAAAGATTGAATAATGTTGCCTGGTATGAAAATTTAATTTCTTAAATTCCTTTTGATAGTTTTTTTTTTGTTGAGTGAATAAACTAAGCAATGAAGTAATCAATTATTCATGAATTTGAATGTTTCACTTTTTCTAGATGCATAAGTAAATTGAGTAAATAGAATAGCATTAAAACAATTCCTACAATTTATGTGCAAGTAATATGTATTTATAAATTTAAAAATCCACTTTTAAAAATTTTTTAAATTCCATTATTAATTTTTTAATGATAAATTTTAATTGAAAAAAATTAATAATAATTTCCTTATTTTTTTAATACCAAGTTGAATTTAGAACACTGTAAATAAATTTCATTTAAAATTATTCAAATGATGTTGTGAATTATTTTTCTCAATTTGATTGATATTTAAAAAAATATGATACAAATAAATGAATTGGAATTGTTGCAAAGTAAAAAAGATAAAATTTTAAATTTTAAAGGCAATGGATGAATGTAAAATTATTTCAATTAACTTTTAATTGCTTGAAATTGCTTAGTTTTAAATTGCTTGAGTGAAATTAAAGCTTTTCACTTGTGCAAATATAAAAGAACAATAATGCTTATCTAGAAATTTATGTACATTTTAACAAATAGGAATTAATAGTTCTTTTATGTAGTAAGCACTAATATTATAGCAATAAACAGAGAAGATAAATATAAATTTTATTGTTACAAACGCGTTTAATGAAATTGCAACAAATATTTCAGAGAAAAGGAGAAAATACTTCACCTCTCCTGATGCAACAGCATCTCCAGGTATAAAAAGCTCTGGGTATATATTATCTAAATACCATTGGAAACTCTTGCATTTCAGATTTTTTCTGAGTTCTTTTCTTTCTGAAACGTCTCCATACTCACCCTGTAAATTTCACAGTAACATTTAAATTAAAAAGAATAACCCTTGATAAGAATTTTAATAAAAACTGTAAGTATCCAGTGAGATAGAACAAAAATAAAATGCAATATAATATTGGTTGCAAAACTTGTTTTCACAAAAGAAATATATTTTTCATAGGAAAATAATTTTATTTAAAAGACTTAATGAGGTATTTTATAATTAAGAATAAATAATTTCCAAATTGATTATTTACATGGTTTGCTATATATTAATGATTGCAAATACTTCTTAAAATTATAAAACAATATTTTATAATTTTAACATTTTTAAAATTGAAAAAGTTATTGCTTAAAATTGTAGTAAGTTTCTCAGTATTATTTTTTAAAAAGGTTGTAATATCTTTAAGAATTTTTACAAATTAATTTGCAAATACTAAGTTTTTTAAAAATCTATTTTAACTTGAAATTAAGATGGAAACAAACATTTAGAATATTTAATTACAAGCTGATAGTATATGAACAGAATTAATGGCAAACTCAAAAAGAAAAATCTCAAATAATTATTTAAAATTAAAATTTATTTCTCAAAACCAACTACCCACCAGATCAGTTCCAATTCGTTGATAATAATACTTAGCATAATCATCCAACCAAACTTCTGCAAGACGAATGGAGTTTCTCTTTAACACATTGACTCCTGTTCTCCATTTGTAAGGGCTTCTTTTCCTGAAGATATGTCCTACATGGGAACATGGAACTATTTCCAAAGTACCTCCACACATCCATGTCTGAAATGAAGTAAAAAATCAAAACATTAATTGGAATAAATTAATTTATTGTATCTGAAGTAACAATATTCTTATTTTATTTTAAACAATGTATAACAAGTATAAAGTATTTAAAGATTTAAGTAACAGGTATTTTTATAGGAATTACAGGAAGCATTTTTTATAGGCGTGATCTAAGTAGACTTCCCAAATACCTATTTTTTAGTTCAGAAATCCAATTATGTAAATTTTTTAATCAAGATTTTTATTCAAAAATTCTATTTTGCGATAAGTAATATGATAATTATAAAGGCGATTTTTTTAATAGTAAGCTTAATCTCAATACACCACTTTTAAGATTTACATAAAAATCATGTAAATCTTAAATTTATATGATTTTTTTTCTTAATAGTAATTTTAAAAAATGCAAGTTTAACAAGAATTTTAGCAGTTAAACATGCTTTCAGAAAAATAATAAAAATAATTAACGTTTAATTTATAAATTTTGAATTTATTAAAAAATGCAATGAAAATATTTATTTAATATATATAATACTTCATTTGACATATTGTAGTGATCTCTAATTTTATAAATTTGAAATAAACTATATAAATATGACATTGAATTCGGTCTTCAAAATTGCAAATGATACCAATATATAAGAAACTTGCAAATTGTTTCTAAAAATATAAAAATTCAGAAAGAAAATTGGCAATACATAAAAGGACACTCAAAACGTGCTCAAAAGTATCAGCGAATCGAAGAGTGTTTTAAACAAATGAACTTTATCAAGAAATTTACAATTGTAATAATTCTTTTTTTGCAAGAATTACTAAATTCTTTATTTCTGCGGCTATTGGCAACAATGCAAAAAATTAATTATAAAATGTTGAAACTTGTAACTCTTGTTTATTTGTATTGTTTCATATGTAACTCATTTTTCAGAATTGGAAGCACTTTAAATTACTCAGCAATAATTTTTGCATTGCATTCTTACGAAACATTAAAAGATAGCATTTTTGAGGTAACAATATTTCATAGAATGTAAATTTTCTGCTATGTCACCATTATATTTGCGCATTTTTATTTTGAAAAATATATAAATATTGGGTACACTTTGTCCAGTACTACATCAGTCACCCGAATTAATCGAAATTAGGAAAATAACTGTGTAATATGAAATTAAGAAATATAATGTACAACTGTAAAATAGTGCAATTTTACATAGACAATACAAAACAGTTTTACATGGTAAGAATTACAATATAAACTGCTATTCAGTAACTAGGAATCGATTATATGTAAAGAAAAATATTTCAGAATTAAAACACTAAATGTTCAGAAAGGATTTTTGAGCAAACCTTGAAAGAAAGTTCCAAGTTTTCACCGCCCCAAATATCAAAGCCACTGTCGTAAGTTCCCAGTTTTTCGAAGAATTTCTTATCTATGGCAAATAAACCACCTGCCATGGTAGGAGATCTAAAAGATAATTTATGATATAAGAGAAACACGAAGACTAAAATTTGAAATTTTTTAACAAAATAAAAAGACAAACACAAAATTTTAATCATTTTTTGATTTTTTTCATTAAAAATATGGAATATATACTTTGATTCCAAGACATTCTCAGTGATATACAATAAATATAAATTTGTAAAGGTTTGATAAGAAATTAAACATTTTTTAACATAAATAAAATAAGTAACTTTTGGTAAAGATAGAATATTTTCTGAAGCATTATTCAATGATTTACAGAATCAATTCTATTTTTTTAAATCAAGAATAAAATTTTAATTAATTATCTGAAAAGCCAGCAAAGATGTAATCTTTTTTAATCTAACGGCTTTTGAATTTTTGAAAGCAGGTCAAAACTATCAAATGTCATTTCCCAAATTAAAAAGATTGAAAAAAAGTAATTTGAATAAATAACTTTTTTTTTCAAACTAGAAATATCAAATCAGTCTTGCACAAATTGTCAAGCATTTAAAATTTAAAAAATAACCAAAAGTCATATTAACAACAAATTAAGATATATTAATAATCTTAATTTGTTTGATATGGCTTGCCAGAAGTTTGTTTTATTATCGGTGGTTATATATTTCCTTAATTTGATAAAAGTAGGAAACCAATCAAGAAAATGTGATTTAGGAACTATGGAAATATAATTAAAAGGAAGAAAAAATTATGAAAAAATCCTAAACATTAAAAAAAATTAAATGTTGCTTTGTGAAATTCTGAAAAAGCAGCCATTAAACAATTGTTAGACGCATATTTGGAAAAAATATAATACATATGTGTGTGTATTTAAAAAAAATGATACATCGGAAGAGAAGGAAGAAATGATAATTACTACAATCATACAGAGCCAATAAGCAGACAATATTGTGATAAAACATGTACACATTTATTTGTGATGTTAAACATGCCGCTTTCTATATAGTCTTCAGGATGTGTACCCCCTGATTATTAGGCTTAATAACGAAAAATATCAACCACTTAGTAAACTTTAACGATGTTAGATCGATGTCTTGTCTAACGTATACTTCTCTATCTAATGGTGTGCTATACCATACTAAAACAACGATATTAAGCTTCGATAGTACTTTTGAATATATTCAAAGACTGAGTAAGGCAAGGGCATAAGGGGCAGTTGCCCTGGTCCCATCATCAGAGTCGGGGCCCAATTCGAATAGAAAGTTTATATTACGTTTCCTTCTTTAATGTGAATTTTTGTTAAGCAAAATATCAGCACAAAATTTGTTATTTTTATGTTAGCTTCTTCATTTATCTATCGTATGAACAAAATAAGCTAGATTTCATAAATTCATGGATTTCTAAAAGGCGGAATTCAGCTAAATTTTCACATTTACGGTGGAAAAATTTGGCCAATCAAAAGCCTGTTTACAAAATTAGGGGTTTATGATTGGCTTAATTGAGCCATCGTAATTGCAAAAATGTAGCTGAATTATCCCCTAATATCAGCAAGGATATGAATTTGTCGTAGAAAAGTTAGCATATTTCATTGAAAAAACATTTTAATAAAATTAATTAATAGTAAAGTGACTTTACAAATGCTTTTATTGTATGTGTGTTTTGTTTTAGTGAGACGGTTGTTTATTGCACAGTTGTTCAAATCGCGGAATATAAAGCTTGATACAGCTACTCTCATTTCTCTTCCAACACTGATTTTCGAATGATATTTGCTATTTACAATAGCAGCTGCTGATAATCCAGCTTCACAGAGATACGCGAAGTTTCAAAAATAATAAAACTCTGCCCAAACAAGCGAATTTTGCTTTCAGGCTTTTGTCATTGATAACTCAATTAGATTTTCTTCCAGTGAAGTAAATTTTTTTGGAGATACAACATGGAATGGATCTTGTATCCACGCAAACTTCTTGGTTTGGTCTTGTGGGAAGTATTTTGAGAACCAATCAGCTTGTTGTCATAAATGCCCTGTGAATAGTGTCTGCATACCACCTGAAAACGTGTCTCCACTACAGACTATGAACTGCTGCAATATAGGAAAACAATCTTTCCCTCCATTATCATTCATTTTTTGTTTCCCACATTTGTAGTTTATTATTGAATGCTGAAATTCCCTGTTCCAAGTTTCAATATATGAATGGTACGGCCTTGAAGAGAAGCATTCAAATCATTTAGTTTTTCGAATATATTGCACTAATATGGTAATTTAAGTAGGAAGTTAGGATCAGCGAAATTGTTGTCCCATTGACATGATCATCTTTCAAGAAAGTGTTAATTTTTTGTCGAAGGTCAAAAGTTCGAGTTAGCACTTTGCCACGTGAAAGCCAAAGTGAGTTGCAGTAGTACATATGTGTGCTCGGCCTGTTAATTCTCACATAGGATTTTGAAAAATCTGTCTTTAAGGGGCTTTGTTTTTATGTAATTTACCACGTTTATTAAACCTTTTAGAGCAAGATTGAGTGGAAAACTCAACGAATTCGATGCAAGTACTTCTCGATAAATGATGCAATGAGTCCACAAACAATCCCGTTTGGCCGCTTTATGGCACCTTTGACATTTTTGCGTGGCACCCCAGGGTGCCGCGGCACACATTTTAGGGATCGTTGATCTAGATCATTTTAATCGCAACTGCGAAAAATTCAGTTGCATTGACAGAAAATCAATAAAATAGACGAAACGATATTTCATCTGATCAATAGAGGGGGAGGGGACTTTACAGCTATTTTAGGTTAAGTCAATTTTCTTGTTATATATCTATCTATAATGAAGTGAAAATTTTATATACTTCTATGACGTTTGGTTCTTCATTAGTGAAGTAGTGAAACAGAAAGAGCCCTATTGTCAGAACTGTATAAACTCACCACACAAAGAATAATCGCCAAATATTTCATAATTTAAAAGAAATTATGCTATTTTGAACATTTTTGTGTTTGCATCCGGTTTGATTAAATAGACAATTACCCATTTGCTTAGATATAAGTCATAAATTTCTGGAATTAACACAATATGAAACAGTGGCAGTTATTTGCGCAAATACGTGCAAATTACTGGATGATCAAGAATGCCAACTTTTTCACTTATTGATTCTTTGATGTTTAGTGAAACTATGCTTGTGATGTTTAGTGAAGCTAAACATCAATGACCCTTCCAAATCCTGCTTGGTGCCTTATTATGATGATGTTCCTGGACGAAATGGGCAAAGTGCGTCGGGACTTTACTCCTGGTAGGATCAACTTAGACGTGAAAGCCATTCAACTATGTCCAACTAAAAAGTGAGCATGCAGATGGGGTTGAGTCGGTCTTCTACCTTGGGTGCCCCAGGTCCTTGAAGCAATCGCAGCTGCTCCCTTCCCAATGCCATAATTTATGGAGATGATGTAACAAGAATTAGAAACAGCAAACATCAATGAAGACAGCTTTTTTTTATGAATGTATCTAGAAATTATATTGGTTCAATATTCGCATTCTTAGCTAATATACGCAAATGGGATATTAGCCTACAGTAGTGGGATCCTATAATGGGATAGTGGGATCCTATAATGGGATAGTGGGATCCTATAATGGGATATAATGGGTACACCTATAATGGGATCAAGACCTACAGTAGATTTATAACCTCGATCTAGAGATGTAAAATTCCTAGGAATTTTGGGACACGGAATTTTTTGAAGAAATAAACTCAACCGATCACATTTTGTTTGATGGAATTTGTTTTACAGTATACGAAGGGAACCGCCTACCATGTTTAGTGATCAGAGTGCCTGACTGCGGATAGGGAGGTCCTGGATTAGAATACCAGTTCGAGCATGGATATACTTTTTCTCTTTGTCTATCCTGTCTTTGTTCTTTCCTTGTAGGAATGGATTGTGAATGGTTGACTACCCTATAAAAGGGCACCTAAGGCATGCGTGTACTGAGGAAGTCGGACTCCACACCAAAATGATTCAGTTGGAAAAGTGGAGCAGCGCCCCCCATAATGCCAGCCTAGGTGGCACACGACAACATACGAAGGGAAGAAGTAAACAATACAATTGGGATGCACAAAATGTCTGTTCTGTCTTCTATTACGAAAGTTAATCATTTTTCGTGCTGTAAAAAAACTACACAATTCAAGACAGTTCAAACTATGAATTAGTATTTAATAAAAAAATATCTCCAGATTTATTTCTGAGGACTGTCAGAATTAAAGTCAACATACATGTTTCTTTCATTACAAATTCATGATTAGAAAGATAAAAAATATTCTCAAATCTTAATTTTTAAAGTAAGTTGCTCTAAATTGTTCATTAACGAAAAAATTGCTTTGTTTTTAAAGAAAATTTTCCTTAATTTATTACTAAGGTAAAAGTATAAAGGAAATGTTTATAAGAAAAAGGTTTTATATACATTAAAAACAAATTATTGGAAAATACAGGGTGATCTTTTTTAAAGTGACAGTGTTTGAAGCGCCCTGTAGCACGATCGAATAGCCGAAACAACACCTAACTTGGTATTTATATTAATCAAAATATGGGGAAAAGATTCTGTAAAAAATAACAATAAAAAAAGTTCCAAAATTCACAGATAGGGGATTTGGTAGCGCTGCTGTAGCTTACAATAACCAGAATTAGTCTAAAACACGGGTATCAAAGAAAAATGCAAATGTGCGATGACAGCGCCAGTAATAGGGGCGCGTTATTGGATTTAACCCCTACAAAATCAGACGCTGGCACGAACTGAAGGCAAGTGATTATGATAAGCGAGTGACATTCGCTCTATCGTTTCTTGCCTGGGTAGATATTGATGATGCTTTCCCATGGCACATTCCATGGGGAGATGTGAGTGCCATTTTTATCTCAATGGGTCCGTAAACACACAAAATACCCGAATTTGGGCTTCTGAGCAGCCCCACACCGTGCACGAAATCCCATTAAATTCCCCAAAAGTCACTGTTTAGTGTGGTTTCACAACCGAATTTGTAATTGGGACCGTTGGGCCATTCTTTTTTGAGATCACTCCGACAGGACCCGAAACGTACACCATAAATGCAGAAAGGTACCATAAAATGCTGCAAACGTTTGTTATTCCACAACTTCAAAAAAACCGTTTCCAACAGACAATCTTTATGGAGGATGGTGCTCCGCCACACATTATAATAAGATAAAGCAACTGTTGCTCCAAAACTTCATTGATGATAGTCATAAATCGTAGCTTTCCGGCCTCGTTCCCCTGATCTCACGCCATGCGTTTTTTGGTTTGGAGTTATTTGAAATAGCAGGTTTATGTTGGAGGTGTATCAAATTTGTCTATTCTAAAGGAAAACATAACAAAGATAGTGCGGAATATTCTTTTTGATAAGTTACGTACGGCTGTGAAGAACGTTTTGCACAGAATGCGCGGAGCACGATGTTATTTCTGAGAATGATGCTCATATTGAATGTGTTCTAATTTTTCACCGAAAAAGCTAATGTAGTAATTAAATATTCATAATTTAACTGTACGATTGAATGTGTTAGTAGTTTTCTTTTCTCACATTTAATACATTGTAAGGCGCCACAAAATACCCTAGAGGAGATTTCTGGAACTAAAATTTTTTTCACGGAATCTTTTCCATGTTTTGATTAGTCTAAATACCAAGTTTGGTGCTATTTCGGCTATTAGTTCGTGCTACAGGGCGATCCAAACACTGTCACTTTAAAAAAGATCATCCTGTACTTAGATATAAATATCAATGCTCTTTTCTGAGAACTTTGGAAATTTTCCGCGTGATCTGAAACATTTCCAAAATTTTCAAGAACATTAAAAATTCCTGCGAGTTTTCAAAATTTCTTTGGGAATATAAATCTGGTTTTTTCCTCAACTTAAGAACATTACAAATATTTGCACATAAAGTGGGAATAAGAACTTGAAATATTGAACTTTTGGCAAAATGTGGATGAATAAAACACACATTCTCGTGAATATTTAAACTATAAAATTTAATTAAAACACTAAAAAAAGCATGATATCAATAGAGGAACATATTTAAACACAAAAACTGAGCCCCTAGCCACTTCGCGACTACTACTAACTTCACTGGGTTGCTAGCTAACGTTACAACGTCATTATTAGAGCGTCAATGCAAAATTACGTTAGTGTTACCAACAGCACTAATTGAAGACCAGAATTTGGAAAGTATTGTTAAGAACAAAGAAATATTTCTTAAAAGAGCAAAAATAAATAATGATTACTCTAATTATACTTACGCGACAGGTAGCCAAGTATGTTTCCTTCGCTTATTTTCTCTTTCTGGGACTGGATGCCAATTGAACTGGAGGTTCCAATCAAAGCCCCCCACGTTCAAGTGCCTGGAGCTCCTGTAGTGGTATTGAAACGTATCGTCGCTGATGACGTCGATGACAGGACAAACAACGTTCGTCACGTTGTCTTTGATACGCTGCAGCAAAGGTTCAAGCCACCCTAAGAAAACAAGCCATTGAAACCGATATTAATATCAGAGAAGATCTGTAACTAGTTATAAAGACTGAAATATTGTTGCTATTGCCTGATAGATGGCGCGAGCACCGAAAGTACTTTAAAAAACAAACAAGGAGAGTTGGTTCCTCTGGGGAAAATGTGAAAATCATTAAAAAAATGTATGGGTAAACTTTTAGATCTTTGCTGGAAATGTTTAATGATGCAATGTTAAATGTTATTTGCTATATTTCATGTGTTGCGCTACAAAAGAAAAAAGTAATAAAATATATACATATATCTAAAACAGTTCCACATTACTGAGTAATAATTAAGACATTAAATTGCTTTAAATTCCCATATCGAAATGGAACAGTTTGAAGAATCATTATTGTACAAGTCAATTATTTTTGGATATAAATAGTATTTCGTCATAATTTTCCCTAATTACTTTTATTACTGTTGCTAGAAGTAAAAAATTAGTAATCAAACGCCTTAGCGTCCCTTTATTTACTGATGCATGTCTTGCCTCGAAATTTAAATTAAGAGAATTTTAAGACAAATGGTAGAAATTTCAAGAGGTACTAAAATTAGTGCTGAGTAAATAGTTTTAATTCTTTTTCGCTTCTCTTTTCTATGGAAGATCTAGAGTAAGACCTAAGTAAAGATAGAGGGTATGTTGGAATAATAGGGAAAAGATGGATTAGACAACAAGGGCGAGGATTTGGCTAAAGTAAAAACTTCTGAAGGACAGGATTCATACCGAATTACCGTGCCAATGTTAACTGATTGATTGATAGTAGTTTGAAAGACTAATTCTTAATGGACAATGCTCCAAACTTTTTTTTTTATCAATCGATTTCCCCCACAAAATGTGAGCTTATTTGCAATACCAATCGAATTTTTTTTTGAGAAAAAATGCACTAAAAAGTGAAAACAATGATAAACAAGCTAAACAAAACTAAAGTTAGTTGGTGCAAAAAAGTTGGCGCTTAGTGATAATTTTGTCGTTTAAACAAATGGAACATTACGGTCAAAAGTCGCCAAAGGCATAAAACAGCCAAATACAGCAATATTTAATTTTGTTTCATTGAAAAAAGGTGCTATTATATTATAACTATGAATGGAATATCGATTCGATTGCTAAATAATTTCCGCCAGAAATAATCATTGGTGTTTATGTAGTTTTGTCAATAAGTGATAATTATTTAGTTTATAAAATGTAAATAAAATATTTGTATTATTTTTAGTATTTTCTAAAAACGTAAACCTTTTTAAACAACACACGATGCAAATAGATATTTACGACAGTAATTTGCGATTTTTTTTTTCGTTATAGGGATTATCGAAGGGGATATAGTGGAAAAAAAAAGTACCGAATATTCTAATCCATAAAAAATAAGCATTTGTGTAGTGGTGCAACCTGTTGGCACCAACAGTTATTATTCTCATCAGGTCTCACTTCTTACAATATTCCTAAATTTCTTTTCGTTAACATACAAAATTAGATTCTTAATACAAAGCGGAAATTTTTACAGCAGATGATTTAGTGTTATCTATTAAAATGTTTTGTGAATTACATGCAAACTAGTTAAGTTTGTATACATAAATAATCTCATATTTAGCGTCACATTTGTTATACATTGTTGGCGACAGCTTTGGTCTGGCTTGGTTTGATTGTCATTTTACGATTAATCTTTGCACAAAACTGTTAATTAGACCTGGACTACCAGTTTATAGTGGATTTCGAATTACTACAAACATACACGCATAAGGTGAGAATCGAATTCATGAATAGCTGAATTAAAAGCCAGAGCACTAACTTAACTTTTCAGTTACCAGTTTGTGCAATAATTTTGTTTAGAATTTTAAAGAAACAGTCAAGATATTAAACAATTAAAAATACAACAATAATCAATATTTATGATTTCTTCAGGAATTCGAAGACCTAGAGTTCTGAAATTCATATTATAAATGGGTCCATTTAGCAGAGATAAATCTCACCAAACTTATATGTTTGATAACAATA
This sequence comes from Latrodectus hesperus, assembly GCA_037975125.1. Classification (NCBI taxonomy): domain Eukaryota; kingdom Metazoa; phylum Arthropoda; class Arachnida; order Araneae; family Theridiidae; genus Latrodectus; species Latrodectus hesperus. The sequence goes on from CM075861.1 coordinate 36,498,970, forward strand.
CAGATAAGAAATTCATAACTGTTAGTTATAATATATTTTACTTTGATCAAAACATTTTGACATTATTTAAAAATTTTTAATAGATAAATGTTTTAAAATGAAAAATGTTGTAATATGTGACATTATATTTAAGTTGTTAGTACCATTTGGCGACTTAACTGCTTAAAGAGCTGAAATGAAATAATATCCATAAATATGGAAATCAGTTTGGTTAGCTGAATTGGAATTGTAGAAACAAATATGGAATCTATATTTTTAGTGACATGAAGCTGAAATAAATTTTGATATTTTACTGTAATAATTTTATTAGATTTTGAAAGTAAATAAAACGAGCAACTATATCAAATTATATTTCTTTTACATATATCACAGAAATCTAAGTTTGTTAGAAATAACAAAATGCTTTTTTGCTGACTTGATATGTGCACATTACCAGAAATACATAATTTATTAAAGAACCGCCAAGTTGAAAGGCAGAATCCAGCCAATTGAGGCAAGAACACTTCATAAATAAATATTAGAGACAAAAAAAAAGGGAATAGGTAAGCTCTATCTCGTCAAACACATTTTCAATCCCAACAGAACAGATACGCTTTAGAAATGCAATTCACTTTGCAAAACGCCATTAATAGAAAAGTGGTAGCCACTAGTAACAATTACCGCCCATCTTCCAAATTTTACGAATACAAAAGACCGACAAATGTTTCTATTCGAAAAACCGGAAAATTATAATCGACTTCTGTGTGAAAAATGGACATAGAACATAATTGGAAAAGGAAAAACCTACAAAAAGTTGGCTATAACGCAATATGTGTTTCTTCTTCTGTAAATTGCCTAATCTATTAGATAAGTGGTTGTACCATAATCGTAATTAGTGCCATAGCAATTCTCAGTTTACGCTTGGAAAACCTTCCGAACGCGTTAATCATTCGTGTTCTACGCCTACTGCTTGATGTGTTGCCAGATGAAAAAAGTCAATTTCAGACGAGAAAAATGGAATTGCGCAAGAATTATTATAATAAAAAAATGACAGTCAGAAAAGGAAAGACAATGCGATTGGATTAGAAGTAACGAAATGGCAAAAGTTCCGCACAATTGGTGTTTCAGATAATTCGTAAGGGATTTTTTTTTTCGTGTGGCGAATTTGATATAAAAGAATTAGGAATTTAAACTATATATAACGACGAATAATTAAACGCAAAGTATACATTTTTATGTTAAAACTTATTCAGTATTTAAGAATTTTCCTATCTAATAAAATATAAAGAAGTCATCTTTCTTCATTTATTTTATTAAATATACAATTGATAAGCATTAAGGGGAAAATTATATGTAATATTGACAACCTATATAACTGTGGAAACTATTTATTGACCAGTATTAAATGACGAACTGGTATTCGATCGATTTTTTTCATGTTCAATTTTCAGAATCATAGCGAAAACACAGTACTAAAAAAAGTACCAAAATATGTATGAAATGCAATGTACATTTAATTGAAAGATGTAATTCTCATCTTAAAATTGACGTTTTGAATCTGATTCATGAGAAATAAGTAAGCATGAACTGTTTTTGAGATCATTCATTATTAAATGGGTGAATAACAGAGTGACCATAAAACTTTAAGATTACTGCTAACATAGTAAATCTCTTATTAATAAATTATTTAGAAAAAAATTCTTAGATTCTTAGAATCAGTAAATTTATTAGGAAAAAAACCATGCAACTTCAGTTACAAGAGTTTAATAAAAAGGAAATATTAAGCGGACACAAATCTATTTCTTTTAATTCGATGACGGTTTTGGTCACCACATAAACAATCAAATAGTCTAAGTTTATTATAAGGCTCTATGGCAGCCACCAGACATTATTTTCGCATTCGGAAGATTGTGAGTTCGAATCCCAACAGCATCGAAGATCCATTGTGTTCACTAAAATTCGCTGGAACACGTTACATATGTAATGGTTGCAATGTCCTCCAAGTGAAAGGATACCTCTGGGGGATAGCAGATCAAGTATTGTGGGTCTTCTGCCTGGCACCTGCTTCTAAATGACGAAGACTTCCACACGGCTGCCTCTATTTAACTGGCAGAACCCAACTCAAGGTGCATGCTGGGACAACAACATCCACCGGGTATCATTCCTTTCTGAGAGGATTTTATATAGAGAACCTCTCACGAGTCACAAGGGAGAAAACCAAGAAAGCACAGAGTTCGATGCCAGTTTCTAGAATAACACAATGTTATTCTAGCAACTAGCATCAAACTTTAATCTTTCATACTGATTGATTTGTTTACGATCTACTTTTTTACCCAGGACAGCTAATTGAATCAGGACTTAGAGTTTACAGTGAATGAGTACAAATATTCACCACCAAGGTAGGAATCGAACCCACGAGCAATTGAAACGAAAGTCAGAGCACAAGGCATTAAAATGGCAGCTCAGACTTTTCATTTTAAAAAAGTAAGCCCCGAAAACCGTTCACAGAAAAGATGGTATCTTGTTTATGGGAACCAAAAATGTGTAGAAATTTTGTTTATTGCTAAAAACACCCTTTCCCATTAATAAACTGAATTCTTAGCAAGTATTTTCTTTAATTTGAATACATTGATTGCTTACGAGATAACAATTTTCCAAATTAAATATATATTAAATACTAGATATCTGGCATGTTTAAAGAATTGCACATACATTCTAATACATGTAATTCGTTAACGAAGATAACAGCCGAAATGCACTCACCGCATAATACTTGGTATAAAAAGGAGCAAAATTGCTCAGATCTTAAGGTACTTCACGATTCAAATGCCAGATATTCAAAGACTTGGGTGTTTATTATTTAATATACACTCAGATTCTTTACATATATATTTTTCAATAAATTCACTATCGATAATTTTTTACTGAGTTCTGTAATTAGAAAGGTTCGGTTTATTTGTTGCTTAACGATCATTTTTTTCACGAGGAATTTAGTTTAAATTGAATTAAGAACTATTATGAATATCCAACTCACGGTGGGATTCGAACTCATGAACTTATGAATCTAAACCTACCATTACAGCTAGAAAGAATCAACATAAGCAGATTGTCAGACAAAGTTGCAGCTACAAACGATGATGTAAAATTATTATAGCAGAATGATTAATTTTCAAATATTCAAGTTTTCTAATAAAATTCTCGGGAATTAATCATATAAATTTTCATTTTAAAACACAAAATATATTCAATACAAGAATTGATTTTAAATAAGTTCAAATTCGTACCACCAAATTTGCATGGTCTGTTTTCAAAGAAGTTTCTAACTTTTACTAGTAATTACATAATTAGGAGCTAAAAGAAGAGATTAATAGTTAGAGAATAAAATTCCAATGATTTTTCATTTAAAAAAAATCTCTCTCATGTTTACTATCTACACATTGATTATTAATAGCAGCTGGAAGCTGAAATGTCTAGTAAGTATGTTGGCTGGATTAAAAAATCCCAAAAAGCTTGAAAATTCAGAATCACGTGATAAATAAAATACACAATTTCTCATTATTCTTCTGTAGTATAATGTTATTTTTATTGATTAATTTTGAATGTAAGTGATCGAATGGTAACAAAGTGACAGGGAAACGATGTTTTACTACAGTAACAGCTTTCAAGTATAAACTTTAGCATGTATTAAATGGATGCACATTTTTAATGTCTACTTATTTTACTTAATCGGCTGTCAGTAAAAGTAGATGGTATTTGATAAATTCCATAGAAAATATCAATATACAATGCGCAAATATTATGTGAGAAACAAATCATACCTTCTCCTTCACTGCTTGAAGAATATCATTACCAATTTCTGACGTGGAATCTACAAGTATATTGATGGTGAACGATTATAAATTGTTTTTATATTTTTCTTAGCTTGAATTCTTTTACTATGTAAATATATATACAGTTTCTGGTTTTCAAAACTTTTTTTCTTTTTTATAACGATCGGCACAGGGTGACTAATCCTTTATCACACAACAAAGACGGAAACTTTTACTCATATGCGTTACCCAGCGGGCACTTGTGAACCAAGTCACGGAGGCGAGTAGCATTAACCACGCCATACCACCACAAACCCGTTCATAGGGTGGGCCACATTCATATATCCTCTCAGAAGAAAGAACAACGAAACACAGAAAGAAAGTAACATCCATGCCCAAACCGGGATTCGAACTCAGGACCCACAGCTCAGGAGTCAGGAACGCTGACCACTCAGCTATCAGTCGGCGGTTTTCAAAGCTCAATCATATGATGTTGATAAAAATGGAAAAGGAAAATGCTTTTAAATACAAAATAGTACAATGAAGAAAAATTGCTTGAATCAAAAAGAACGATTTAAGAAAATTAAGTAATGTAATATTTTTCTTTTTTATTGGCACTGCAGCTCAAGGATGGGCCTTAGCCTGCTGTACAACATCCCCCCAGACAGCTCTGCCCCTTACTTTAATTTTTTTGTTGGAGACCTTTACTGTTTTAAGATCGTTCATCAAGCCACCTGTTCCATTGCAAAAGTGATTCCAATTAACACTCTTAACCTCTCTGTTATCAGGTGATTTCTCAATGTGCCAAAGCCATGACAGTCTCTGCGTTTTGATGAATTTTACGATATTTTCAAGGTTGATAAGAGCATCCAATTCACCATTAGTTCTAATTCTGCAATAATTACCATTTAACTGAAATACACCAAAAATTCTTCTCAGTATTTATTGTTCAAAAATTAGTAGTTGTTGCTTATGACACTTGGACAAGCCAAGTTCGTTATGTCCCTTGGCTATGCAATTTAAATCAGTAGAGTGCGTCTTTTCGTTAAACCAGACGAAGGTGAAAGTACGATTTTGCTCCAAGATTCTTCCGATAGATGGCACCACCAAAGAATCCACTCCGTTAATTTTAACATTGATCTGGAGGGGGAGGAAATTTTCACACACCCATGGTAACTCAAAAATTAGTAACTTATTTATGTCTTTCTGTGTCAATGTCCAAGTTTCGCTGCCATATGTCAACCTGGGACAAATTTTGTTTATCACCACGGGAAAAAATAATTGTTTTGTAAATTTTTGTAAGTTATGATATAATATTTGGATCAAAGCTTACCCATGTTTCTCACATTTTAATCGCAGTGTTCGAAACTCGCGCGTCTTCTTTCAAATTACAGAGAAGTATATTTTGGAAGTAAAAATGAAGAAGTCTTTAATTTTGTCACATTTAATGGTTTACAATAATTTAAAAAGTGGCAACAACATGGAGCCAATTTTAACCAAACTTTAGAAATTACATTCGCAAAAACAGTAAAGCTTGACATGCTGTCAACAGTATAAACAACACTCAAAATCTTCGGTTCTACAGTTTATGGATTCAATTCCCACCTCGGAATTAGGTATTAATGATTCGTTTACGCTGTAAATCCTGATCTAATTAGCCCTTGTGAGCAAAAAAGTGGCCATTTAGCGACAAACCAAAATCAGCACCAAAACTTTTTGCGAATGACAGAAGCATATTAATTTTGTGACGCAATCAATACCTCAAGAAATAAATGTACACATTAATTCATAAACATAAACACATTATTTAATTATTTGACATTTTGTGAAAAAGGTTAATTTTTAATTATTTTTAATAAAATAAACAAAAAATATACACATAAATAAGAATGAACTACATACATTAAATCATATACATTCTATTTTTTAATAAACGTTGTTTATTTCATTTTTCATACATTTTAATCCAAAAATAAATTAAATAAAATAATAAAAATTGACGTTAATAAGTGATTTAGAATCATTTACGTTAACAAATTTTTGAATATTTCAGCACAATCACCAAAGAAAAAAAAAATTGAGAAAAAAAGCCAAATTAAGTAGCCAAACTAAACAATTCAAATCACGAAATACGGGAAAAACTATTTAGTTCCGGCTGAAAACATAACGACAATATTTTTTTACTCACTTTTTTCCCCCTTTGGCGACCGATAAAGCAATGAGGGTAAAAGCACTTCTCTTACAAGCTCGACACCGGAGACTGCTGAATAAAAGATCGGCCCCTCCTAGAAGTAAGCGCCATTTAGGTAACTCGGAATTGTGGATTGGTGACGGCCATTTCCCGACCAATCGCATCACCCACGACTACATTTTTTTTATTCTTATTTTTTGCAGTGGATGCCCCCATAGATCAATGAAAATAGTCACGGATCGTTGGCCAATTTTATCCTACAAATGGCGCTTCTTTGTTCGGATTAACTTATTAGAGTAATGAATTGGCATGCATATATTACATAACTGTCGCCGTATTTTGTCGCCAATGGTTTCATAAAGATAGAATTTGCATGAGTTGTTTCTCGAGTATTAGATTCTTTTTATTAGAAATAATTTGGCTTAATTAATCGCTCTGTGATCTCTTTTTCAAATTCCGTGGACTAACTCGACGTGGTTCAACGATTTAAAGTAGATGCCCAATCAATGCGGATACAGTGTGGTGAAAATCGAACCCAAGAACAACTGAAGGCCAGAATACTATCATGATAACAGTATAAATAATTTTAGTGAAAAATGAAATTCTGATTTGAAATGAATTCCTATAGTACAAGGATTAATTAGACTTTGTATTATTTAAAGTGAGAATTCCGATCCTCAACAAGCACAAGAGAACGTAATCGAACCTAGAAACTTTTGAACCGAGATCAGAGCAGATTGTGATAGTGGTATATGAGGAACTGTAGTAAACCATTTCTATATGAAATAAACTCCTGTAATATGAGGCTTAATTCATCTTGGTTCTATTTAAATGAATTCCGAATCATAATAAATACCCCGAGGTGGAAATCGAACCCACGAACTAATGAACTGAAAATTAGAACATTGACTGCGATCGTGGTGTTAGCCACTGTTGTGAAAAATGGAACTTTCATATCAATTAAAATTATAATGCAAGGACTAATATGACTTTGTTTTATGATTTACAGTGCATTCCAAAATGAAACAATCACCAAGAGGTGGAAATCGAACCCACAAGCGGCTGGAATGAAGACCACAGCGTTGACTGACGATAGTAATATTAATCATAGAAGTAAAGATTTAAATTTTCTTACTAACCAAAATCCAGTAAGAGTAAGAGAATGATATTGATAATTAAACATTCTCAATCTTAGCTGAAGTGTGAGAAATGAGAACTGGGCAAAAAGGTTAACTTCTTTGGGTTAATACATTCAAAGTCGAATAGCATAATTGTTTCATAACATCATTGTTTAGCGACTCGTGAAAAAAATACTTCACTGGCACAAATCCTGTTTCACGAAAAAACTACAATCGTAACAATCCTAATTGTGATGGTGAATTATATAGATAATTATGTTGTAAAGTGCCATAATTGCAAGGACTTTGTAGTAGGTATAGTCTTGAATTTAAGATATTAGAAGGAATTTAAAATGTCAGAGTCCTCAAACTGTGCTATTTGGTGTGAAAAAAAAATAGAGTTACAATCCACTACTGCTAAATTCTAATAGGGGGATTTTGCGTTTTCTCTTATGAAAGGTTCATCTCTGCGATAATTTTCACTATTTTATTACAATTGAGTAGCAATAAAAAAGAAAATATTTGGTATTCAGTTCCGGGTTTGAGTTCTTTGCACTGGAAAGCTTCGCCGAAGTAACTGTAAAACTTCTGGACATCAATTCCCATGTTACAAGGGAGAAAACACGGAAATTTTCCCACCAATTCAGTGTGATATCCCTATAACCTATCTAGTTTCCATCCACAGAGAGAGATATATAAATACAAAACACAAGTGATTTAAGATTCGGTTTGGATTTAAGAAAAATTACAAATATTCGAATTAAAAATAATTAATCTCTTTTTTCACAAGTTTAACAAAAATTAGTAAAATCTTAGAGCATTTAAATTCCATTTGTAGAGAGATGTACATGTACAAAAACAAATGATTTACGATTTGATTCGGATTTAGACAAAAAATGGCAAATATTCGAATTCAAAATATATATATATATATATATATATATATATATATATATATATATATATATATATATATATATATATATATATATATATATATATATATACTTTTTGCCCGAGTTTTATAAAATTATTGAAAATTCCAGAATTTATATTCCATAATATTAGAATATTTTAGAATTAGAACCTTCCAGAACATTTTAGAGCAATTAGAACATTTTTTAGAACAATTAGAACGTTTTAGAAAATATAGAACCCTTGAACTAGAACATTTTAGCAAAATTAGAAAGACTTAGAACTATTAGAATGCTTTAGAAAAAAAATAGAACACGAATCAAAACATTTTAGAAAAATTAGAAAGACTTAGAACAATTAGAACTTTACACAAAACAAATGTTTACACATAAGACAGTTTTTTTCTTTAGAACTCTAAATAGTGAAAAGAATTGATGAATTTACCTTCCGTGCATTCGCAGTGTGAATCGAGGTATGTGAGAACCGGGCCGGAAGCAACGGTGGCACCGAGGAGTCGAGCTCGGATCAGGCCTTCTCGCTTCTGGGCTCGCACCAGTTGCACTTTCGGCAACATAGTCAAGTAGTTCTCCAATCTCTTCTGCAGGTGAGCTAAATTTAAACCAATAAACAATACAACCGTTATTCCATAAGAAATACTTCGATAAAAATCGACTTTAACTGACATTAATGTTGCTTCTAAATATTTATTGTATATAAAATTATATGTCTGAAATTATTTTTAGATATAATAAAAAATAATGTATTGTAATTTAGACAGGAAACAACGTAATCATTTGCATATAAATGAAATACAATTTTAAAGTGTAGAATACGATTTAATCGCTTGCATGCGACCGAAATGATTTTCTTTTTCATGAATGGCAAAGTGGTATGCATTTAATTTAACGTATATACAATAGTAAAGAATTAAAATATTTATCAAAAAGGATGCATCAGAACTTCACAACTAAATATTTTTAATATATTGATATATTTCATTTAATACCAAAATATTAAAATTTCAATATCACAAATAATTTTAAGCAAGCAAACGATTTTATATATTTTTTTAAATGTTAAATTTAAAAAATGTGTGTGTAGGTAATTTATAATAATATTCCCTAAAATTAGTTAAGTGCAGATGCTGTATAATCCAGAATGCCAAATTCTGAGTTTGGTGATTTTTGGGCGGATTTTCCTATGTATCTGGCAACCTGGTTTTTATTACGTCATAGAAGATGCCTGGTTTTTATTACGTCTATAAATACAGAAAATTCTATTTTGGCAACTCTAGTATTTACGTCATCTTGGTAACATTTCTTCATCGCCAAAATAATTCAGTGTTTGGCATCCTGGATTATACGGCATCTGTGCCTTAGTTTGAAAATATAAATTTGTTTAAAATTTTTACATAAATTTTAAAAAAGTAACGAAAGCAACTCATTTGATCTATAACTTGATTTAAAAGGGTCTAATTTTTGAAATGTTTTAAAAAAGTCTATTTCTTAAATCAAGAAAAAAAAATCTCAAAGATTGAATACAGCATTAAAATTCTACATTTTACTAGATTATACTATCAGCTAACTATTCTTGCCAACCGTAGCATATGTTACCGTTATCAAATGATGATGTCGCCACCCGAGTTCTTACCCACCAAACCTTCATAAGACGCCAGCTGAGAGTCATAACAGGCATCGGCGGTGTTTGGTAGTGTCAGGTTTTGTGTTCCCGCTACTTCCAGAATACGGGAATGAAAATTTTCCTTTCAGGTTATGGATATATTATCTAACATTTCTATATAAAATGGCAGGTTCGAAACAGATGTTTCGAACCTGCTACCATCTGAGTTAAAGAAAGTCATTATATAATACAGGGGGATCTTTTTTAAAGTGACAGTGTTCGGAGCGCCCTGTAGCGCGATCTAATATAGCCGAAATGGCACCAAACTTGGTATTTAGACTAATCAAGACACGGGAAAAATGATTCCGTGAAAAAAAATTTAGTTCCAAAAATCTCCTCTAGGGTATTTTGTGGCGCCTTACAATGTATTAAATGTGAGAAAAGAAAAATACTAACACATTCAATCGTACAGTTAAATTATTAATATTTAATTACTACATTAGCTTTTTCTGTGAGGAAGTAGAACACATTCCATGTGAGCTCCGATCTCGGAAATAACACCGTGCATTGCGTACATGTCACGAGGAATATTCCGCATTGTCTTTGTTATGTTGTCCTTTAGAATAGACAAATTTGATACTCCACCAACAGAAACGCATGTTCCGGTAACGTGAGAGGCATGGCCACTGGAGCTCGCTTACTTCAGCTGAGATTATTTTTCGGAGCTGTCTACTACTTGTTTTTATAGCCCCTATAACTGGCACTGTCATCGCGCAACATTTGCATTTGCTTTGATACCCGTGTTTTATGCTAATTCTCGTTATTGTAAACGACAGCAGTTCCACAAAATGCCTTAGCGGTGACTTTTGAACTAAAACTTTTTTTACGGAATTTTTTTCCCGTGTCTTGATTAGTCTAAATACCAAGTTTGGTGTCATTTCGGCTATATTAGATTGCGCTACAGGACGCTCCGAACACTGTCACTTTAAAAAAGATCACTCTGTACATTAATATCATTATATAATTCATTTAATATTTATATATATTGCTATAATATTTCAACATAAAATTACACAATTAAAGTTGTAAGTTAGTATAATTTAAGTAAAAAGCTAGTAGAATTTAAGATAAAAGTTAATAGAATCTTTCTTTCACGTGTTACTTTCCAAACAAGCGAAAGCGCTTTTCCTCATCAAAATAATACTTAGTCCTTGAAGTTTCTTAGTCCTACATAATAATGAATGTCCTTGGGATGAAAAGCACCATGACATATATTCATTAAAAGTATTTTTAGTATACAGGATTATTCATTAAAAAAATTACTAAAATCCTTTCGAACTTTCTTCCAAACACAAGAAAGTTTCTTGTACTTTCCAAACATAAGAAAGTGCTTTTCCAGGCAAAGATTTATCAAAATAATACATTTAATGAATGTTTTTAGGAGAAAAAGCAGGAAGACATACATTTATTAAAATGTATTTTAATTCTTATATAGTTATAATTATTAGTACACAAGATTGTTATTAAGATTATTCATTTAAAAGAAATTATTAAAATGCTTTTCATATTATTTTAATTTTATCCTTTAAATTTAAAAAAAAATCTTTAATGCCTCATTCAAAACATCGCACTTGAATAAGCATTAGTATTTTGTTATCTTCGGCAAATTAATCACTCCATTTAAGCCTCCAAGTCGCAGTTCATTTGGAAACGAGACGCGCTAGATTCAAGCAGTGAACTGGTCACGTGACAAATTCAGAATTGTGCTTACAACCTACTTCTCAATGAAACGTGCTTGACTGGCAGCGAAACATTTTCTTCTTTCCTCCTTCCTGACTGAATTTAAAGAACTTTTCTTTCGAAAACAGATAAGGAAAAAGAAATAATAATAAGATTGTTGTTTTGACATAAAAGCGTCCCGCAAAATTGCACAAAAGTTTTACTTTCAAAAATAAAGGAAATGAGTCATAGTTTAAATACAGCAAAAAAATGACTCGACTCTAGCCTCCTACTTGACCTTGACACTAATCCATCTTTATCGATGGCAGAAGCAGCGTAAATCTGTTTTTAAAACTAAAACAAAATTAAATGCCATACTTCACCAAGTAAAAGAAATAATTTTGATTTACAATCTTGCAGTATGAATTTTTAACAAGTTGTTGGTAACGAGAGTAAATAAAAAGATAATAAGAGTTTGGTTTGCTTATTCACGATAACTTTTTGTCATTAGAATTAATTAAACCAGGTCCTACAGTCTAAAGTGGGTTTCAAACATTTACAGGCACTACATCCGAGGTTGGTATCGAACTTATAGTTGACAGTTAGAGCGCTAACCATTTGGCTGCCAGTTCGACACACATTAGAGGAGAAAAAGTGTCATATTATCATTCATATAATAAATATCTTTATTCCGTTTGTCAGCTAAAATTTATGGGTTGATGTACAAGGAATGAAATGAAATTCGTATTAAGATATAGGTCTTTGGAAATTAAAACGGAAGCTATGTGTTTATTTCAAAATTTTAATTATGGCAATTTTCAATTCATTTAAACTGTAATTAATGCGGATTTTAACTATGTAAAATTGATTATGTGTCGCAATGTAATTAATTTAAGCAATGCAACAAAAAATTGAAGCATGTATTTTTCCCCTCTTTTAAAAATGTCATCTATACGCAACCATTGATGACAGAGAAAAAATCTGCATCTCTAAAGTGTAATATATCTTTTGAAAAAAGATATTTGCAATACTTTTTCAATTACTGAAACAGTTTGACATATCGGCCTCTGCAGCGAACGTGTTTCCGCCTTTTCCAATATGCTACTGATCTGAAAATTCATTGAAACGCTTATTAAAGGAGCAATGAAGTTAATTACGCAGTAACTTCGTATAGGTAAAAGGAGTTTTCAAGCATTATACACTTCATTGAATTAATTTTTGGCAGCGCCATATGTCATACTTTAGTGCTGGTGCAAAATAGCGATTTAGAATTTGTTCGTCACTCAACAGTGATTTTTGGCACACGAGGGCTAATCAGATCGAGACTTAGGCACCAACACATATGCGAGCGGAAAAGTTCATAAAATATTCTTAAGAAAAATATAAAGAGTGTAATTATTTGTATGAATGTCTTATATTTCAGTTCAATTACTTGTTTTAGTGTGCTATTATCATTTAGTTAGTGAAATAATTGTCTGAACAACGCTTATTCTCTGAAAAAAGGGGTTTTCAGGGCTGAGAGAAATTAAATTGTAAAATCTGACAGCTTGGCGACATCTGGCGATATTTTTGGCATCAAAACACAAGTCAACATTCTGGAAGTTTTGAGATGATAGGAGCAATAGGAGCGGAGGCACTGTAGCCTTACTATAAGAATGTTTTTGTAACTTCCAGTGCCTATAACGAGGAGGTACAAATACTGGTCTAAGCCTAGCTGTCAGTTGAACGTGAAGCCAGGAGTCTAGACGCCTGAGTTATCACCTCTGAAAATTTATTAGTTTCTAGATTATAGAAACAGTATAGATATTTTTCAAACTGAATGAATAATATTTATAGTGACTGAAAGAATTGCAAATAGTTTGTTTAGAAGAATTTATTTTTGGAAAACTACGTCCTCGCGTTACCAAGAAAAACGTAACACCACGTAAAAAAATTATGAATGATGTCAATGAGAAATTCAAAAAATTTCGTCCAAAGCAAGTTTTTTTATTTTTTATTTTTTGGATCATCTTTAGATTATCGCTTATTATGATTTTTCAAAGTGAGAGTAACAATTGACTCAACATCTGTTAAGCATACTCATATGCACGTCTGTTGGGTTAGGTGCCAGACTTTTCGAGGTTTTCTCTCTTGCGACTAAGCCTATCACTAGCCCAAAAACTCATGTATTTATATAACACTATTGTCGGCGTTGGTAGCCTGTTTGGTTAGGGTCATGGTTCTCATTATCAGAAGGTAGTGAGTTCGAATCCCGGCTCAGCCAAAAATCCGTGTGTTCGCTAAAAAAAAGGCTGGGGCATGTTAAAATTAGGCGTGGCGGCAATATCCTCCAAGTGAAATGATACCTCTAGCGGTGGCAGACCAAGTATTGGGAGTCTTCTGCTGGGTCCCTGCTTCAAAATCACGAAAACTCCACCCAGCTGCTTCTATATAACTGGTAGAGCCCAACTCAGGGCTTGGTTCGGAAAAGCATGCTGGTACAACAATAACAACTCTATTGTATGTAAATTACAATGTGATTGTATGTTCTAGATCAATATTCGTGATTGATTGACCATCGCCACCACGGCCAACGATGGCCAACTAGTAGCTCATAAGACATCTGACAAAGAAAAGAAAAGAAAACACGTAGCTGGTTTGTTGGTTTGTTTCCCTGCAATCCCTTTTTGAATATAAGGGTTAATTCGACCAATAGTTTTGAACTTATAAGTTGTTGATCTGCAGACAAGAACATTAACCATAGCAGCCAACTCGGCCTCAAGTCATGAAACGCAAATACCTTGTACCCCTAAACTGATTTTCATTGGACTGGACATTTAATGTGGGCTCAAAATCAATGGGCGTTTATAGAAAAAGAAGTACTCACGCTGATCTGAGAAGTCATCGACCAGGATGATTTCTTTGAGCAAGTGTTCGGGCGACCTCTCCAGCACACTGTGGACGGTTCTGAGGAGGACGCTCCACGCCTCGTTGTGGAAGCAGATGATGACGCTGGTTTGGGGCAGGTCCGACTGGTACTTGATGTCTCTGCACCTGCAACGAGAGTCTAAAATCAGTCACGAAAGCGACTGAAGCATGCCATATGCTTATTGGAAAGCATTCAACAAGTGTCAAACTTGTACAGCAATTTAAACAGGTAAATGAAAATGAAGACCCTTAATGACTGCATATGGAATTTTTAATGGGTAATGAGCTCGTTTGTCATTCAGGGATCACTATCTATACATACGAAGTCTTTTTTAACCGGAACACACAACTTTAGTGAGATTTCAAACCAGTATAAACACATCTAATATGAGATATGAAACAAAGTATGCTATTGTTACAAATTTATAAATAATGATTGTATTGGTCTTAAAATATCTCAGACAGATCTGAAATTCTCACATTTTGGGCAAAAATTGTGGTATTTAGACGTGTTGTAGTTTAAAAGTGGATTTTCTAATAATTTGGTGACTTGGCGATGTTTTGGCGAAAAAACTTGGCGACAGTTGGCGAGATTCTTGGCGACTTGGCGAGAAATAGATATTTTTGGAAACATCCATCACCTAAGCTCTAGGACCAATATTTAGCGAGATAGCCTAGAAGCTTCCAGAACCTTGGCGAAACTGGTAGATTTCTCCGCCAAGTCAGGTATAAATACCACAGCCCAACATGGAAGAGGCAGTTTTTGTGGAGACAGTCAGTGAGAGAAGACGATTAGTCGTGACTGCTAGTCTAGAGAAGCTGTTCTCTGTCTGAGGTATTTGAGACCTGTGATTGGAAGCTATTTCTTATTGTATCTGACGAACTGTAGCTGTATAATTGTGATTGCTACAGCTGGAATTTCTTATATCTAGTGGAATTTTTACAAATAAAAGTATTGTGTTCATTAAGTGGTTGCTTTATTCAACTCTCAATCGACACGAACCCTTGAAGCTCGGTACACTATTTTTATGTTGTTACTTATGACACTTGGACAAGCCAAGCTCGCTATACCGTTGGCTATGCAAATATAAGACAGTAGGGTGCGTCTTTCATTTAACCAGAGCACCATGAAGGTGAAAGTACAACTTTACTGTAAGACTCCTTCAATAGATGGCACCACCAGAGGATCATCTCCCTCAATTTTGACATTGATCTGGAGGAGGTCGGGGAGGAATTTTCTCCAGACACTACATCCATGGTAACTGCTCATCGACCGACCACAGGACTTTCGATTCCACAGATTTAACGAGCACGTATATCACATGTACTCGGCGGGTCTTTGGCGGCATTGGGAATCGAACCCCAGACTTCCGGACGGAAGGCCGATGTCCTAACCACAAGGCGACCACTGTGTTGTTGAACTGAGGATACAGAGCTAACCATTCAGCTACCAACCAGGCAGAAATCGGGGGCCTATACTTCATTCAGTGTGTGGATAATTGTTTCACTTTTGTAATTAGTTTTGACATGACATAATACAGATTTTAACATTCCGACTGCTCACAAATTATAAATTTGCGAGTTTGAATCCAATTGATGCTAAACAATGGGAGAGGTATTTTGCGTTCATTATATCTGTATGCTTACCTGTTGAGATGGTAGTTGTTTCGGGTTTCATTATTTCTGTCACTGAATACATCCCGCTGTCTGAAAATTCAAAGGGATGCACTTGCTGTGGCAAGATAAATATATCTTATTTGCACCTTCTCAATACAAGAGTGGTAAGCTTTCGACAGTATTTTATTCGACTCTCAAGTAGACAAAATTGAGTTATAAATTGAAGGCCATTGTATATATCATTTAGTGATCAACTTTGATGCTTAACAAGCGAGGAATATCTTGAGAAATACCAATGTGATTGTGATATATTTTTCAATTTTTGAAAAAAAATCTCTTTCACATATTTCTTAGCGATCAGAACTATTTCTGCGAATTTTCTGATAACTCCATATAGCCTTAACACTATTATAAATTTTATTTTGGCAGTAAACAATCAAATTGCAACAGGGAATTTTTCTTACATTTTTCTGAACGGAATTCCTTTTTCAATCTAAGAAATAATACATAAACAATGATAAATTCATTTGTTCCCATCGGTGCAGAACCTTTTTGTGGGATCAATTTGAAGACCGCAAAAACCAATGTTCTTAGATGGGAAAAACAGAAGATGTATGAAGCTTGGCTCAACACTCCTGGTCAAACCCACGCTAAAAGTATGATCTGTGGATCATCAGCGAGGATTGCCTCTGAAATTCTTAGATGCTCTAGGCAGAAGATACGTTTAATCGTAGGCTTCATAACTGGGCACTACTATTTCAGAAAACACCCCCATAAAATGGGACTGTTTCAGCAAGACCCTATCTGCAGGAAATGTCATATAAGAGGAAACGGCCAAGCATATCATTTACGAATGCGAGGCCCTTTCCCTCCCTAGATTAACTTCCTTAGGCATCATCCATACTAGAGAGTTACACCTAGACTCCATTACAGGGTTATCGGACTTTATTAATAAAGTGGATAACCCGAGCAACTGGAATTAGGAAACATTGGGTTTGGAGTTAACAGTACAAAATGCTGATAAAAGCAAAGGTGCACAATGACATACAAACCTAACTCTAAGAAGAAGAAGATAAATTCATTAATATCCAGATTTATACTGTATATTATATACAAAAATTAAGAGGACAAACCTATTTACAAAATTTTGATTATATGCGCACGCGTCTACAATCCCTTCGGATAAAACATTGCTACGGTCAAAAAAAATTTTTCGCGTGGGAGCACAAGATTTCATCCTAACGTCATTACTGCGCAATTGATGAAAGCTGCGGTTGCCTGGTTGGATAGGGGGTCGTTCTCATTATCGGAAGGTAGAGAGTTCGAATCCCGGCCGACCGAAGATCGGTCGTGTTCGCTAAAGGCGGCTCGGGCGCATCAAAATTCGGCGTGGTCACAATGTCCTCCAAGTGAAATGATACATCTGAGGGTGGCAGGCCAAATAATCGGTGTCTTCTACTTAGTTCCTACTTCAAAATCACGAAGTCTCACCCGTTTTCTTTTAACTACCTGGTAGAGCCCAAATCTGGGCTAGGTACAGAGAAGCATGCTGGTGCAACAACAGCAACGTTGCAATCGGTTGAGAGGGATATATTGTTCTGTGGTGAGCGCCAAGTTATTGACTAAACTAACTTTAGTAGTTTAAATTTAATCAATGAAAATATCAGCCATAGTTTATTTCTTGGTTATAAGTTATCCGCAGAATACGTTACGAGTGGTGAGTGCTTATAAAAATATCATAACTATGACTAATACTTTTTGCGGACAATAACAATAGAATTTGATTTTCTGTCAGTCACTTGATTTAGATTTAAAATTAGGGTGGTTCCAAAAGAACCTAGCACCGCGACCATAGGTCTAATGTACTATACCCCTCAGAAAGCCCTATTTGAAGAGACCAGTGGCTGAAGCAAAGTTCAGCAGACATTTTACAGGAATTTCCTGCAACATCCTAGGTTCAATCAAGTGCTGACCCCGATGTTCAAATCTATGTGCAGAAAAGGTTTCACATTCACATAAGATGTGTATTGAATTTTCTTCCCTATAATGTCAATCTCTACAAGTGGGATCATCTGAAACTCCCATTATGGTGAGATGTCTTTTAAGGTGGCAGTGTCCTGTAAGTAGTCCCACTGCTTTCCTTAGACTGCCTCTATTGAGCTTTAATAATTCTTTTTGCCTTTTGCTAGGGCACGTGCTACTTAATAGCTTTGCTTGTCTTTGATCATTGGCATTGTGCCAATTCATAAACTGTTGTTTTCTGAAGAGATCAAAGACATTCTTTCTGATCAATTCTTTTGAAGTATCTAGCACTGGTTCAGGACCAAAAAAGTCAGATGTTGATCCAGTCCTTGCTAGCTCATCAGCTAATTCATTGCCATGAACACCAGAGTGCCCAGGCACCCACATTAAAGAGGTGAGGTTATTATTAGCTAATTTACACAGAGTGATATAACATTCCCAGACAAGAACATAAGTTACAGTAGACTTCTGTAGAGCTAGTAATGCAGCTTGACTGTCAGAGCTGATAATTATTCTTTTACGAAAATAGTTTCTGTCCAAGCATATTCTACTGCACATAAGAATGGCAAAGATTTCTGCTTGAAATACAGTTGTGTATATTTACCCCAAGGGAATGATAACTTAGTGCCTTCAGCTGGACAACAAATACCAGCCCCAGTATTGGAATTCATTATTGAGCCATCAGTATAACAGTAAATATAGCTTTCACTGATGGCAACATTATTCCAGTCTTCTCTCAAGGGAAATTTGATTGTATAAGGCTTATCAAAAGCATACTTAACAATCGTGTAATCAGTAGGCATACTTATAAAAGGATGACTAGTTACTTCAGCATTGAGGTTTCCCCAGGATAAAAATCTAGAGTATTCCTTCCACTGACCTGTATTTTTAAGCCTCTTCATGCTAAGTACTGCTTCTGCTTCAATACGCATATAATCTGCCAGTCACTATGCCATACAAGCATAAATTCTCGACACTCTCAAAAATATGTATAACAATTGCATGATTTTCATTGAAAATTAAAACATTTCAAAACGTTACAAACTCAAATTATATACATATATAAAAGAAAACATATTCACAGGTTGCATTTTTTTCATAGTTAACAATCGCATAGCTATTTTTTTTTCTGTTGGAATAGATATTTCCAAAAAAATGTTTTCAAAATTAACCTTCAATTATGTGGGCAATCAAGTTTTTATGTTGGTTTTAATTTGATTTTGTCTATATATATGCATTTTACACACAGGCAAAATCAGATTTGTTATGTATAATTTTGTGTATAAATATAGGCTATCAAAACAACACAATCCTCTAAGAAAAAACTAGCTTAAAAATATGTCAAACAACACTGAGGACTTAGGGCAAAGACATAATAGGGTCACATGAATATGAATGATTTTTTTTCCTTCCGGATGTTTTTTTACATGAATTTAAAACTCATCATTCAATGAGAATTAAATAACGATGTAATAATATCCAAAAACAATCACAAGTCGTAGAATATTTAACACTAGCGGCTTTGTTGATTATTAAAATTTTCAAAGCTGTATGGTTTGTTATTCATTTTATGGTCAATTCTAACATAGAACTCATTCAACTGGTAACATCAGTTTAAAGTGAATTTCGAACATTAATGAATATCCACGCTGGAAGGAAGAATCGAACCCGTGAATTGCTGAAAGAAAACCATAACTATTTCGGGGTATCATGATTTTCTTAAAATGATAACAAATAAATATTGCAATTCATAGCATTGATTTAGATAATTGAATACTGCAGATAAAGTATTTTGCAAACTTTAAATTAAACCAAATCAGAAGAATCTGACAGTAACCATACAAAAATAAACAATGATTAGATAGTTTAATAATTCCAGGCAAACTTTTGTCGTCGACAAATCGGATTTGCGACGCCGTTTCACTACGATGTAACGTACATGAAATTTATCTGACGTCATGGATATTTTAAACCAATGAGAATTGTAATAAACAAAAACACTGCATAATCATGACCTCAACTGGAACGAAAGGAACAGCCACTTTATGGTTAATAAAAAGGATTTTATTTATGCATATATTATTGGATTGTGTACTATTATGCATTTATGAATAGAGGAAAATTATTAAAATTTTCTGTCTATTTGATTATTTTAAATTCTTTAAAATGGGAGAGGCTTATTATCTCTGTTTCTCTCTCACAACGGACTGTAAAAACAATTTCATTTATTACCGATGCATGCAAATTTGGCAACGTTTCAACACTTAAGTTAATGGTTATAAATTAGTTATTTAAATCTTAAAAATTATCCTACAGAATGGAAAAAAGATATAAATCAAATTGATATGTGTGTGAGTAAAATTGCTCGAATTTTGCTACGCATATTTCGCCGATTCAAACAATTATATACGTCGCAAAATAATATTACCGTTTCAATTACAACATTTTAACACCACTTTTTCAAAAATCTTAATCCTTTCAAAAATATTAATTATAATACATCTTAATTTTTTTTAAAAAAAATATTCACACTATTTGATTTCAAAATAAAATTTTTACAACTAAGCTTTTTTAACTATATTCCATGCGTTATCGCCAAAATGTCGGTTCACAGAGGTTTTAACCGACAAAATAAGAAAGACTTACAAAACAAACTAAAATTAGATTCAAATTTGAACAAGATGTTGGCAGCCACATTTATCATTATGCACGCAAATAAGGCACTCTTAAGTAATCGAACTCATTAAGAATCCAGTTTCAAACACATCGTTAGTGGGAACTACATTGTATTTTAAGAACTTCTCAGTTAACCGTAAGTTAATGTAATGGCTATAAGAGTTAATTCAGTCAAATATTAAATTTGAAAAAGGGGAGGAGTAAGAGGAATATATACATATCATAAAGTAAATTTGAAAACAAGCACTTACTCCTTGTCTCGTGGATCCGGCAAAGTCCGGTGAATGGATATCATGTCACTCACATACTGATTGAAGGCATTGTTTTTCCATCCCAACTTCACCAACTTCTCCTGCTCCTCGGTCAGGTTGGACAGCTTGACGGGCTTGCCCATCTCTCCCGGACCGTCCAGCTCGCGGGGAGGCAGCAGGACACCCCTGTTGTCCTGCTCACCAGCGTGGTATTCCGACTCCTTCTTGTCGAAATGTTCCACCAGCCCGTTCCCGTGGGCAGGCTGTTCCTGCAGTGACCTCTCCGCCTTGTGCTTCTGGTCAGTGGACTTGTCCTGCAAGTCCGAGTTGCCGGAGCTGATGGTCAGGATGTAGGTGATGGCGATCCACGTGGCGGACAGGATGATCAGGCCTTTTATGACCTGGTTGCGTCGTCTCGATATCATGGCTGAAGTAAATAATACTGAACAGAAGAAAAGTTTGTGAAGGAACTTTTGGTCAATAAGCACAGTTTAAGTACAAAAATAGGGTAACTTCTAAAAAAGGAATTGCAAAGCTAATAGGGTCTTCTTGTTTATCACGTCATATTAGACACATAGAGCGCTGCTGAGCAGTAAGACTGCTATAACTAATTCATTGTCTAACCATAGGTCTTAAATTTCAAGAGAAAGTCATAATTTGTCCTAATTTTCTTGTGTGTTATGTTGTGTTGGTGTTCGCTGTGATTTTATGCAGTGAGTTCACTACCACGCAGTTCCTAAAAAGAAAGTATTTTTCGAACATTAGAATGACATAAAATAAAAATGCACACGAAAAGGTACAAACACACAAATCAATCAATCAAAATAATAAAAGCAAATAATGAAGAATTTGAGATGCATATAATTGTATAAATGTTTAATCAGTAAAATTATGTGGCTTTGGTTTCGTATGCCACTCTTTTTCATAAGACAGTTAGTTCAACTGAAGCTAAAATATCGAAAGGAAAAACCCGATTTATCCTTAAAAAAGGGTTCAAAAACACTCCTTCCCTCACATGTACACATTTGCACACACACGTTTTTATTTACATTCTTTATCTTTAAGTGACAAAATTGATACACATTCATTAATATATATTCGATATAGCAATTAATAAACTAGTAACTAAGTATACTTTTTTTGCATTAATAATTTATCTTTAAGAAAATAAGTTATTTTAGTCCTTCAAAATTTTGTAAAATTAATATGTAAACTATATTTAGTAGTCATAACATATATGAACTATGTTATGACTATTAAATTTTTTTCTCGAGAAAAAGGAAACAGTTTATATACATTATATATAAGTTGTTAAATATATATATTATATATATTAAAAAATAAAAAAAACGGTATTATACAGAATGAACCAAAGAAAAGTTGAATAGCCATTATTTATCAATATCTGTATTATATATAGTTAATTATATCAATCAATAAATTGTTTAAGCCATTAATCAATCAATCAGTAATTTATCAAATATTTTATCGCCATTTTTAAATTTTCTTAAAAAACTGTTGGATGAAAAAATTTAAATTACTTTTAAGCTTAATTTTAAATACATCAAACTTACCGAAATACTTAACAAAAATATAATTTTTTGGAATTAAAAAAATCGAAATTTCAAAAAGAGGAAAAGTCTACTTGCAATTCTTTCCAATTACAAAACGTCGTCATCAATTCGAAGATTTTATCGCAGCGACATTACGAGTAAAATCTCCCACACATTTACCGTATTTCAAAATAAATGTAAAGCACAATCTCGCCCAGTTGCATGCAATAAATTCGAAATTCCAGGCAATGTTTCAGTTTACGTGGCTTCGGCTAAGATCAACAAGGCGTCCGATTGATCGCGCGGTTGTTATCAGCGAACTTATTTATCGCCGCTCAGATGGGAGCGATTTTTCTGCTAAAACACCTGGGAAAACTGATCTACCCGAACACATGGCCGCCATCTTTTATCATTAGGAAGGAACAAAAGAGAGCGCAAATGAAGGCGCATTGTTTCGTGCAGAATTCCATCGAACAATCGCTCTTGGGAATTTCTCGAGCAGGTGTTGGGATGGGAATACTAACCCTGAATATCGAATTAGAAAAATTATTCAACCTAAGTTCTTTGAATGATTTGTAGAACAAGCTATGCACGATTTTAATGCATTTGTGCATTGATGAAGGAGTAGAACTAAAAGAAATGAGCCAATGACGATAGTACCATACATCTCAAACGCTTGGAACATTTATTTTTACGACGCTCTTTGAACTGGGTGAAAATATACATTTATCAAAACTGAGTTTGAAAATTAGTCATTAGTTTACAATGATTATTCGGCATAATTTAGTAAATACTTAATAACAGGAGAATAATCATCTTTCTTATTCGATTTACAGCACGGAATGGACCTTAGCCAACCGCGCAATATATATTTTCAGGAGATTGTTTCTAGTATTCCTCTTCCAGTTGCTTATCTTAAAATATTTTAGGTCATTTGGCACATCACCCAATCTTTTGTGACACCAAAGCTGCCTTAGAAGCATTAAACAATGGCTAACCCATGACATTCAACAAGACTTGAAAGAAATTGAAAAATTAAACAAGGTTTGTATTCTGCAGTGGATGTCCGCGCACGTTGGCATCCCAAGAAATGAAGAGGCAGATCAACTTGCCAAAGAAAGGAGAGAATTCAGTGACGGATGTACCTTCAAAGTCCCGTTTGATGACGTGAATGCGACTGCAAGATACCATCTAAGAGAAACTTTATGCTTTGATTAATTTTCCCAATAAAAAAGATTCACAGATTTGTGAGATAAATGCAAATACTAAAACTATCACTCGCCTTAAAACCGGTCACTATCGAGATATGAAGATCCAGAGAAATGGCATAATTGCCTACCGTCTCTGCATCAATTGCGATAATATTCCATTAAACACCATCATTCTATTTTTAAGATCTCTGACTCAGCTCGAGGAATAAACCCTGCTCGACATCGTAAAGAGTTTGTACTCCGGAAACATCAAGGAGATGGAAAGCTGTTTTTTGCACACTCTCTTGGTGATCTTTAGTCCTCCCCATGGACACGACACCAATATCATCCAACCATCTCCTTTATGGCCTACCCCTTGGTCTGTTGCACGTTGGTTTCCAGTATAAGAATTTTGACAGGCAATTGTCAATTTGTCTCTCGATGTAGTCGAGACAAGATAAACTTTGTGCCTTAATCATTTTCCCAATATATTTGCCTATATGGCTTCTATTTCCCTATTAGTTCCTATTCTCCATAGATTACTATTTACCTGAATTAGTCCGTATAACTTTCTCAATATTTTACGTTCAGAGTACTGTATATACCTTCTTGAATATCCATTGCATATTATTCATCTTTCGGAAGGATATATTACAGTGGCTCTAATCTCATTTAGAAAGGAAGAAAGCTGGAAAATATGCTACAAAACAGAGCAAGCATTTCTTATAGTTTGATAGTTACTATATGGGAGCTCCCCTTGAGTAAAATGTGATCACGCGTATCGGTAAGTAGGTTTTATTTCCAACAGACGCTTTTTGCAATCTAAAGTTAATTGAAATAAGATCTACAGTTTGAAGTGGACTACGAGGCTCTACGAACATCCAAAATCTAGATAGGAACTGAACCCAAAATCTGTTGAATCGAAACCCAAATTAGTTCTTTGGTGAGTAAGATATAGATCCCTACTATACGATACGGTATCCCCTTACAATGGTTGTTAAAATAAATGATAAAAATATTTTTAAAAATTCTAGATCCATGGTTCTAGTTCATACTTGTTTGTAGCTCATAATTCACTTTTTGTTGACGAGGTATATTTATGCGACTAAAGATCCAACCCATGAACTCTTAAAATAATAGACAGAGACCTGATCATTCAGCTAACAGCTCGGACTCACGAAGGGAATCGAATTCATAAGCAACAGATCACACACACAGTGTTGATTATTTAGAAATCAGCTAGATTCCCAATCAACTCCTCATAGCAACAGATTGTCGCCAAAATGGAAACAGAAAGCAAAAATAATTAACGTTTAAATTTAGATTTTAATGCTTCCATCGCACTATAAATGAAGATAAAAATAACTTTTTAAAATAGTTCCCGTTAAAATTTGAAAAGTAGTTTCAAAAAAGTGGTGATAAACTTTTCCAAATTCTCTAAGAAAATGGGATATATTCTGTAATTATCAAACTACAATGAACCTATGTCACAATGAACATTCACTTACTACAGTCGAAAAGAAACTTTTGAAATTAATGCATCGTGGAAAGCAGTATTGGCATAAATTATTTTGCATTTTTATGATATATTTTTCCAATTGGGTAAGTAGTTCTTTTTCATCCAGTCTAATTGTGATGCCCGAAAAGAATGAAAAGGAGGAACAGAGAAAAACGAGACGTTGTCTTTAGAAAGATACAGTTTCAGATTTCCCAGGTATCTTACAAATTTGCAAACAAAATTTTCTTTATTCATGAAAAATAATGGAACACAATCGATTTACACACTTCCCAATGAATGCATGTGGTTATAAAGTCCTCATGTAGCCATATATAAACATATGAAAGAATTAAATATATTAGAAATAGAAATAGTTAGGCTGACCACCTAACTGGGACATATGCTTCGCACCCCAGGGCCCTCGGTCATGAAAATAGTTATGGGCAATGTAGGCCTTGGCCCACGTGGGCTGTCGTGCCATGGAGTTTAGTTTTAGTAGAAATAGAAATATGTAAGGCCATTATAATAACCAGACCACAATCCTATAAAAATGTTTAATGTCAAGATCTGGAAGGAAAAGATGCCAACCTTGGGAAGCGGCGAGCAAAAATACAGCAAGCAAATTTCATTGTTTTATCGTTGTTTGCACAAGAGGGCTAATTCTATTGGACATAGATTAAAGTGAATACTGATTTATTAAGAATATCTACAGCCGATGTAAGAATCTATCCAAGGAATTGGAGAACTGACCATTTAACTGCCAGTTTAGCTTAGATTAAAGTGAATTCTGCACTGTTCAAAATATCCATAACCGATATGGGATTTAACCCAAGAAACGGAAGTCATCCGCAGTCTAACTATTTAACTGCCGGTTCGGTCTAGTTTCTGTTGCAATGCGATACTGAAAGCTATATTCAATCCGTAACTTTTCTAAGTGCACTTCAATATGAACCAATAAATTGTTTTCGCTTTGCTATTTAGGCTGCTCTGCTTGATTCTGCAGCCAAAAGATAGATTAGTTTTTCGAGCAATTAATAAGCAGCAATCTCACAACAAACAAATGACTTCAAAATATTGTAAATCTAAAGATTTTTTTTCAGAAAAAGTCATCAGGTACACATTCACCGGAAACTGAAATAAAGCGATACATTACCAAGGATGTCTGAGAAGCTTATTTATTGTTTTTCAAAGGAACATCTAAAACAACTTCATATATATATATATATATATATATATATATATATATATATATATATATATATATATATATATATATATAACATTACCGATAAATGAAATTATACTCTAACATTAAAATTAGAATATTGACAACAGTATATAGCATACAAGAAAATTCCTTTTATCTTGACAGTTTGTAGTTTGGTCAATCAATTTTAACTTTTCCAAAACTAAATCAGCTTTCACAAAAACACTATGAGCCAATGAAATATTCAATAGATGAAATCGAAACCAAATGAGCCTGAATAAAAAATGCTATAAATCAATGAGATTCAATAGATGAAATCGAAATCAGATGAGCCTCATCAAAGAACGCTATAAATCAATGAAAGATTGAATAGATGAAATCGAAACCAAATGAGCCTGAATAAAAAATGCTATAAATCAATTAAAGATTCAACATATGAAATCAAAAGCAAATGAGCTTCAGCAAAAAGCACTATAAATGAATGAAAAATTCAATAGATGAAATTATATTATAGTTTTTAAATTTAACTGCGAACCTAATTGATTGTTCTCAGTTGGCCTGAAATCAAATCAACTTTCCCAAAACCAAATGAGAAATCTAGGTAGGTAAAAGAAAAGAACATGATGAATTGGATAAAGATTTTACTTTTGCCTAGCTATTTGGAGTAATAACTTTAAGGAGGAGCCTGCAAATTACAAGCACGTTTCTGCCATTCTTTTGAAAAAAGAATTTGATGGACAGTTACAACTTAATAACATACCGAAAGTAAAAAAGTCCAGAAATCATTACTTCATAACAGAGCTCCCATAATTGAGAACTTGAAATTACCGTTTACAATGCAGGAAACATTGGGAAAGTGCATAGGCACGCGAATTCATAATTGGGCATGAATGGCGATGTCTACTAATGACTGAATCATTTCATTTTAGGCAATGGCTTCAGTTCATATATTTCGATTTATAATAAGCATTTTTATCCAAGTCTAATTTCAATTTAATATTTCATATATTCTTCCAATAAATGCTTAAAAATTGCTACTTAAAATTTATTTTATCGATATTTTATAAGCTGTTAATATTTTCTTGACACTGCATAAGAACTAGCATATTAAATAAAATCTGTTGTAAGGGATATTTAAATATCAATTGCGTATTGATGATCGGATAAATTTTTCATCGATATAATGATTAATATTCATTTGACATCACAGGAAACTCTGAAAATTTCCCAACATCCATCCTGACAGATATGCTTGTTTGGTTGCACTGTAAAAAAAAAAAAAAAAAAAAAAAAACGGAAGAAATACAGTAAAAACCACTGTTATTTAAATAGCTGTCATAAGAACACTAATGATTACAGTAAATTTTACTGTAAAATTCAGTCGCTGAAAATCGTTTGCTATTGGGCATGCGCATTGAATTGCTGTGATAAAAGTTTCTTTTGTTCCTGTGACTGGATACGACGAATTTTATTTGTACTTGTTTTCATTTAGTGAAGTTGGTGATATTTTGAGAATAATTTTTCCTTTAGTTGAATTTCTATTGAAATTTAATCACCAAATATAAGGTAACATATACTTTTCTGAATATTTATTATGCAAATTGTTAGCTAACTTTGATATATATAAATTTGACTGAATATTTCAAAAAAAAAATTTAAGAATATGCTGTAAAATTTACAGCATATTGTACTGGCGCCCAAAACGCCAGCACATTTCGCTGTAAAATTAGTGCTTTTTTTAGACTGTGGTTTGTCACTCAACGGCCATTTTTTGCAGACTAGGGTTAATTAGACCGGAAACTACGGTTTAAAGTAGATTCCGAACAAATGAAAATATCCAAGCCCAAGGTGGGATTCGAACCCACGAACTGTTGAACCGGACGCAAGAGCGCAACCCTTCGGCTACCAGCTCGGATGTGCGTACACGAAGCTAAATATAACATCCCTTTTGCTGTTCAATTTGGTTAAAGCTCAGCTTTGCACATTAAGGCTAATTCGATGGAAACTTAGTCCCAAATGGATACAAAATCATAAATATTTACGATGGATTTGTCGCTTAAGGGTCTCTTTGTGAATATGAGGGCTCATTAGATCGAAACCTATAGTTTAAAGTAGATTCCAAACCAATACTAACATCCACGCTCAAAGTGTTATTAGAACTCACGAACTGTTGAAGCAAAGGCCAGCTAGGGCAAAATAACAGTTCGGCAAGGGGGAGGAAGGAAGTGAATCCACAAACTATATTGAACCGAAAGAGCTCGATACAATACAGCAACCTGCAAGGCCATTTTTGTCATCAGAATGGAATATTCCAAGCTTGTTAGAAGATACTGTGGTTAATGGGAGAAGACGATTGCATTTGTTTTCTGAAGGGGGTGGATGGTTGCAAGTTTCTTCCATTGCGTCATGTTGACGACTTTTTTGTGTCAGAGTATCTGGTACGTCTTCGTTTAAAAGAAGTAAACAATAAATCTGATTATTTTTTTTACTGTTAAGAGAACTGCTATATATTAGACCATGGGTTCCCAAATTTTCTCGTGGACCACTTTCAAAGTTTTCCTATTTTCGGTAGACCCCCTGCTGCTGCATTTCTACTGTATTCTTAAAACTCCTAAAAAATATCACCCTAAATTGGAGGTGTTAAGGAAAAAAATTGCACATTTTCTTGTGTCCTATTTATTAAAATAAAACTTGTGGTTATACAAAATTATAAACATTTATTATTACAAACAATCACAACAATGAACTTTGAAATGTAAATCAACAATAAAAAACAGTCATAGTTTTAATGATGGCACACGGGCGGCACTTAGCAAGTCTCGACATGTGGTGTACATCATGTACTCTTATCTATTGTTCTATTCAATTCTGTGTTTGAACTGAATCTCCAATATTGTTGAGTACCTACCTAGTGAATGAAGCTACCTGCCTATCTTGATAGGTAAATCCAAGCCAAAATGTTTGTTCCTTATTATGAAAACCAGAAAATTTTTTGTGAACCCTTGTTTTCTTTTCACATCTATGTGGACCCCCGAGTGGTCTCCTATGGACCCCTGGGGGTCCACCTGGACCACTTTGGGAACCTACGCATTAGACCTTTATAAAATTATAAAATCAAAATAACATTTTATATATGAAATTTTAATGCCGAATTTCAGGAATATTACAAATTACATTTACAAATACAAAGCCGTTATTTGGGAAACTTTACATATATATTCAAGTAAGCCACATAACAAAATGGATAGACAGCGGTGTAGGCGAGCCCCGGGCTGCACCTTAAGATTAACGGATTTGAAATACCAACCCATAAGCACTTCGTAAATTTGAATCACGGTCAGGCGACGAGGTTCATACCTGAGCTGGCCTCCTCCTCACCACATCCACCCCACACCAGTGGAAAATTTGGGTTGTTTATTGTGAGGGCTAATTAGACCACACCAGGGGAAGGACTTCGGACGTCACAGATTAAAGTGAACACATCCCCAAGCCAACAGAGCTCCAGCAACCCAGTGAGGGAGAATGTGGTCACCCTCCCAATCACTGCCCGCGGCCAATGAGGCTTCACTCTGCTGATCTTAGCGGGAAACAATGAGAAGCTACTGAGCCACTGTAACTCTGTAATTGTACATAGTAAATGTAATTCATGCTAATATAACTTCTATACATTTAATTTATTAGGTAGCGGGCAGATAGCACTGGAAATCAACACAAGATGTCTTCCCAAATTTAAAAAATACATATTTAGGTGCATGAAGTATCGTCATATATGAACAATCATAGCAGACATAAATCTACAATCGCAGACTTAGGTTAAATAACATTTCCTCTCTCCTAGTAAAAGATGCTGAAAGATTCCACCACACACATAAAAAAACCAAAGTGTAACGAAATTGTGTACGATCTTCTTAAAAACCTAAATTAGTTGCAGAGCTCTAAAATAAGCAATGTTTGGAATTCCTTGAAAGATAATTAAAACATTTATTGGAAGCAGTGAGATTTCTTTCAGGTAAAAAAATTTTCTCTTTTAGAAAATTGAATAAAGCGAACACCTACCTATAAGCGAAATAAAAATGTTTTCTAAAAGAAATGACTGTTTTAATGAATTTTACTTTTAAGTATTTCAACACAATTAATTATTACGTAATTCTTAATTAATCTCCCTATTTTTTAAAGGAAAACAAATTGTGTACAATATTGTAAACTCATTGCCTCAAACAATATAATATTTCCTGAAAAAATGTCAAGAAGTTGCCTCATTTAGCAAATTTATGACTTTTTCAAACGGAAACAAAAAGGAGATTAAAATCGGATACAATTCATCTTAAAAATAGATGTCCCCATTCCATTATCTGAAGTGACACAGCAGAATTTCGATTAAATTAACTACTTTCATTATTTTACGAAGTCGAAAAAAAATTAAATATAGCAATGGATTCACCTTCTTGATATAATACAAACATCGTTAATATAAACTCTACTGAGCAAGCACAAAAACATAATTGATGTTTTTAATATGTTACATGACATATAAATATATAACTTATTCGTGGATTATCTGAAATAATGATCATTTATGTAATGATTATATAGAGATTGTAATGACTGTTTACTCACGGTAAAGTGAAGAGGTCGATACCTGAGCTAGCACCTTAATTTCACCACGCCAAGCTGATTTGTAGGTTTGTTTGTTGTTCAACAGACATTTTTGCCCCAAAAGGTCTAATTAGACTGGGAAATACGGCTTAAAGTAGAATTCAAACCATTATAAACAATCATGTCCAATGTGGGACTCGAACACAATAACTGTTGAACCGAAGACAAGAGCCCTAACCATTCGGCTACCTGTTCGGCAGCATTAGGCTGGGAAACAATATTCTAAACAAATATTTAAAACTATTTTGAGCAAAAAGTTCAAGAAAATGCTAAATATTTACTGTTAAGTGCCATACACTGAAAAGCAGATATTCATTATCAATAACACAATTCAAAATAAATGAGTTTAACACAAAAACCAAAATAAACATATAAAAATAACAAAATAAATCTAAGCGGGAATGAAAAATTATGACAAAAAATTAAAAATAACTTTTTTAAATTCTTTTTATATTCATTTAAAAATATATTAAGTATTATTAGAGTTTTAAAAAATAAAATGAGGCGTAGTAAATGTGAAATGTTTGCATAGTTATTGAAAATTTTGAATTTAAAAAAAAAAAAAACTATAATTTATAATATGATAATCTAACACACATTTAGACAAAAGAGAAATAATTATGGCACAATAACAATCAAAATATTAGGTCTACCGGAAAGTTCTGTCCGCTCCGGTTACAATCAGTTTCAACAAGTATTCAGCTCAACAAACCATTTCCGACCATATTCGGAAACTAGGGTTTGTGTGGAAGTATTCGAGATGGGTGCCACACAAGCTAAGTGAGAAGAATTTGAATGATCGAATCATCATATGCACATCTCTGCTTGCACGCAACAAAATCGAACCCTTCTTGGACCGGATCGATTATAACTGGGGATGAAAAGTGGATTACCTATGAAAACATCATAAGAAAAAGGTCATATTGTGAACCCGGAAAACCTTCCCCCTCTGCCTCTAAACCGAAGTTGAGCCTGAACAAGAGAATGTTGTGTATATGGTGGGACATTCGAAGACCAAAACATTTTGAGCTGTTGAAACCAAACGAAAGGCTAAATTCGGAGAGGTACTGTCAGCAATTGGATAAATTAAAAACAGCACTCCAAGAAAAGAGGCCGGCGATGTTCAATAAGAAGGACATCATACTGCTTCATAACAATGCCAGACCACATGCTGCTTTGGGGACTCGTCAGAAAGTCGCAGAGCTAGGCTGGGAAATTCTGTCGCATCCACCATACTCTCCGGACCTAGCACCATCTGATTATCACTTGTTTCAGTCCTTTTAAAATTTCTTGCAGGGAAAACAATTCAAGAACGAAGAAGATATCAGACAAGCACTGGTTCAATTTTTGGCCTCTAGAGATAAGACATTTTTTAAAAATGGGATATACAAATTGCCATCACGCTGGCAAGAAGTCATAAATATATATAATGATGGCAATTATATTATTCAATAAAGTTTATCCAAAGTATGAAAAAATGTATTCCTTTGTTTCATTCTAAAACGGACAGAACTTTCCGGTAGACCTAATATATAGCTCCCACAATGCATCAGTAAGAAAGAAATTATTTGTCATACAAGACAAATTTATTTAAAGTTTGAACAAATATTTAATTTTATAACGTATATAACTGATTATAAATGTTACCTATAATATTGTAAAACATTTGGGAATTTTTTTTTTCCGATTCACAAATACTAAAGACAGTTCATAAATTTGTTTCATGAAAGGGTTAAAACTAAATAAATAAAAGAAAAATCTCTCACACTATCGAGCAAATAGGTTATGAACCAATTACTCGATCCATCTAACAACGTATCAATGCCAATCGAGAACATCAATCAATCAATCGTCTGTTGCATCCACAACAAAACTTTTTTAGAACAAAGCAATCATTCATCTTGTACGATTCTTCCATGGAAATGCACTTAGATTACTTTGATTCGGCGGAATGGCAACAGTAATTGCCGTCCTGGAAAGGTAAAAAGAATGCTAAAGACTCTCTGAAAGAAGCCATCGACTAATTTGATGACAGATTTCATGGTCTGTTCCAGCTCTTAAATGCCCGGGGAGAAAAAAAAATGAAAAAAAGAATTCTTCAACGCACGAGTGCACATGCGCCAGCATTTAAAAGAGTGCGTGCGTGCTTAAGTGTGCGTGCAACAATAAGCCCTCGCGTGCGTGTGGTGCGCACACTTCCGTGAATCTGAAAAACATTTCAGCCGCGTTAAATTGATTCAAATCCCGTTAATAATGGAAACATCTACAAACAAAACTTTTTCTGACAGTTCGAATGAGTAATTATTCAATTACAAATCGAAAGGTTTAAAAAGAATAATAAAAATGAGTTCCAAGAAAACAGAAAATCGAAGTCAATAATGTAATTATTACAATAATTTTATTATTTGAAAACCGTTTGGAGTTTACTTTCCACAGTTAAAACTTATTTCACCATATATTAGAGTAATATTAGTTTACAAAGCAATTTTTTTAAGAACTTGCTTTTATTGAATAAGTCTGCATGAGCACAATGACAACTGTTTGCAAAAAATGTTAAATCTCTGACTTGTTCTAGCGAGTCTCTCAGTAAGACTGAGTTGTGAAAAACTTGAAATGAACTTGAAAAACTTGAAAAAACTTGAAACTTTAAGGAAGCTTGTGAAAAACAATTCAATAAAACGACCTACAATTTTAAATAGATTTCAAATCAGTACCAACATTAATGACTGAGGTGGAGAGTTGAAACGGTCATTTTTTTGCACACGAGGGTTAATTTAGTTTAAGACCCACGGTTTAAAGTGAATTCCGAATCACTACAAGCACCTACGCACTCTGCGGGATATGAACCACGTCCTAGGTGGTATCGAACCCATAAGCTATTGAGGAAATCGAGGTGCTAACTGCAGCCAATATCTCGGTCAATAATTAAATCGATTTAAAGTGTACCTAACAACGATATTATCTCTAACCGGTTTAAAGTGCACTTAACTGAGATAAAAATTGATTTTAAAACCCACTTCAAGCATCTAAGGCGCTAACCTTTCAGCTACCAACTCTCAGACATAATTTATTGAGACATTTCTATTTTTATAGTAAAAATTTATCGTTTGACTATTGCTTTGTGAAAAATAAACATTGTTTGCTTGGCTATAAGATAACATTTTCTTGTTTCATATTTTATATAAAATTATTAATAAGAAACATTCTAAAATCTTGCTTGTGCATATATATATACGAGGCGTATCATTTTGAATAATAATGGCTTCCTAATTGGTATAATAATCAAAATTTAAAGTAAATAAATCGTAAAAGTATGTAATCCATTAACTCTCAGCTGCTTTATGGAAAACTATCGACTGTTAATGAATATTATGTGGAAGGATAATCGTCTTCTTTAGACTAGAATATTATTCCAATTAAAAACACAGACAGCATTAAAATACTAATTACTTATAAAGTAAAAAAAAATAGTCATTTTTTTATTTTATTATTATTATTATTATAACAATTCTTTTCAGCGTCAAACATTTCAGAAAGTAAATCACTTAATGATGAAAATTTTTACCAACATATTATTTAATTAATATATTACCTTTCTCACACAGAACTCAATAGTAAAATTCCAGATTGTCTGCTGATTATGTAAAAATGCTCTTCAGTAATTAATTATTCTCCGAGTCGCAAATTTTACTCTAAGACTTACTATAAAGTTTATTGATACATAAATGCTTAAATTCCATAAATAAAAAAATACTTTAATCGTAATGCAATAAACATTTACTTAATAATCTCTACATGACAATAAACAAGTAGCATTCGATACGGTTTGCTTTATTTGTAGTTCAACCGTCATTTTTTTTTTTTTTGCATACTAGGATTAATTAAGACTGGTATCTACAATTTGAAGTGAATTTCAAACCACAATGAACATCCAGACCAGAAGTGGGATTCGAACATACGAACCGAAGGCCAAAGAGCTAAACTTTCATCAACCAACACGACAGTAAATATCGTTAAAAAGAATGCAAATTTTAATTCTTTTTGTTTTTATATTAGGGAACAAAGTAGCAAAAGAATTAGAATTCAAGTTAGAAATATTTATTTGTTGCTCTATAGGCACCTTCGCACATAAAAGCAAATTTTATTTCAAAGACAATTTCGATTTACAACAAACAACCGCACCCGAGATCAAACACTGAACCGTTGGATTAAATGTCTCAGAGGAAATGTATATTTAATTCTCTAAAATACATTTAATTCATTATGAAAAGAAGTGATACAGAAATCAACATAATTTCTTTTTCTTAAAAGATTCGAACCCAGACTTAATTGTGAAATAGAAACGTGTTGCTCCATTCTTTGCAGAGTAAATAAAAATTTAGGCAAGTCATTTTTTTAATAGAAACTTCTTTCAATTCTAGTACAATATTACTCAACATTTGTTAAGATTCAATTTATATTAATAACCATAAATAATGATAAATATAAACAACATTAAATTAAAAGTGTTAATGATTACTTCTCAACTTAAATGTTTAATCAGCCCAAAAGATTAATTACCGAATTTTCGAAATGTTGCGAGTTTTATTTCAGTGAAGCTAATCACAAATAATTTTTTTAAGGGCAGATTTCCCCCCAAAATAGTGATTGATGAATTCAACACAACCAAACAATAGAGATAATTCAATAAGTTTTGCAACTTTCATGTCAATTTAATTATAGCCACTGAATCCCCCTTTTCCGAATTTCATAATGTCCCACTTGCGGATGAACAGAACTGTTTAAACGAGAAGTATGAAAAAAAAAAAAATTAGGTTAAACTTTACCGTTTGCGGACCGCGGGGTGGACGTCGGCGGAACTGCGCATCAATCAGCCTGGGAACACTGGACACCGTCCATCCTGCTCCGTTTTTGAAATCACCTTCCGAAATGGCGCTGCGCCGCCGCGCGAAGGGCACTCGAAAGTCCATTTCATCGAAACAGGTTTTTATGGGAATTTGTCCCTAATCATTGGCAGCAGTTTGTGCTTCCCTTCCCTGTCCGCAAATAACAGTGAGAAAAAGCGGAGAACGTCAATATAGAAGGCGGAAAAGAATCGTGTGGAGAATTTTCGAAATCGAACGCCAAGTTCTTCAGCGTGGCTCGTAATTGCAGTTGAATGAGGAAACAAAACTTTATCGACAGGAATAGATTTGTGTGATATTTCTCACAGACATAGTTTAAAATTCTCACAGGTTCGTGTTGCTAAATCTGGTTCAAGACAACATCAGAAATGATTAGATGGAAGAATTCTAAGCATTTTGAGAAAGATTTGATACTTAGTTTGCATTTTAGGAACTTTTTAATAAATGAATCACAAAAAATAAGAGTAATTACTTCAATTTAAAAGTTTATATAAAGCACTCACATAAAGAAGGCGATCTATAAAGCAAAACTTTAATTGAAATACATTTAGAATATTTTTATTATACCATGACTCGAACGTTTTAATTAAAGCATAAATTAACCTGATAATATAAACAAAATTTTTGAGCATATTATCAGTAAAATACTTATATTATAGTTACTTTATGTCTTCATATGATGCATAAAATTACTATTAAATGAAAGTGTTCTAATTTATCTTCTCATTTACTCACATAAAGAAAACAATCATATAAAATTAAATTGAAATACAATTAGAATGTTTTAATTAAATCATAATTTATGTTTCAATTAAAATCTTCTTGTTAACTTAATAATTTAAACTAAATTTTTGAGAATATTGTCAGCAAAATACTTTTATTTTAATCACTTTATATGATATATTAAATTATCATTAAATGAAAATGTTCCAATTCATCTTCTAATTTAAATAAACGGCTGTAATTTATGTTCGCTCTGACTTAAATATTCTAATTTATTTCACAACTTAAAAATTATTCTATTTTTAATAAATGCTTTAATTTATATATGAATTTAAATCATTTAAAGTATTTTCCGGTTGAAATAAATGTTCTAATTTATTTTACAATTCAAATAATTCTTTTAACTGTGCCGTAAATTAAAATAATTGCTCTAATTTATGCTCTAATTAAAATGTTCTAATTTTAATAAACGTTCTAGTTTCCTAATTTCAGTAAAATATTAATTACACATTAAATAAAAATGCACAAATTAAATAATAATTATAATAATAAAAGTCAGTAACATTGAAAAAATTTTCAGAACTAATGTATTTGTACATGAATTTATTAAAATTACTATCAGTGTCTGAAATATCTAATTTACAGTAAATTCTTCCCATATCCCAATTTAATAAATTAAAATAATAAGTGATAAATTGCAACTAATAAAACTGTATTATACACTCTTGAACCAAATCTCCCATTATCGAATTTTAATTGAGGCATAAAATTGCGTATTTAAAAATGATCAACTAAAAAAAATAGAGGTAATCTTTCTGTAATGTTTTTTTTTTTAATTTTTGTTATGTTTGAAACAATTTAAAATTTTATGCGCTATCTTTTCTACACCAAGTGATTGCTTTTAAGACCATTGCCATTGGCTTTTCCAGCGGTAACAAATAACAATAAGAGAATTTTTTTTTCTAAATAACTGTGCAAGTAAGGGGCGACATTGGAAGAATTCAACCCATGAAAGAAAACGTGTTCTTTTTTTTAAGTTTTAAAACGTGGATATTTTATTGAAAAAAAAATCTACGTAAGATAAGAAAGTTTTCTGAATAAAATTAGTTGAATTACTATTCATTGATAAAAAAATTGTCTTCATAGAAGAATTTATGTAACAAAATGCAGCTGTTTTAACAAAAGCCAACTGACATAGCAGTACATAATATGACAGCTTATTCATGTTCAACAGCGAAAGTCAGACGTTTAATATAACAGTATGAAAAATTTTGTAGCACTTACTAAACATTTTTGATTACATAATTCTCAAATATATGGAAGAATTTTCGGCGTTTTCATCGTAAATGACTTCTTATTAAAGAAGAATTCCACAGTACTTTTCAATTAAATAGTTATTTTTAGCCATTTGATCGCTCTCAGAAGTGAAAAAATTTTTATAAATATATAATCTAAATAAAATCTAAAAAATGGAATGACTAATTCAAAACACGGCTTGGAAAAGTAAACAACAGATCATATATAATAAACAAAATCAATTTTATTCAACACAAAAGGTACACACATTAAACAACCAATTATATTCAAGAAATCTTAAGTTCCATCGAAAGGTTGGGAGAACTTACAAAATCTAAAGTGCCATGAAATCATACGTAATAGTAGGAGGCAACAGTGCCATTTAATTAAACTCTTTTCTTCAGAAGAATCCCAAGCACTCAAAAACAACTGTTGATATGAAGAAAGCAGAAGCCAACATTTGTTGTTTTCCTATGACACTTGGACAAGCCAAGCTCGCCTTTGACAGTGCGAATTAAGTCAATAGAGAGCGTCTTTCGTTTGGATCAGAGCACCACGAAGTATGACTTTGCTCTATTAAGGTGCCTCGTCATTTTTTGAACCACGGTCAGGTGGTGAGGCCACACCTGAGCTGGTTCAAAAACTCTCCTCTCCACATCCACGCCGCTCCAGCGTAAGGACTTTGGACGTCACATATTAACGTGGACACGTCCCCAGCCCACGGAGTTCCAGCAACCCAGTGAAGGAAAGTACACCGTGGTCACCCTCTCAACCACTGTCCGCGGCAAATGATGGTTCACTTTTGCTGAGCTTACGGGAAGCGGCGTGAAGCTACTGAGCCACTGGCCAACAGTTGCTAGTGGCCCCATCGTGCCGAGGGAGTCTTCCTGGGAGGAGTGGGTGAAGTTTATCGAGAACTTCTGGTTCCTGGTAGGGTCATCCAAGAAGTGAATGCCACTCTATTTCTCCCAGCTACAGGCAACAGTTTACCAACTCCGGGTGCACCAGACCTTGACCAACAAAAGATGCCCCCCCTTACCCTTTACCATGAAATGTATATCTTCTCCAATGCATACTCTAGAGGCCATCTTCGTGGCCTTAAATTTGATGGGAAACGTAAGCCCTATACAACCTGCTGTAAATGCGGTGTTGACCAGGCTAGCCCCCTACATCTTTGTGTTTGGGATTTACGAGAAGAATTTCCTTGGGAACCCCCTGCAGTTTCTTGATTTTTTTCTAAGGATTGAGAGGCTCGTGGGCCTGCTGTAGCAGTGCTGCATCAGATGGGATCAGAAAATAAAAACATCTGTTGCATATAGGATCAAACCTGAGAACTTCCGCTCTAAAGACCATAGAAACACAATTAACCATGTAAACGCTAGATTTAAAACTAATAAGAATGCAGGAATTCAATTTAAGCTCAGAGAGAGAGAGAGACAAAGATGGAATTCTAATTCACACATAACAAGATTAACCACAAATAATGTTAAATGTCCATGTTATATCATAAAATATGTAAATGTACAAATCATTCATAAAAATACGCACAGGTGCTAAAAACGTTTAATTATCAACAGAATTCCGTTTCTTAATGATTTTAGTATCCGTACCTTTCTTTGACTTTATTCAAGTGTTGCAAATGTAGCAGTTTTTTTCCCATACTCTGAAAAAATTAACTTTTCATTTTATACACTGTTTAGCAGACAACCTGAGTGTCGACCACGTCAGTTGCCTTTCGTGAACAACTCTCATGGACCATATAATCGCAAGTGGCAAAGAAGAAATCTCCAGAGCACCGATCCCGACAAACGCGCCTGAAAAAAGGCAGAAGCGCATCATCCAATTCCCATTGTTCAACATTTTTGCATTAGTAAACTGAATAAGCATAATTGACATAAATACATTTATCACACCAGTGGACACCCGATTTCGTCACAATAAGTGAGGCCTATAGAAAGAACAAAGTTCTTTGAAGTGGAATGCCTTGGGTTCGATTCCAGATACTTTTCAACGGTATTTATGTTACATGTCTCATGCAGCCGTTCCGGTAGTTTCTTTTCGAGTTTTTTATCTTTGCGACACGTCAGTATAACCCCGAACAATATAAAAAGTTCAGAAATGCTGTGAAAGTGCTGATTTTCCAATGGCTTTTAGCTCTAGATTATCCATTATTCTACATTTTATCACAGTAAAAACTTAATTTTTAGATTGATGAAATTTTTATTTGAATCAAAGAATTTATACAGAAATTTCAATTCAAGAAAGAGGAAAACATGTATGTTTAATTAAATTGACACGCAACGGTTATTTTTAGCAGTCGAGGGCTAAACAGACCGGGAACAGCTGCTTGAAGTGGAATCCGAACCACTACAATCATCCATGCCGGAGGTGGGATTCGAACTCACGAGCTGTTGAACTGAAGGCGAAACACTAGGCTACCGAATCAGCGTAGGATTACGTACGATAGTTTCAAGTGTTTTGATTTTTTTTCCTGTTTAATTCAAATTTCAATAATTTGAAGTGAATTCCGAACCTCTACGACCATAAATTCCCAATATGAGATTCGAACTCACGAACTGTTGAACCGAAGACCAGTGTGCGAACCTTTCGCTCAGACAGCGTGAGCAAAAATTAGCACTATTTACTATGGCAGATGTATTCAAGAGATTCACGATCATTGATTTTAGAGAGCAAGCTTTAGCATTTATAAATTTCATATAAAAGCAAAACTGTCCGGGAATTTAACCCTGGAAATCAGTCCATTTTAGCTTTCCCACATTTCGTATTGTTGACATGCAAAATTTAATTCAAAAATTTCTTACATAGAAATTTACAATAATCTCATATTATTCAAAAGCGGCCTTGTTGCGTCAGTTCTGCCCCCCCCCCTACTTCTAGAGTGATTTGCATCATCAAAACATGAATAAATAAATATTTCAATTTAAAAATATACATTTTCAACTTCAGTATGAAACAACTGATTTTTCATAACGCCTATGTTTCCACGATAGTTGTTTATTTCACATTATAAAGGCATTTCAAAAAATTACTAATAAAATTATTAATTTATAAATACGTAATTTATCTAATTACATATATGTACATTAAAAAATTCAACAAAAGTAAATAAATTTCTAAAAAAATTTTAAATCCGATAGCTCACAAGTATACACGAAATAAATACGCATTATTATAAAATGCATAACCCAAACTTATTTCTAACAACACATGCGCATTTAAATTTTGCGCATAGATATATGCACATATATGTGTGCGCAAAATGTAGTCCAAAAAACTTAATACATTCTTAGACGATTAGAATTAGTTTTTTTTTCTACCAACAGAAGTAAATAGTACACATTTATTTTCATCTGGAAATTTCACACATAAAAGAAAGCGATATTTTTAACGAATATAAGAAATTTGAACTTTTAAAATTAAAATACAACGGAATGTTATTGATTCAAAACAAGAAAAAAAAGTCACGCAAAAAAAATTAATATCACGTGGAGAACTTGAACCATTTTGTTTTTCCCCTCCAACAGGTTCGAAATTTCGAAAATGAAGCAAATAAAACGATATTTTTCTGCGAATTAAAAAATTCGAATTTTAGAATTAAAATAGAATTCAGTTATTATTAATTATTCGTAGAAGTTTATTCAAAATGCATAACATGGACGACTTGAAAATAATTTTTTTCCACCTTGATAGAGGTCGCGGACAGATTTTCACCACTGAATTTCGCAGATAAAAGAAAACGATATTTCTGGCAAATTTAAAAAAATTCTAAATACTCAGAATTAACACAAAACGCAAAATTAACTGGAAATTAATCATCAATAAATTTAAAGTTCACATGTTTTTTTTTCCCCTAGAGGACTAACAAATAAAAAGGTAACTTTTAAAGATAAAAAAGAACTTTTTTCCAAGTATGTAAACGTCCTTGACAAAAGACTTATCCATCAAAGCGGCGGAGACGAGTAAATCCTCTCTGCTCCCCGGCAGACAAAAATTGCACCCACGAAAATTGGCAACACGCTGTCAGCCATGCCTGAACCGTCACGCCTTGTCTCGCGCGAGTGAGGTGAAATAATTCATTGTTCTGAGGCGGTCGCCGAACATTCGACGAGAAATGATGTCTGTGTTCCTCTTTAGCAGGCTGATTATACAAATAGTTGCTCAGAAGAAAATTTGTGAACAAAAGTGAGTGAGAGAATTTATTTTCTTGAAGGTTCTCTTCAATGACTTTCGGATATTTTGGAACATTTAGATAAGTCAAATACATATTTAATAGTTAAATTACCATATCAAACCCATTATTGTGTAAAAGATTTGTTCTAATCTTTAACAATAATAATCTTCTACAATAAAGGATGATTTATATATGATAAGGCACTATAAAAAATTTATTATATAAGTGATACAACACAATGACAATAGAAAGTAATCATGGCGCTCTTTACCTACCAAATCTAATATGTGAAAATAATTTTTATCGCCGGCTTGCAATGACGAATATTTGACGAGGTTAACAGGCAAATACCAACTATAATTCGAGTCATCGTGTTTAACGCTAGAATTGTGAACTTAAGAATTTTTGAAACTGTGAATTCCAGGATTCAATCCGAGTCACCGTGTTAAAAGGTAGGATTGTGAACTTAGATGTGGAAATTCCTGTATTTGATATGAGCCACGGAAGAACAAAATGATCCGAAACAAGAATATCAACTATTGAGAGTCATCCTATTTAAGTCAAGAATTGAGAACATAGGAATAGAAATTCCTGTATTTGATATGAGCCACGGAAGAACAAAATGATCCGAACCAAGAATATCAACTATTGAGAGTCATCCTATTAAGTCAATAATTAAGAACATAGGAATAGAAATTACTGTATTCGGTATGAGCCACGGAAAAGAAATGATCCGAACAAAGAACAAATACCAACTATTGAGAGTCACTGCATATATAGATTTAGGACTGTAACTTAGGAGTGGAAATTCTTGGCTTTAATCCGAGCCAAAAACAAATACCAACTATGAGGTACCATGTTTAGAGCTTGAAGTGCGAAATTAGGGGTAACAAAAGTTCCTCGATCATAACTACTGATGAACAATGGTAAGTTAATGTTGCTCGCATGCCCACCAGTAGAGATAGGTATTTTCCAAAGTTCCTTCATGTGACACTTAATATGGTTTATAATATATACTGCAACGGATTTTAGCAGTTAAATCATTGGTCAGGGTAGTAGTCCTCATTTGTTCTATGCCATAAAATGTTTTTATACAAATTTTTAAATAACAAAAGGGGTCGGAATTTGGAAATCGAACTTAACAACAAGCAATACATTTCCGCGATGGAAGAAGGTGCAACGATGAAACATACAGCAGTGACTACTTATAGTTACGAGAGAAGGAATTTCGTTTAAGCTCTGGGCATGCTAAATCATTACTACGTCTTATTTTAAATAAGTCTCAATTAAAAATTTCTTAGTTGGTTTGATTGTTGTTGTTTGCATTCCATTACTAACTGGACTGGAAATACAGTTTAAAGCTGATTTCGAACAATTACTGTCTTTCTACACAAAAATAGCTCCCGCCCATTTGCATGTTGCCATGGAAACAAGACATGTTCCGTTTTCGGTATGAAGAGCCAGAATAAAGTCACTAACTTTCGTTTATTGAACGACGAACTAATAATCCTTAAGCACTACCAATTCATGACATTCTTATATAGCTCCCATTTGAAAGAGACAACTATTATTACTATAGTAACCACCACTATCAAGGCTTTCTGGCAGGAGACCCACTCAACTGTCAGTTTTTGACAGATACTGCAACGTGATTCCTCCATCACCAGACTTTTGCATCCAAGCGATTGAGCTACGATTCTGTCACAGAGCAGCATGCAAGTTACCAAATATATTCCAGAAGAAAATCAAATATTTATCTAAGTTCACTTTCTTCAAATAGCCGCGACCTACAGTTTAAGCGCATCCTCACAAATATAATTATCAATTTAAAGGAAGAATCGAACCCACAAGTAGTTAAACTTTAGGCCGGAGCGCTAATGGATTTGCTGATTCGGCATACACCAAAGCTAGTTCGACAGAAATCTCGAGTTTAACGTGGATTCCGAACCACTACAGGCAAACACGCCTAATGTGGGAATCGAACTTATTCACTGTTGAACAGAAGACAATCCAGCTATCTACTCAGTCATTTATCTATGACTATGATATGAACTTTTTTTTTTTGTCTTGGCACATTTTTAAGGATTTCCAAATTTGGCGGCACACAAAGATAAGTTTAAAAG
Organism: Latrodectus hesperus; assembly: GCA_037975125.1. Classification (NCBI taxonomy): domain Eukaryota; kingdom Metazoa; phylum Arthropoda; class Arachnida; order Araneae; family Theridiidae; genus Latrodectus; species Latrodectus hesperus. Next base: position 36,543,136 of record CM075861.1, read on the forward strand.
TTCATTTATCTATTATACATTGTGTAAAATAGTTAATGATAATAATTTTGAATTTAAAATAATATGTACTACAAAAACAGCAGTACATTTATTACTTTACTCGAAATTTAAAAAAAGCAATTTTTATACACATTAAGAATTTGGCGGCATTCAAAAGTTCTACGGCAAAGTGGTTGAGAATAACTAACTGATCTATGAATATTAATCAATAAAATTCAAACTATGCAGAAATAGAAACTTGAATGCAACATTTTTCTTCAGCGAGCGCTCGTTGTCCGATTACAAACAAACAGAAAAGAGGAAAGAGAAACATCTCCCACACACACACACACAATGCATTGCAACACTTTTCCCGCTCCAATAATAACGCACGACACACTATCAAAAGTCTCATCTTCAAACGTATCGGTGTGAGAGAATAACCGTCTGTCAAAGAAGATCAAAACCCAGAAATGTCGCACGAAAGATCACCCGGAAGAAGACGATACCATCCGTCGAAAGTGAAGTGTACAACGGCCAACTTTTGAGAAAGCGACCTCGTTTTCCAGAGGCCACACAAAATGAAAACGACTGTGTTGAGAAATACATCGAATTCTTGATGCGTAGAATAAAAAGCGATAAGATGGGGGGGGAATCGGAGGGCAGTTAATGATTCTGCAATGACCTTTGCCCTCTGACGTGTGCATGACCTATCGGATATGCGCATCGGAAAATTAAGTATCAACCCATTCGATTTCGAAATGTTGCCAGCAAAACAAGTTTCTTGTCGCTGACCTTTGCAAACGATTTTATAAAATTACCAAATAAAATCGATTATGAATCTTACCAAATGAATGGGGGTGAATTTCGTTTACATATTATAAAAAAATCATTCATTCTCCTTTTAATACTTAATTACCGTGTTACAGCAAAAATATTATTTGAATTCTTTTCAATTTGAATTATAAAACTGCATGATATACATGGTTCTATAGTTAAAAATAATTACCACTAAAGAAAAGTCAGAATAAAAAATTGTCATACATAAAACTCTCAAAAAAATTCCAAATATGAAATCGTTTGTTCATCAGGGCCCGATTTAGCATAATTAGGCGCCCGAGGCAAAAATTTCTTTGAGAACCTTCCCCTGCTTTACAACTTTTTTGTTCGATTTTGCAAACGATTCTATTCGAGTGACAACATAAAATACACGTTCTATTCGATTTAAGGGTCCTTCTGACCCGAGGCAACTGCCCGTATGCCCTTGCCTTACTCAAGCTCTGGTGTTCATGAAAAATTTAATACTTCTTTATCGATGTCTTTTTGATAATATCCCCATAATCTTATATTTTAGAACACTGATATTCACTTATATAATAGTACTGTACTATGTTATGTCGATATTATTGCTCTATAGAATATTATTTTTCAATATTACTCTAGTAAGAAAAAGGCAGTTTCTCTTAGGAGCTTTCAAACTTTAAGCTTCATTTTTTGGGAGCATATCCCATAATTTTTTTGTTGTGTTGCATAATATTGTTGTTACTTATTGCACTTTGACAAACCCAACTCGCTATGCCTGGCTAAGCGAACTTAAGTCAGTAGGGTGCGTCTTTCGTTTAATCAGAGCACTATGAAGGTGAAAGGCGACTTTGTTCTAAACTCCTCCGATAGATGGCACCACCAGAGGATCCACTGCCTAAATTTTGACATATATCTGAAAGGAAAAGAAATTTTCTCCAGACCATTACACCCATGGTAACTGCTCAACGACCAACCTCAGGACTTCCGATTCGACAGATTTAAAGAACACGTATATCGCCTCCATAATTTTTTAGAATAGACTATTAGGACCAATTCGTAATAGTTTTCAATTTCATATTTTGATAATCATAATTTGATAAATCATTATAGAAAAAATATAGGTTTTCAATGGTTTACATCTTTAACGCTGTTTTGTCTAAAATAAAATACTAATTTTCCCAGTGTCTTACAATTTTTCTTTTAGACGTCTTAACCAAAAATTGCAAGATGATAATGATAACAATGTGAAAAGTGAAATTAGTTTTACTTCGCGTTAAAATTAATGTTAAAATCATGCACAATCATAATTTCACTCAATGTAATAATTTCTAGGTTAAACGGGCGCGAGCGCGATTCCAAATTTTTCATGCTAAGGATTAATGAAGTCCGAACTATAAATATTCCACAAAAAAGACTGTCCATAATAACCAAGTCTGTTCGAAATATAATATAAGCTAAATATAATATAAATCTTATAATATACGAATTTATTGAGAGTCTACTCTCATATTGTAAGAATCAAAGACTCCAATGAGTCACTGAATAGAGGTATTTAACAGGCTTTTTCATTTCTATTTACGGTCACTTTTGAACATGAGAGTTAATATTAACACTGAATAAGAGAAAATATTGAGCAGGTTTGTTTTATTTTGTCTCTTTATTGTCACTTTTTAACATGAGAGTTAATATTAACACTTAATGAAAGAAATATTGAGCAGGTTTGTTTCAGCCTGTCTCTTTTCGAGTCATTTTTGCACATGAGAGTTAATAAGACAGGTACCAACGGTTTAAAGTAGATTTCGAACTATAACAGACACTGATACCCACAATAGGATTTGGACTCTACAAAATAAACTTTGTAGCGTGTAGCATGTAGCTGGCTTATTAGGAACACAGAAATAGGTTCCTTAAATAGCTCAAAATATTTTATTACAATTTTAGGTACAATTTGAGCACAACACAGATACACACACATACTACAAATAACACTAAATAACAACTAAAACATTTAAATTTGAAGAAAAGAAAATAAACATGAGAGTCATATGGACATGTCTCACACCGTCGGTTGTTGGAGAGGGACTGCCTTCTCGTTGACGATGCCATGGGTGGCGCTGCAGATAGAGGGCGCTACAGACTCCCCCTCTGGCTCCGCCGACGTCCCGGCAAGGAGACAGGATTGAGATTAGGAAGCTGCTGAGGGTGACGACGTGGTCTTCCTCTACTTTTCAAAGGGAAAACGGGACCGTTATCTCTAGATGATTGTTGATAAGGCATCAACATACTGGTATGATAAGTACCGAGTACTTGATCAGGGGCAGCAGGGTCTGCAACATCATATGTATTTGGTGATCTATTTGTTAGGATAATATAAGGTCCTTCACGTTTGGGCATGAATTTTTTAGTTGTTTTGGTCTTAGACTTGCTTATGGGATGTAAAGTGATCCAAACTTTATCACCTGGTTGATAATAAGCGGGTCTATGCTTCTTGTCGAAGTACTCCTTTCTTGCATCTTGTTTTTGTTCTACACGTTCTCTAATTAATGGTGTAAGACGTGCAAATTCTTTCAAGTAAGGTGTTATCTCTGCGACGAAGTTATCGTTATCAATGACAGCTCTTATATCATGCTTGACATCATCTGTGGTTCGAAGCTCTCTTCCGAACTGAAGGTAAGCTGCCGTATGACCTGTAGAATCACATTTTGACGTGTTTAAAGCAAAACGTATCATGGGTAGTTTGTCCTCCCAAGTATCATGTGAATCACCTACTAGAATTGCTAATTTGGGTTTTAGGTCTCGATTTTTCCGTTCAGCAGGGTTTGCTTGAGGATGGTATAACGGTATAAGATCTTGCTTAATACCCAAGATTTTACAAGTTTGTTGCATTACAGCACTGACGAACTGTACGCCATTGTCACTGATTACCCTTCTAGGTAGGCCATAGCGTAAGAAGACTTCTTCTATCAATATTTTAGAGCAATTGATAGCTGTAGCATCTTTTAGGGCAAAAAGTTCGACCCATCGTGTACTTGTATCTTCAACAAGAAAAATCCATTTTTTTTCAGTTGGGGTCTCTGGGAGAGGGCCAAACAAGTCTATTGCCAGCGTCTCAAATCTTTGTGAGTAAATAGGCGTTCTGAGTAATCCAGCAGGTTTCTGGTTGTTAGATTTGTACCGATTACATTCAGCACAATCTTTCACGTATTCGGCGATAAACTTTCTCATGCCAGGAAAGAAATACCTAGAAGCAATCTTATGATACGTGTTCTCAGCTCCACAATGTCCTGCAGTGGGAGTATCATGATATTGCTGTAGGACACGTTCTCGCTCGTGACAAGGGACAACTAACTGTGCTTCTTCTGACTCTGTTTCAGGCGAATATCGATACAGTATTCCCTGATTCATCAGATACCCTCTACTAGTCCAATTTACATAGTTTTCATCTTTCCGACCACTTTCAAAGCACTCTATTATCTTTCTTACATCCTCATCCTTCAATTGTTCTTCACGAATATCTTTAGATTTCCTGGATGGCAAATCTATGGAAATAGTGTTCAAGTTACAAACAAATTTGTCCTCTTTATCAACTGGTCTGGACAGAAGATCTGCAATTACATTAGATTTTCCTGGAGTGTAAAGAATTTTCGGATGATATGACTGGATTTGAAGAGCCCATCGAGCTAAGCGTCCGGATGGCGATTTAATGCTCATAAGCCACTTCAAGGGTTGGTGATCAGATGCAATAATAATTTCTTGATTTTCCACATAGCCACGGAACTTTTCAAGTGCCCATACCACAGCTAGTGCTTCTCTTTCAGTAGTTGAATAATTTCTTTCTGCTGAACTGAGCAATCGACTGGCATACTCAATCACATGTTCTTCCGGTCTTTCTCCTTGGATAAGGACTGCTCCTAGAGCGTAATTACTAGCATCAGTTCTTATGAGGAATGGCTTAGATCCATCTGGCTGAGACAACACAGGAGGTGAAATCAGCCGTCTTTTTAACTCATCAAATGCTTTCTGTTCGGTATCACCCCATGTCCATTGTTTATTCCTTTTTGTTAAGTCACTAAGGGGTCTAGCAACTTCAGAAAAATGGGGAACATATCTCCGGAACCAGGAACAAGTCTGTAGGAAGGACTGAACTTCTTTAGCACATTTTGGTGTTGGAATTTTTTGAATAGAAGATACTTTGTCAGCACCCACTTCCACACCTTTTTCAGTTATCCAATGACCTAAGTACTTCACTCTGTCACAAGAAAAATGACATTTGCTTCTGTTAGCATTCAGTTTAAATATGGAAAGTCTTTCAAACACTTTTCGTAAATCTGATAAATGTTCATCAAAAGTTTCTGATAAGATAATGATATCGTCAAGGTATGACAATGCAAAAACATCTTTGAGACCAGATCTAAATTTATCAATGAGACGTTGAAAAGTTGCGGGTGCGTTGCGCAACCCAAAAGGCATACGTAAAAATTTAAAAGTTCCAAATGGACAGATGAATGCAGTCTTTTCTTGGTCCGATTCTTGAACTTTGACCTGATGATAACCAGATCTTAAGTCTATCGTAGACATGTATTTCGTCGACTTGGCTTCAGTCAATAAATCATCCATTCTAGGTAGTGGATAGTTATCCGGAATAATCGTTGAGTTTAACTTACGGTAATCAACACACAATCTGATGGTACCGTTCGGTTTAGGCACTAATACCACAGGACTTGCATAAGGAGATTCACATTCCTCAATTATTCCTTCAGTTAGTAAGGAATCTAGCTCTTTCTTCAACAACTCTTTCTTTGCAGGTGTCATTCTATATGGAGGTTCAGCAACAGGTAGGCTATTTCCAGTCTGTATTCTGTGTTCAATAAAAGGAGTAGGTTCTCCCCCTGGTTTGAAGTTATTTTCAAATTCTTCCAGCAATGAATTTAATTTATGACGTTGTTCTCTTGTCAAGTGTTTTCCTTCATCATTTCTCAATTGCACGGAATTAGAGGTTTCTGAAATTTCAGTAGACATATCAGGCGAAGTTAATTTTTGCGGCATTATTACTTTTGCAGCACTTACGGTTTCAGATGTTTCCTGATAAAATGGATAATGTCTGTGTGGATATTCACTAAAATGCCAAGTGCCATTCTGGATGTTAAGCACAATACCAGCAGCCTGGAGAAAGTCAGTGCCAAGCAATGTTCTATTACCTTTAGCATTTGGTAACGCAATAAATTTCATACGAACTTTCTTTCCTTCTACATTAAGATTCACGACTGTTGTCAAGGCTGGGACATTTCTTTCTTTTCCATCAGCAAGTATCATTGTAATATTCTTCTTTAGAAATTTAAAACCTTTCTCTTTCAATAAACAAAAAAATCTCTCTCCCGCAATGGAATTTGATGCACCTGTGTCGGCACAAAAAGCTGCTTTTTCACCACAAACAGTTAAAAAAATTGAGCTAGACAATGAATCTGAAGCTTGAGCGGTATACAATTTTACACCATTAACAACTGTTTTAGCCTCTTCTTTTAATATGTTGCACTTTGGACACTTAGACTGAATAAAACCAGGATTACCACATCCATAGCAATGAACCGAAAATTTTCTTTCTGGCTTGTCTTTACTAAATTTTGGACTTTCATAGTTGGAATATTTTATTTTGTTATGTTCCCTAGAGTTAGGAGGCTTATAGTTTCTTTCCAAAGTAGATTTAACATAGTCTTTGAAATTTGGCTTCTTAGCAAAGATAGGTGAATTTTTCTTCATTCCCAGTCTTACATTTTCATAACTGTCAAGCTTTTCTGCAAGTTCTAAAGGATCATTCAGCTCTGACCATTGATCAACAAAATGTTCTCTTACCTCTGGAGGTATTCTTTTCTTTAACTGGTCAGCTATAATTAAGTCTTGCAATTTCTCAAAAGTGATGATATTCAACTCCTTTACCCATCCCTCGAAATATGATTTAATTTCAAAATAGAAGTCTTTCCATGTTACTTCTACACTTTTTCTATGTTGCGAGAACATCTGCCGAAACCTATCTGAGGTAAGGCGGAAACGCTTCAAGAGCATCTCTTTCGCCTTTGAGTAGTCGTTAACATCTTCTTCATTTTCTCTAGCAATTAATTGATTTATTTCGGCTGGCAATGAGCCTATCAAGTACGGCATCCAATTCCTTTCAGGTATATTCACTAATTTTAATTGACGTTCAAAACTGTCAGGTACAGTCCTATTTCATCCTTATTGGGATTAAATTTTGGGAGAATACGATTCAGATCCCAATTTGTTTTCTCTGCTTCACTGGCTGGAGCTGTGGCAGTGGAGGAAAGTACTTTTTGAGCTTCCACTTGAAGTTTTAAGCGTTGCAATTCATGCTCTCTTTCTTTTTCGTATTCAGCTTGTTTTTCTTTTTCAAGCCGTTCCTCTATTATATTAGTTAGCATATTTTTCACTAACTCTTCATCATAATCATTTGATTTGGTTATAATATCTTTCAGTTGAATTACTCTTAGATCATCTGCTACCCCTAGCCCCATTTCTATAGCGAGGTTTCTCAAATCTTCTTTTTTCCCTTTCCCAAGGAAGGCCATTTTAGCATGAGTTTATTTTTAAGAGTTCTAAAGTTATTTTCAACTGATTTAAAATACTGATTTTTTAAAATATGTGTTTATTTATTTTAGTTAAAACGAAATTTAAACACCATCAGTCTTAAATACTATTATGTGAAAATATAAACATTTTAACTTTAAACATAAGTAAAGTATAACCTATTATTATTTATCCAAATATTTACTGCAAATAAAATGAACTCTTAAATTATTGTAAATAAACCTGAAATATTCATATGATATTCACTGAAATCAAACAAAACCAAAACAAAGCATTTCACAATTCTACCATAAATTTTATTTTCCTTTCATTTATAACTCTTTACTTTCGTTTTATAATTATCAATAATTACTAAATATGTACCTTTGTTTATAAATTATATTTTATCAATACTTTAATACCACATTCAATAATTCAAAATATATTAATTGAGATAACTTAATCATATGCATTCAAAGAATATTTTATATTAAAATAACAAAATGTTTTATCGACTTTTTATATAACTTAAAAGTTCTTCAATTTTCTAGAATATCAATTCTGATATCTTTTACCAAAATATTAATAATAATTTTGTAATCTTAATATATAACCTTAAATATATACATGGAATACAATATATTTTCATTCTTTATTCAATGAAACCACTTACTAAAAAAATAAAACACAAAGATTCTAAACAGAAAGTGAATGACGAAAGAAAATTAAATAAATAAAAATAGCATTCATAGATATTGAAAGGCTAGACAGTGAGGCGTATATGAAAGCAATAACAACGGTCATTTGCGGCGCCTTGTTTCGTGTTTTAAATCAAAACAAAAGTATCATCGCATGAAAAATGCACAGTCATCAGACAATTAAATTCTGTTAGATACTATATTTTAAACACTATCTCACTTTAAAGAATATATTTTCAACTATTCAGAATTAAGAAATATAATATATGAGAAATAAAAATATTCAGAAGTAACAGAGATATTAATTCACGTACACATACTATAATACTTCAAATATAATAATAAAATAAATGTTTCTTTTGATTCAATACTCTAATACAAAATATTATTCATTTAATAATATGTGAAACATATCTACCAAATCAAACAAATAATTATACTCGCAAGTAATAATACTGTTCAATATTCAAGAACATAAAATAATAACACTTTTATGGAACGCAACTTATAAAGAAACTTTTTATACAGTTTTATATTCATACGTGCTTAAACATTAACATTTTTTGTGCTTAAACATAAGATAATTTTAATTCTTAGTACAGTATAAAAGCAACTTATCTGGAATTTTCAGATCGCTGAACTCCTCAAACGAACTACAACTACAATCTCGGATGAGATTACACTTCGGAATCGAATAATAATGATGATCTCGGATGAGATTATACTTCTAATGAATCCATAAAACAATACACATCAGGAGGTAACCTGTAAAATTTTGAGTTCCCCTCCAACAACAAAATTTAATTCTGGGTAGAATTTTCAAGAGCAAAAAGAAACTCGAACTCGGGCCTCACGTTGGGCTGCCATTTTTTGTAGCGTGTAGCATGTAGCTGGCTTATTAGGAACACAGAAATAGGTTCCTTAAATAGCTCAAAATATTTTATTACAATTTTAGGTACAATTTGAGCACAACACAGATACACACACATACTACAAATAACACTAAATAACAACTAAAACATTTAAATTTGAAGAAAAGAAAATAAACATGAGAGTCATATGGACATGTCTCACACCGTCGGTTGTTGGAGAGGGACTGCCTTCTCGTTGACGATGCCATGGGTGGCGCTGCAGATAGAGGGCGCTACAACTTTACAATATGTATTGCATTAAAAAGTCGTTTTTTTTTTTTTCATGTAATCACAAACATCAAAATTTAGTAAGAATTTCTTTAAACATTTTATTCTTATTTTAGCACTAGGATCTTTAATTTCATTCATATACACTTTGCAATGGATTTATTTTTAACCATAATCTATGAAAAATAAATGATGTGAAAAATTTTTAACTTACTTGAATAATAAACAGTATTTCTAATCAGGAAAATGGTATTGTTGTGACAAAACAGAAATCGGTGCGTTTTACAAAATAGTCTGAAATTAAAGAAAAAAACATAAGAACAAATTTGTGAAAATCTAATGCTAAACTTCAAATAAATATTTTAAATAAAATGGTATTCACAGGTTTAAAATGTATAACTAATGGTTGATTAAAATCCGGTATTATATAGTAAATCTGAATGGTTATTTTTTTAATGAAATAAATGGGTTGAAATAAAATATAGGGGCCAAACTGTCAATAAGCAGATTTTTCTGAATCAATAATGATTCTGTTAACAAATCTCAATATTTAAAATTGAAATTTAAAAAGAAATTGCCAAATTCGCCAACTTATTCCCAATATACAAGTTTTTAAGTAAAAATATTAACAAAATATAGATATAACACACACATCTATCATATTTCATTATTTTATATCAACCAGAGGTAATTACTTAATACAATATATTCCAAAACAAATTTAAATTAATGTCACTTGATAAACATGAATATATTTATGATAAATATGTTTAATATAACAATTATGGATAAATAAAACTATTCCGAGAAAACTAATAACCAATACTCACTTTTTTATCTTTATGATTTAGGTTTTAATTAATAAAATCATCAACACATTATAAAAACCAATTACCATTAGCACATTTGAATTTTTTTTTATTCCTATAATAATCGTTTTCACTCCTTCCCGGCAGGGAAAAAAACAAATTATTAACTGAAAGGAAAAAAGAATGTTCTGTACTTATTCTCTTGTCTCAATGTGAAAGGAAGTTCGATCTTTCCTAAAGAGAAAATGATTTTTATCTTTTTTTTTTCTTTTTCTCATGAATTCAGTAATCTATGTCATTTATCATTTCAAGTAAGGCTGTGAAGTCTTTTTCTACAATAAAACAAAAGCCTTCCTAATTTTGAAGAAACAAACTAACAAAACTAAAATATCGTTTGTAGGCTATCTTTTGTTCCAAACGATGACACAGGAAAAGAACTGAAGGCAAAAACATTTTTCTAAGGGAATTTAAGTCGGCGTGCATTCAATTTTTTTCTTTATCTACCATAAGTTAGTGACACTATCACAATCGCGAAAATCTCATACAACCCCACATAAATGTATAATTAGGAGCATTTGTTCATTGATTATCAAAATGCTCCTAATTATTCATATTTTTTGATCTTTCAATAAACTATTTTAATTTATAAAAAATGCATTACAAGGCATTCTCTCTTAGAATAAAAACTAATTGTGGTTATATCATACGCACCTAATGAGCCATATATTTTTTATAATATATAATTAATTTAAATTATTAAATGGATTATTTTACGGGAAGTCAAAAGATTATTAGAGGGCACTATTCCACTTCTCAGTACATATCTCGCCAAAAAAAATTTTTGGCGACAATGTGCAATAGATGTAAAAAATTGTTAGTTAAAACGAGCTCTGTTATGGAGGCATAAATGTTTCGAAAATTTTGAAAACACTTTGAAAATTTTAAAATTGTTTGATAATTTAAAAAATCTGATTTGAAACGGTGCAATTACGGTTAGTAGTATCAATTTGGCGACTTTCTCGCAGAATCGGTGAAATGGAGTAATACTGAAAAAGATTAATTTGTCTAACAAGTGGAAATTTAACTGAAACGTATCGATTTTTGTAGGATTCGAAAGATACAATTCGTAATAAAAAAGCATCTGGTACACATCATGCGATAATTTAAGAATGCGACGAATTTGGAGTATTTCTCAAAAACACATACAATCACAGAATTCAGTAAATTCTATTAGCGCCTAAATATGCGAATTTAACTGGTAAGTATCTAGAACAGTAGTATTCGGCAGATTTTTTAACGCCTAAAAAGTGAAGCCAATTAATGAGACTTGAGTGAAATGAATGACATTTCGTTTACCAACAAACCTAAAATATGCAATATTATCCGTTTTCATCAAGGACTATTGCTTATTCTAAGCATAAGTTACCAGTGTTATCAGAGAAGTACGTAACCAAAAATCAGTAAAAAAGTATTAACTAAACTAGGATAATATAAATTATGTTACTTAAAAATGTTTGGTAAGTATAAGATTAAAAAATACATGCTATTGATAGAAAGGTCTTTAAACTAAAATATATTAAGCTCAAATGTAAACGCAGTGGTTATTAAAAATAAGTGTATAACAAGCAATACTAAACGATTGTATTGATACGATAAAGAGCCCTAAGCTAAGACATGTTAAGCTAATACATTAATCCAACACATATTTTCGAAAGGACAAATTAAAATTATCGTTCTCAATCTCGATATAAAGCTAGATTATCATTTTGTCCATTCAGAAAAACAATCAAATTATTCTTCAGCCTCATACAAATTTATATTATACAAGCTGACCCAGCCACGCGTTGCAGTGGCTGAGTTTTTAAAATACATTGAATCAATTTTTTACTAATTCTTGGGTTCAATCAAATTAATATTTTCTAAAAAAATTTAGAATAGTTTCAATCATAGGAGATTAATAATAAAACGTTTCACCAAAATTTAATAGTAATAGGTAAATTATCGAAATTTTGAAATTAAGCACAAATCAACATATACTTTCTGAATTTACATTTTATTCATCTTATATTAAATTATAGTTTGTAATCAGTGACTTACTTATAAAATATACTATATAAATTAAAGACATCTAAAAATAAATTGTTATAAATGAGGTAGATAACATTGACATCGAACTATTATTATTTTAATTTTAAATTATATTAAAACTAAAAATTTTTTCCGCGGCATTATACTGAAATAAAAAAAAATTAAAAGAATTTATCATTTGAATAAATAAATTAGATCAAAATGTTCTACTGAATAAATTAATAATTATCAAATTATAAAATAAAAATAAAAAATAATAAAAGGCTATCAAGAAATACTTACATATTTTCGAGGTGGTATGAAAATTAGTAGAGAAAAACAGTAATAAATAAAATTTTATTTTACTATTTATAATATTAAAAATATTCAAACTGAATACTGCACAATAATAACACAATACAAAGTATAATTATGAAAATGATTCACGAAAAATTGTTATAGTATCATTATACATCATGAAAATATATGTAAATTCTATATTTAACCACGCACTTGCGCGCGCACGATAATTTTCTCGAAGATGGTATAATCTAGAAAAATAAACACGTCGCCATCTACCGAATACCTGTGCAACTTAGATGCTAAACCGCCATCTATTAGGAACTTACAGAACTAACCAAAAAAAAAATAAATAAAAAAAAATTTAGGGTTGTACTACCCCTAATATTTAGAGGGATGAAAAATAGATGTTGGCCGATTCTCATAGATACCGGATAAGCACAAAAAATTTCATCAAAATCGGTCAAGCCGTTTCGGAGGAGTATGGCAACGAAAACTGTGACACGAGAATTTTATATATTAGACAAGCTGACCCAGCCACGCGTTGCAGTGGCTGAGTTTTTAAAATACATTGAATCAATTTTTTACTAATTCTTGGGTTCAATCAAATTAATATTTTCTAAAAAAATTTAGAATAGGTTCATTCATAGGAGACTAGGTATGAATACTGGTTACTTAAAAAAATATTTATTAAAAATACTGATTATTTTAAAAGATACCGGTTAAGATACTTTGGGTATTTTAAAATATACCGGTGTTTGAATAAATAGTTCTGGATTCAAATCTGAAACCTTCTACTCTGAATGCTGCAATACAGCTACTGGGTCATGATTAGTATAAAAAGGGTTACATACTTATTCCAGATGAAAAGTTTATTAATTCCATCACTTTAAGTAATAATAATATGAATAAAACAACATAGCTAGCTTTACTAATTGTGTGTGTAATTACTATCATATATATTTATAAACTATACTACAATTCTGTTGTTGTATAATGTCCGGTTATAAGGATTTCCACCTTTCAGCCAGGACATAAGTCAGGACAGATGGCCCCTTATAAAACGGAGCTCACAGTGGGTGTGCCATCGTAGCCCCAAAAGTGTGTGATCGTAATTTAGAAGCTGAGACCAAGCAGAAAAAACCCACATTTGACCTGCTATTCCCAGAGGTATCATTTCACATGGACGATATTGCAACCACAACAAATTTAACGTGCCATGAGCGAATACGACGGGTTTTTGATTGGCTTGGGATTCTAACTTACGAACTTCAAACAATAACAGTTAATCATACTAAAATTCTGATGTAAGATAAATCGCACAAATACTTGTGAAATTGTTTTGCACTTTAATATTATATTGACGAAATGTAAAGAAATGATTTTTAAAGAATTCATTTAATTGTTGCATTTATAATAAACTAAATTATAAATAAAATGTGCAACATTTTTACTTATCTTTCCCTCATCAAATGATACAAATACAATCTCTTTTTTTATAAGTTAAAGGAACAATCATTAATGTTTAAAAATAGCTCATTGTTTTCCGTCATCATTATATTGATTACAATTCAACGGTAAGTTCTTTCAAAGTCTGGAAAAATTAATTTTGCAAACAAGCAATGTTTTCTTTTAGTCATGATTTAGTCAAAATAAAAAAGTAATATTTATGTCGATATGTAATTTTTCCCTTTATCCTGTTGTGTAGGTACTTATTGCTACTTTTCAACAATCACTCATAGATTAGATGGTAAATAAATATGATTCCGTCGTAATTAATTTTATACGAGTCTAATTAAAGTCACTAATATTATCAAAAATTAAAATATGAAAATCTTTTTCTGTATAAATTTTTGCTATCATATAAAAAATTACAATGACAAAAGATGAAGTTTTGATTCTTCAAATGCATTTTTAGCTCATAAAATCTTTTTCGGCGTTAGTTTGTTCATTGCTCTGAGGTTAATTTTCCTTATACAATCTTAACAAAACGTGAACAATCGTTTGAAGTGGACACCAAAGCACAAAGAAGATCCACCTCCGAAATGAAAATTGTTACCTTACCACGAATTGAAAAACTAAAGATTAAGCCAAATTAATTTCTTTAACTTTATTTTATTTCTACAGAAATCTTCAAAATTAGCAATCAACTCAATTTTGGTAATTCACAATATTTTTGACTTAATGTTTACCATGACATGGTTACAGTCGATGTCCTTCAAATGGAATGTCCCAGGTTTGATCCAAGCTATAGTAAACGAAAGATAGAATGAAAGATAAATGCTTGTATTTTTTTTTCACGTTCATCCTTTGGGGTGGGTTTCCAACTTCAAATAATTTACATAAATTTTTGGAGACTTTTACTCCTTAGTGGTGGTAAACATTTAATTAATCAAAGAACCTATCAGAAAATTGCTAATCTCTATAATTCTAATAAATTTTTTATTTCACGATAAAATCTGAGTAAACTTTTCATTAAGTATTAAATGCTTTGTAAGCAAAATATATTGTTTAAATATCAATAATTATCAATGTGTGTGTGTGTTTTTATATAGTTATATATATCTACAAATTCCTACATATTATCCATATATAATTACATACGCACACGTAAATCAAGGTAAATATGTATGCACGGAAAGTAAAACTTCATTTATAGATTATTAAATTAAAAAAATATATAATATAATATATAGTTATACTTGTGAAATCGAATTTTTTCACTACATTTCTTACCAATGCATAAAGTTATTTCAATATTTTTCTCATTAAGGAAAGCAATTTCCTTTTGTCAGATTATTGCCAGTTTTAAGGTGAAGAATCTCAATTTAAGAAAACTGTTTAATTCATTTCCTCGAGTCAAACTGACATAGAATAAGAGAAATTTACAGAACATTGTTTTTGTTCAGGAGATGATGGTAATATTTGAAGCTACGGTGTTGAAATTTTGAGAAATTTCACTAACTAGATGTGATTTCAACTCCTACTTCATATTTCAATTTGGCTAATTTTGAATAGAAGGAGAATGCTTGGGTTTGGTTATTTCTCTGCTGTCACTTTTTGGATTAGACCTAAATCGAAAGAACCTAGTTTTAAGTAAATTCTGAACCATTATAAGCACCTCAACCGTAATTAGAAATCGAACTCATGAATTGTTAAGATGAAGCGAAAGCGATAACCAATTGGACCTTATAGTGTCATTTTTAGAATGATGAATGCAGACGATTTAGAAATCATATTTAGTGATCTAATAAAGGAAAAACTAGAAAATTTCTGATAAAAAAATTTATATAAAATCTATTTATAGAATCACATCTAATTTGTTACATAAAGACTATTTCGAATTACATTGAGATTGTTCTATTAATAATTTTTTTCTTTATATACACGGATAATTTTTAATAAAATGAATATTTCATTAGTTAAAGTATGCATAATTTTTTTAAAGTTATCAGTGGTTGAGGCAAGCTCAGATTTCAATTCATATAGAGTCTGTGTTTGTGTGCGTTTCTACACAATATGTCAAAATACAAAACAATACAAATATATATATGTCAACATACACAATATGTCAAAATACAAAAAATATAATGAAAAAATATTATCTCTGAAAAATATCAATTTTGAAGATTTTGACGTTTTTTTTTTTAAATATATTTTTAGTAAACATTTAAAACACCGATTTCACAGAAAACAATCTAGAAATAATGAAAAACTATCAAAAAGCTTATTTCTTGCATTAAATTATTTTATTTAAATACTATTTTGATTTAATAACAGCACGCGTGTGTTTCTCAAAATTGCAATAAAAACGTATACCATAGAAATAACTAAAAATTTTGAAGTTTTCTTGACAACAATTTTTGAACTCTTTTTTTTTTTTTATCAGCATTGCAAAATAAATTTTATCTCTAAAGCGTTAAGTAAGACATAAATAATGATTAGGCATACACAATAAAAAGAGATTCTTTATCTACCTCTAATGATAAAGAATTTCATTTGGCGATTAAAAAAAAACTTGGCAACAATTTTTAATCACCAAGAAATGTAAAGCTGCGCCAAAAGTATTATACGGCAGCTATGCCACATTTTGAACACAATATTTCATATAATATTGTAAAAAGATAGCACTTAAGTCTTTCTCAAATGTTGATAAGTTTATCATAAATTTTATCAGTATCTCACATACATTAGAGATTGTCTTAATCAATGAAATTTCAATTTTCTATTCATGATGCAAAAACATTTCAAAATTGTCTAAAATAGTTTTTTTTATAGAAATTAAAAATATTATTTAAAAAATTGTATAGAAGTTAATAACTTTATATCATGAAATTCTAAAGATATTTCAACGTCCTATTTTAGACAAGCAATAGTTTCCAATATGAATACCACTTTATTTTTTGAAGTAATACAAATAACGATATCTGGCATTAAAAGTTTTCAATTAATACAACAAATAAATAAGTAGCATAATCGTTCTTAAGAATTTTTTATAGCTCTATGTATGACCCTTGGACAATTTAAAATTAGAGTTTCAGTGAATAATTAACGATATGGACAAGTATTTCACGGCTAGACACGCATTTGAACTTTGGAGTATTCTATGACAGGAAAAGAAAGCTGCTATTTCTTTTAGCAGACAACAAAATTTAATTGAAAAATGCTCTTTGATGATAAACTTTAAAAAAAACGCATTTACAAATAAAATGAGGCTTGGAAAATTCTTTGTATTATTACAAATCAATTTAAAGACTATTTATGAGTAACATATGGAAAAAAAATTTTTTTAGAATGCCTCATGGCGAAAATTGACGATTTTTTTATAGCCAAACATGTTTGAAAAAGCAAAGTTACGTGGAAAATACTTATACATTGATGCACAAAAATTTAAAAATTATAAAAATTTTACATATAAACATAAAAATAAGATTTTTTATGTGTATAAAAAAAACTTAAAAACAAATATTTTTATCACCATATTCAACATAACCCAATCCGGTGTCAAATTGGCGTGAAACAAAAGGACACCCTTACACAGCACAATGTAAACGCGAATATTACTATTTGGCACTCTTCACATTCACTTGCTCGCCGATTTTTAAACTTTCGCTGATCCAACGTTTGGTGATACAATATTCACCAAACAGTAACACTTCGACTTCTGTGCCAGCCAATACACATCATTTCAATCATATAAGTAGTATCAACTCTTTATTTAGTTCACTAGTTTGCTCGGCACAGGTGCCGTATAATCCACGATTCCAAATTCTGAATTTTTTTGAAGATGAAGAAATGTTGCCAAGATGACGTATCGTGACGTGCGCGATGACGTAAATACTAGAGTTACCAAAATAGAATTTTTTGCATAATTCTTATAGGTCTCCATATGTATGACGTAACAAAAACAAGGTTGCCAGATACATAAGAAAATCTGCCAAAAAATCGCCAATCTCAGAATTTGGCGCAAGGATTATACGGTACCTGTGCCGTTTGTTCCTTTATTTATTTATTTTTTTTTTTTCAAATTGTGAGCACCCATACCTCAGTTTAAATATAAAGGGACCTCAGACTATTTAAATCGAATATGTTATGTAGTCTATCCAAACAAATGGAACTGAGAAAGCATTCAGTTTAGAGGTCTTTGGCACGAATTGCTACTTATACATAACCGAGCAGATCTTAATTCCTAAAATAACCTAAGTACTAATAAATTTCTCCCATATACAAAGGGAAAGAAGGCGAAATTTTGTCGAATTGAATTGTTTATAAAGATACAGTAAAATATTTTACAATATACTCCAAATTAACATTTTACATGGTTGTAAGTCCTATCATTTCCAAGGCATGTTTAAATTCGTACAGGATTTGTAATTCGTCTAAGTCAATATTTGCCGTCATAGATTTCAGTGACTTCTAGATCAATTAAAAGACAATATGCAGAGTTGTTTTGCAAGTAAATCACTCAAAAAATCAAAATTCTGCTATAAAATCCAAAGGAGATGGAAGAAATTCTTATTTGAATACTTCGTGTACAGCATCTTGCGCCAGAGCAAACTGCAGCCGATAAACTAGGAATTGGTCTCGATTTTTGTCACGACAAACAAAAATTTATCCTTATCTATATGATCCAGATTTCTATTAATCACGATTTTTCTAAAATGGTTTACTTAATCCAGATCCGAAATTTAATCTTACTTAAAACGCAAGAGCTTCAGTATCTTTATTGCTTCACGCCGCTTCCCGTTAAAATCAGCGAAATGAAGCATCATTTGTCGCGGGCAGTGATTGGGAGGGTGACCACATTATCCCTCCCTGGGTTGCAGGAGATTCGAGGATTAGGGACATGTCCACGTTCATCTGCGACGTCCAAAGTCCTTTCACTGGTGTAGCGTGGATGTGGAGAGGAAGGTGCCAGCTTAGATATGACCTCGTCACCTGACCATAGTTCGAAACGGCACTTGGTAATGGACGAGTATTCCATACCTGTTAACCTCTGAGTACAGTCCAGGGTTCACCTGCCCAGCTATATATATATTTAAAAAGCAAGGAGGCTATGAATCGGGCATTTTATTCTTGACAATGGACATTATGGTGAAGACATTATTAAGATTATGTTATAACAAAGGCAAAGATCCACTATTTCATTTCTGTAAACATATCCATTAAATTATCTTAAAATGTTGCAAATACAGCAATTTTATTTTTATATCAATTCAATTTTTATATTGTATTTATATGCCAATGACTTTAAAGTGAAATCTATACTTTTTGCAATGACGCACAGCAGAAAATACCAACTATGTGCAATGATTTGAGTTTTATTCTGATCAATTTGAAACTAGATTTTCCTACAAAAAGTTTGAGCAAATCAGAATATATCTTAATTTTTATCAACAATATAAATGAAAAAACTAATTAACGAGAAATAAAATTGTATGCGCCATAAGTATTTCAGATTACTTATTGCCAATCTTTAAATCCATAAACAAGATATATTACAGATCAGCTCTAAAAAGATTCACAAAATAAGTTAACAAAAAAAAGTTTATAACAAATCTAGAATAAACAACTTTCATGGAACAATGCGAAGATTCGTCTTTGTCCAAGCATCCGGAAAGGTTGCAAGGTTTGGGATTCCATGTAAGAACAAGAAGCTCTTTATCTCTTCCGTGAGAGTGTAATCTGAAATGGATTGATTTTTATTCTTTGTCCACGTGTGGCTTCCAAGATGTCATTCCCAATCTAGTAACGGTTTTATTGCCGTAAAGTAACTTGAGATCGGCGATTCCGGGTTATGACAATGAAAACGTAATTGTTCGACATCGCGTTCCACGACCGTTATTTTATTGTGTGCGCCTGTTCACCCGGAACACAAACTTTCACACGGAATTCTTCCGAACACTTATTCTGAAAAGTATGTTAGTTTCCTTAGAACACTGGATGAATCAGTACATAATCGGTAACCAGAAGAAAGTGAAAAAAGAGGCTGGGTCATCTTCTCTAGTTATATGTACAGTGGACATAAGACGATTTCGATATCTTTACACACAGAAAACATGCCAACATTTAAGGATGAAAATGCATTTACAGTGAACTTAATGAGAAAGATAAATCAAAGGTTGTTTTATTCTTTCAATTAAAAGATAACAAGAAACAGTTCCATTAATCTAATTACTTCCTCCCATCCTTCCTTCCTTAGTGGCATGACAGCCCTAGGTGGGCCCTGGCCTTCTTAAGAATTTCCTTTTCTAGGCAGTCAGTCCATCTGAGATTGGGTGGACCAATAGCTCTTGTTTCAGAGGGCCTGGACAAGAATATTTTCACTGAATATTTTCTGTGTTGAACGTTTTTTGTTCATTCTAATAACATGACAAGCCCATTATATTATTTGGATGGTTACGCTTTGATTTCTAGTATCTTTCACATAATCATACCATACATTTTGAGTGGATTCCTTTATGTGTTGGGGTTGAGGGTAGTGAAAAAACCGACTTCTTGGCCAGATCCGTTGCTGAAGAGTATGCCAGTATGCCTACAGCGCGATTTGATCCCCGACTAAAACAATAACGTGAATAAGCTTTCGAAAACCCCTCCCAACTACTCTTGGTGTTTTGTAAAAAATCCGGAGGAGTCTTCCCAACCTAGATGTCACCAAACTGCTTTTTCTCGCTTCTTAAGTGCCCACATAAGAGCTCTCGTTTTTAAGCAGGTTTGGTTTGGTTTGGTTGTTTGTCGCTCAACGGTCATTTTTTGTACACGAGGGCTAATTAGACCGGGACCTACGGCTTAAACTGGATTCCGAACCACTACAAACATCCACGCCCAAGGTGGGATTCGAACCCACAAACTGTTGAACCAAAGGCAAGAGCGCTAACCATTCGGCTGCCAGTTCGGCCGTTTTTAAGCAGGGTCAATAGATAGCCATTGGTGCACAGCTTCCCCTGCTCATATTTTAGTGGGTCTAAATTGTAGCAAGACGGAATCCTGATCTTTTAGATATTTTGGATATTTTCAGATTCAGGGAGATTGTTTTAGCTCTGCTAAATAGTCCCGAGATTAGCAACATACATACACATAGCAGTGCAGGCGATCCCCGGACTCTGTTTTTAGGTTAACAGGTTTGGAATACTCGCCCATCACCAAGTGCCTCTTCATTTTGAACCACCATCATCTGAGCTGGCATCATCCTTTCCACATCCACGCCCCACCAGCGGAAGGACTTCGGACGTCACATAATAACGTAGACATGTCCCCAACCCACGGAGCTTCAGCAATCCAGTGAAGGCGTGGTCACCCTCCCAGCCACTGTCCGCGGAAAATGATGCTTCACTTCGCTGATGTTAACGGGGAGCGGCGTGATCCACTGGAGCTCGAGATTAGCAACAACACAACACGTATTTGATGATACCGAATACTCCGATGGCAAGTTCTGAATTTGGGCGTCTGTGCCATAAGTCACCAACTTGTGTACATTAATTAACACTTAGAAATTAAAGCAATGAGGTAAAAATAGTATTCGATAACTTTGAAATTTTTAGCATCATAGAGAACATCACTAACAGCGAAAAACTACTATTTTCATGCGTTTTAGCAAGCATACAACGAAAGTCAATGAAATTCACAGTAAATTCATTAATTTACATAAAAAAAGTGACGACATTTTTAACATTTCACAAGCTAAAAATCACAACTGAAATTCGCTTTCACACAACCCAAGCAATTTAAACTTAAACATTCACGTTTCCAAATGACGTCACGTGGAAATACCTAATTTCGCATAAACCGTGACAGAACGAAAGCATTTAATCAGGCTTAGAACCAGAGGTTAAATGATATTTTCATTTTTCAAGGTAAGTGAGAAGCTGAAGAATAAAAACAATAACCTTCTAGTAAAATTATTCAGTTTAAATTTGAATATACATAACTGTCTTATAATTTACACAAAATTTCCTACAAAAATATTTAAGAAATATTATTCTTTTAAAGATGATTGTATCTCAGAAGAAAATTAACAACAAATTCTCAAATGCAATATAAGATACTTCTGGTGAATTTTCATACTTATCCTAATTAAGTACCATAAGCATTCTTTTGGCTTCAAAATAATACCAACTTCACTTTGCTTTGAAATCTCCTAAAAAGTTATTAAACTGTTCATTCCATTTTAATAGGATCCATTTATTCAGTTGTGTAATTAACACATACTTTAAATTATTAAAAAGACACAACCCTAAAAGTAATGTAAACACTCTTGGCGTTTAGAGAACAAATTAAGTTAATCTACGTGGCAGCGTCAATGAAAGTAATGGGCTTTGAATTTTAATGTAAACATATACATGTAGATATTTTTTTAAAAAACAGAAAGATTTAGGAACTTGTTCATTGGACAATAGAAAACGGATACGACTCTCCTAGGATAACTTGAACATACAAAGTTTGATAAGAATATTTATTTTTCAAGTATTATACGCACGTGGTGATATCTAATCAGCAATAAATTTCGTCAGGATACAAGAATGGGTTTTATCAGTAGGTGAGGTAAGGTGTGTCGGATAATAACGGTTATTTTTAGATTTTGAAATTATGCATAGTAGAATTATAACGAGTATTTTTGGCTTATATTATATGATTAAATAATTTGAGAGTACAAAAGTCATGAATATTTTAAACCAATGAGAATCGTAATAATTTGGCGTACTCAAGATCTCAACTGTAACGAAAGAAATAACCACTTTATGATTAAAAAAATACTAATGATTCAAGTAAAGGCATAGGGTGCCTTAAAATACAGGACGCCAAATTCTGAGTTTGGTGATTTTTTGGAGGATTTTCGGATCAGTTTTACTGTACAATCAACCTTGGCGCGTTTTTTTGAAGCCAAATTTGGCGAACATTCAGACTACCTTATTTTGGTCTGATGCGATTCTCGCCAGATGCTCATCTTACCTAGCGAGATCAGTCTCATAAGAAATCATCTACGAATTTTCAGATATCGTTTCTAACCTTTCTTCGCAAATAATTTTCGGAACAAGTTCAATATCCCCATACACTGATTTCTCGCCAAATCTGGAAACCGTTGTTTTCGTTGTAGTGTTGCCGATTTCAGCTTTTGTTTTTATTGTAGTGTTGCAAAATTTAGTTTTTGTTACTATTATTACTTTTTCGTTCCCAGATTCCGTTTTTCTCATGTTTTAAATAATTTTTACGTTATATATGTGCTTTTTTTTAGTGGCAATAGCTTTTTTAGTTTCACTTCGAGAACTTTCCAGAACTTTCTTTGCAATTGTTCTACGAGGGCGCTCCGTGGCTGAGTGGTCAAAGTATCACTCCGCTAATCACTTGAGCGTAGGAGTGTGGGTTCGATTCCCACCGTGGCCCTGGGTGTTTTCTTCATTATTCTTCTGTGGTTGTACATCTGTCATTGTGCTATTTGTCCTATTATCGACGAAGATTTACAAGCGGATCTCAAGAATCAAGCATACAAGTCTGAAAATATATGTATGTTATAAATAAAAAGCAATTGTTCTACGTATTAATTGGTAGTCATTTTAATTTCGTTTACTGTTGCTGCTGGAATCAGTGGATTTCCCGCTGTTGTGTTTCGTTGTCGTCAGTGTCCAAACATCGGAAATTTTTCTTTTTTACAATTTCTTTTACATTATTTACTTTTATTTGGTTTAATTTTAATTTATATTTTTATATTAAATGATATATTTTATTTTATATATTTAAAATCGTTAAATATTCTTTTTTTCTTATTTCGTTTTTTTAATTTATTATCATCTTTTTATTGTTTTCATTAAAAATGTCTCCTGTTAAAAATGTTGTTGAAAAATATCAACAAATTATATCAGCAAAAATTAAAGATAATAATGACGGATTTTTTACCTTTTCCAGCTCTAGACCAACAGTTGGAAAACCCAGAATTGTTATAGAATTTTTTTTAGTTCAAATTGCTCAGGATTCCAAATTAATAATTTAAGTTTCGCAAATATTAATTAAATTTTTAACGGAAATTGGATTTGGAAAAAGGTGTAATTATTTTATTTAAATTCTATTGCTAACATGTATTTTTTTACTGTATTCGTGTTTCATTTTTATTTACTTAAAAAGTGTATATATTTTAAAAAATATTTTATTCATGTTTTTTTTAAATTTTAAAAAATGTATATATTTGAAAAATATTTTTTGCATGCTTTTTTTGTAAAATTAGATAATTTTTACTAAAATGTGACACTGTTGACAAGCGAATAAAATGTCGAAATAAATATACCAAACGGCATGTCAGCTTAACTTCATATCAAGTAAGTCTATTATTTACATTTATTTCCCTTTTTTAAATTTTCTGAAATGCTTATTTTTCTATCGAACTTCGGGGAATTTCCCGTTTTAAATAACGCGCGCATAGCTTGGCGACAAAAAAATTCGCCACGGTCGCCAAGTATATGGAGATACTGAACTTGTTCCTAAAATTCTGTTGAGTAGAGTAAAATAAACAAAATTTGCGGTAAACAAAATACTGTCGCCGAGATTTTATTTCAAAAACGTTGTCTCCTGTGCGTTGCTTTTTTTCAGATCCCATGTTCTTTTCGAAATATTTTTGTGATGACTGGCGCTTGGCGTATGTCTGATGTAAGTGCGTGAATGTTTACAAATAATGATGTTATGTGGTATGATGAGAATGGGAATTTAAGGTATTTGTATGGATTGGATGAAAGGAATGAGACATTTGAATTTTGCATGAAAGCTGGTTTGATTGCGGATAGATATGAGTGCTGTAAGTGTGGTAAAGATATGAAATTAGTTAAAAGGAAGGATATAAGTGATGGATATGGAGGCGTAAATCTAAAATAAAAGGAGAACATGATGTTAAAAGGAGTGTGAGAAAGGGTTTGTTTTTTGAATTGAGAGTAGATTGACGATTTCATTATACGGGTCTACCCGCCAAAAACATCCGACCCAGATCAGGCAGTAGCAGCTTCGATGGCAAAATAGGAGCTGGAGCGAAGTATGTTTATTGTTAATTATTTACATAATTATTAAATTAAATGGTTATCATGAAATGAATTTCTTGTGAATATTTACCGATTTAAATTCATTAATAAAAAATTTAATCAAAAAATTTTATGGATAATTTAACATATCAATTTTATTATTTTACCATTGCTGTTTGAAATCTATAAATTAGCGTTTTTTGTTAAATGAGTTGAGCATATTGATAGATACCCAACAATGTATGAAATATTTGTCAATATTTCAGCCATTTTCCCGATTGACAATTCCTCATATGGTCACACTTGGCGACTTTTTGAAAATTTCGCCAAGGGTGACCGTACGGTAAAATTTTACCAATTTTATTTTGGCAACCCTAGTATTTACATCATTGCGCACGTCACAATACGTCATCCAGGCAAAATTTCTTCATCGGCAAAAAAAATTCAGAAATAGTATCCTGGCTTATCTGGGCACAAGTAAGCAGGGCATACTCAATAATATTGATCGGATTGTGTGGGAGATACTATATGATGATCCTTAAAGACCCCAAACAGCCTGAGCCATTTTTCTTCAGTTAAAATAATCATATCTTTGGTAATCTCTTCTCTTAATTCCATTGTTTTCAATTCGATTGGAAATACTCCTTAGCAAACACAACTTCGCGCATGGACACAGTTGGCCAGACAAGACTATACGAAGACAATATTATTTATCAAACTATTCCTTTTCTATGTATGAAATTCACTTTTCAAACAGTACAGAAATAAGACGTCAAATTACTCTAAATCCTTCAGTTAATTATTTTTACACTTTTTTTTGGTCATCTATAAAATTTAATTTAATTTTTATTGGAACGTGATTGTTTGTTTTGTCGCTCAACGGTCATTTTTGCACACGAGGGCTAATTAGACCGGGACCTGCGGTTTAAAGTGGATTCCGAACCACTACAAACATCAATGCCCAAGGTGGGATTCGAACCCACGAACTGTTGAACCGAAGGCAAGAGCGCTAACCATTCGGCTGCCAGCTCGGCTATCGGAACGTGAAGTAAACCGGATAGGACACCGGGATTTTGTCGGAAAACCGGAAATGTCCGGTCAAATCGGGATATCTGGCAAGCATTGCTTTTGGAGATGAACCTGTATCTGCAAAGCGCTACTTTTAAAAAATTGCAATTGTCAAAAAGTACAGAGTACCATGATGAAATTAGGCAAAAGTGCAAATTTTAAGTATATTTTAGGATGCAAAATGCAAACAGTAAAAGAATGATAAATTTACTCTAAGTCCAGTAGTTCCTCCACTAGATGTCAGTTTTATTCATTAGGAAGGTGACATACAATTAATGAAGTTCGGGCAAACGATGCTGTAATTTTGATAATGCAAACGGCTTTTAATTGCCTCCAAAACAAATTAAAATTAGCTAAGGAAATAATCAATATTAATTTAGTTCAATCTTTTTTATCTTTTAAAACTTATTTTAATTATTAAATTTAACATTAATTAAAATTGCGAAAGTAATTTTATAAAACTGAACTCTTTTGAGAGAACTGAGTTAATAATTTTTACATCAAGGTAAACATATTGCTTATTATATATAAGGTAAACATATTGCATATTATAAGGTATTTGCAGTATAGTTTGGTAACACGAGAGATAATTTTAAATAATTTAAAGTTTTAAATAATCAGTTAAATAAAATTAAATTTAAAAAATTGAACTTTAGTTACGGTGCAAAAAATTGCAACACAAAATGCAAATTGGCTCTAAAAACACGTGTCAACAAAATCGTTTGGTTTAGTTTTTCCAGAACGATGCAGCAGAGTAAATGCAAATAAGTTTCGCAAATATCATTATTTTTACTTTAGAATATCGTTTCGTAATGCTGTAAAAATCTCAACTATTTTATTACACCGTTGTCTCATTCACATTTATCATCAGCTGAATTGGCGAAGTCGGAGCCAAAAGACATTTGTTGAATGACTATAACTTGGCAATAATCTCATAATCCTGCCAAATGTACCAACTTGAAAAGGTGACGTATTTTCCTAACTGCCACGACGGTTAAGTCATGTGTCAAAATAGGAAGTCTCGTCGAAATCTCACGGGAATCGGGAATACCCAAAAAGAAGAGATAATTTCACACGAAATTATCTTCAAAAGAATTAAGATAATTTCGCGGGAGATTCTCTCTTACAAAAGGAAACTAAAATTAATCGCCAAATTGTTGTCTGACAGAAAAAATAAATCAAGATTTATTTTGTTCCCGTTGTTTTCAAGGCAATCATAACACTTATACGTGTAATAATATTTAAAGACACATTTAAAATTTTTAATAAAAATATGCATTACTTTTTTTTTATTATTTTTATATAGTTTAATATGCCGGATTTAAAAAAAAAAAAACCTTTTCTACGAAATTATCTCACTATCGCAATTTTAATTTACAATAACAATACGAAAAGGATTACTTATCAAAAATAAAAAAAAATTATAAACTTGCGAAATAGAATAAGTATCAACGATATTTTATTCTAAGAACTTGCCTATTTTTAAAAATTTTCTCAATGTATGATCATTTCTACATTTAAATTTAACCTATAATTTCGTTGAATAGGAAACAAAAATTTTACAAGTAATTTTTAACGAACAGTTGTAGTTGACAATAATTTAAAAATAGCATTATTTTCATAAAATGTTGTACTTTGCATAGAATACATGTAATTTGATTTCGCAAGGGATGAAAATATGAAAAAGAAATTCTTATATCACTAATTGTTAAATGCAATATAGCAATTTTCAATAAAATGCTTTGCAGTTTTTCACCTATTCTTATTATATTATCAGGTATTTCATACTACTTATTAGTCATAAATATATAAATAGCTAAGATTTTTTTTAAATTTTGTATTTCATTGAAAGTTGAATTGAAATAATATAAGTTTCCTTCTTCTTGTTCTTTAAGATTTTTTTTCTTTCTAACGGCAGACACTAAAAGACACCTTGGCTTCAACAAGACCGAAAACTGCTGCTCAGTTATCGTTACCC
This sequence comes from Latrodectus hesperus, assembly GCA_037975125.1. Taxonomy (NCBI): domain Eukaryota; kingdom Metazoa; phylum Arthropoda; class Arachnida; order Araneae; family Theridiidae; genus Latrodectus; species Latrodectus hesperus. The sequence goes on from CM075861.1 coordinate 36,571,051, forward strand.
TGTGGGCACCTGTAAGCCAAATCACGAAGACTAGAAGCATTACCCACGTCGCTCCCTCCCAGACCCATTTATAGGATGGGCCACATATTCCTTCATCATCGCAGAAGAAATGACAAGAAACAGAAAAAGAAATATCCATGTTCGAACCCGGAATCAACAGCTCAGGAGTCAGGAATGATAATGACTCAGACAGCTGTTAGCAGTTAAATTTTAATTTATGATCTAATCGAAACAAAAAATGAGCCAAAATATCTGAATTGAAACAATTTTTTAATATTCTTTATTTTTATCGTTTGAAATGGAGAACATTTTCATATAATGTATAAATTTTTTTCGATATTAATTGATATAATATAAAGTAAATATTTTAATAAAAATTTTTAGGATAAAAAAAGGGTGATCAGTAATCCAAAAAAAAAATGTCGTTTGGAAATGGGATTATATTAGGTCGTCAATGAAATACATTTATATAATTTACAAACAAAAAAAAAAAAAAAAGCCGCCCAACGTGTAGTGGTCAGCGTGCCTGACTGCGGATAAGGAGGTCCTGGGTTTGAATCCCGATTCGGGCATGGATGTACTTTCTCTTTCTATCCTGTCTTTGTCCTTTTCTTGTATGAATGAGGTGTGAATGGTTACCTACCCTATGAACGGGTACCTATAGCATGTGTGTAGAGCAAAGTCGTACTTTCACCTTCATGGTGCTCTGATTCAAACGAAAGACGCTCACAATTGACTTAAATTCGCATAGCCAAAAGGCATAGCGAGCTTGGCTTGACCAAATGTCATTAGTAACAACAACAGAAAAAACTAGGTTGCACTTAAAATGAAAAAAAAAAAAATTCACATCACCGAAAATCCGACATTCAGGATGATCGGAATGCTAAAGCTGTCGGATTTTTCGCAAAACAATGGTAAAATTTTTAACAGTTTTCTAACAACTGCCCACCTTTGGAATCTCATCTATGCAGCATTTTCTCAGAAACAAAAAGAATTCGGAACAAAGATGCTGCCGAGGTATTTTTCCACCCCAAAAGAGTTAAGCATCTGTGCATAGAATTTGATTCCAAGATGGTAATTATTTTGTCGGCCGTAAATGCAAAGCATTGTGATTCATGCGCCAAATTTAATAGCTAAAAAGGGTATTACTTAAAAAAGATCCAATAAAAATAAATTTCATCTAATATTATTTTTAAATATTTGTGTTCATATGATTAATAGCACTTAAGTTAAATGCAAATGCTTACCGATGATTTAACACAATATTAAATTCATTAAAATGACAATTCTTTACAGAAAACCAAATAAAATAATCGTTAAAATTAATAAATATAGTAAAGAAAATAAAGAAGCATGATAGCATAGTGGTAGCGCTTCACATTCCCAAACCACAGGTTCAATACTCGGTCGTGGGGCAGGGCAAGGTCGACTCAACTTTTCATCCCTTCAGTGGGTCGATAAAACTGTTTGAATTAAAGGCCAGAGCGCTAATCAGTGAATTGTCAATAAAGCCAAAATTCAAGAATATACAAGGAGAATATACTTTATAAAATTTAAGTTCTTTATTTGTTAACACACACACACACTCTGAAAGTATCCAAATTTTTTAGTTATCATCAGTTACCTTAGCTTCTCACCAACTGAAAGTTGTTTGGAAATATATCAAACCATGTATTGAAAATTCAAAGATTTGGTGACAAGATACGGTATTAATTGGTATTTTCATGATGCAATAAAATAAGACAGATTTTATTACTTCTAGAGATTGTTTTATAAAATGGCAATGAAAGTATTCTATAAGATAAAGGGTTAGCTATAGAATAGTAGTGTGTGCCATGATCTCGGAACAATTGTTAAACATTCATTTTAGAGTTCTAAGAGTCGCCCACCCTGTCTAGTGGTCAGAGTGCCTCACTGCGGATAGTGAAGTCCTGGGTTCGAATCTCAGTTCGGATATGGATGTTATGTATCTCTCTATCCTGTCTTTGTTCTTTCCTAGTATGAATGGTTGCTTGCCCTATAAACGCGTTCCTATCGCATGTGTGTACTGAGGAAGTCGGATTCCGCACCAAAATATTGTTCACTTGGAAAAGTGGAGCAGCGCACCCCACAATGCCAGCCTAACTGGTATACGAGGGTCACTCTGAAATTTTTGAGATACAACTAGGTTTTTAAAGTTATACTTACAAAATTTTAAGTGTGTTCAAAGTAGTCTCCTCCAGCATCAATGCACTTTTGCAGACGAATTTTCCACAGATTAAATGCCTCAAGCCATTCATTTCTTCGAATAGATGAAAAAATGCATTTATAGCCCCATCAATCTCTTCTTCTGAATGAAAACGACGTCCACGTAAGTTCTTTTTTAGATTAAAGAATAACCAAAAGTCGCACATAGCTAGATCAGGTGAATACGGCGGATGTTCGATCACTTTAATTTGTTTTTGTTTAAGAAACTCAACTGTTAATCCGGCTGTATGTGAAGATGCATTGTCATGGTGAAGCATTAGTCCCCAAACATTCAGTTCTTGTAGAATTTCTGGAAGACATTTAGTGGTACACCAGTTCGCTGTTACTGTCTTCTGTCCTTCCTACTTGATGGCTTTGACCCATCCCGTACTTCTGAAGAAAACGGCTTACATCACTTTTTTCAGTGCGCGTTGTTTTTTTCACCATTGTCGGCGTGGGATCATCTTCAAAGACCCATAATTTGCTTTTTTGACGCGTTTGGAACGTCAAAAAACGGTATGTACGTTTCATCACCTGTTACAATTTTAGAAATGATGCGGTGGCCACCATCATTTACCATATTAAGAGTTTCTTTCATTTAGCATATTAAGTTGATTCTGACCCGCTTCTCTTTTTGATGTTCAGTTAGATTATGGGGAGCTCAACGGCAAACTACTTTTTTCATATGTAATTTTTCATGAATGATTTTGTGTATGGCTGCGGATCCAATGTTAAGTTTCTTCTGTATCATTTGATAGGTACAGCGATTATCATCCATTAACATTTTTCGTATGGCAGACACATAATCCGGGATGACTGCCGACGGCGGCCTTCCTGTGTGTTCTTCATCCTGAAGAAAATTGCGACCTCTTCTCAATTCTCTAAACCATCTGAATAGAGAGAGTAGCACGAGCTGGAGATTCATCACCCAATGCTAATTGCAACCGTTGAACACATTCTTCTTGATTTAATTCTGCTTTGAAATCGCAGAAAATCATAGCGCGAAAATGTTCTCGCGTCAACTCCATTTTCTCTTCTGTTTAAAATTTATTCCACGCTAAACAAGTTGAAGTAAATCAGTAAAAAAGCGTCTTCTGTGTTAAAATACTTTGTACTTTAAAATTAAACCGTTATTTTTATTTTGTAAATTCTCGTCTGCGCGTATCTCAAAAATTTCAGAGTAACCCTCGAATACACACACACAAGACAAAAACAACAGAATTCTAAGAAAAATTGTTTACCAAATGTTATGCATTTTCTAGCATTTGAAACAATACAGTAGATTGGTTCTAGCTACTTTCTTCTAAATAACAGTTGAACGGTTTTACCACCAGATGTCGTAGTCCTTGGCTGAATAACGACCTCTAGAGGTGAACGTAAAAATGCAATCAATTTTAAACTTTCGGTCTTGTTTTTTGAAAAAACTAAAACAAAAAAACAATAATTCCGAAAAAACATGAATATGAATTTAAAGGTGAGTATATACTATCCGGAAGCCCGGTGGCTTAGTGGCAGCGTTTCACGCTCCCATGACACAGGTCCGAGGTTCGATCCTCGGGCTGGGCAAGGTTGACTTAGCCTTTCATCCCTTCAGTGGGTCGATTAACTGAGTACCAAGCATGCTTGGGAACTAAACACTGGGGGTCTTACGTTAGGCTGACCACCTAACTGGGACATATGCTTCGCATCCCAGGGCCCTCGGTCATGAAAACAGTTATGGGCACTGTAAGCCTTGGCCCACATGTGTTAGCAACAAATTGTAATATTACTTATAAAATGAGTGGCCACTAGATGGCAGTGTTTAATATGTAATGTTGAGAGGTGTGTAGAAGTAAGAGAGAAGAGAGATTGTAAGAAGGAGCTCACTATGAAGGAGCTACCTAAAAGATGTCTGTAAATATTCTGTAAATAAACCTTTATTAATTAGTAAATTTATAAGAACTTCTTCCTTCCCCACCTAAGCTACTCACTCGTCATCTGACAAATAGAATGAAACCGATAACAAATCAGAAGAGGGATATAACTCGCGACGCTTTCGGAATTGAGGTAGGCGAATTTTAATTGTTTCGTTTCGAAATGTATATTAACGTATTAAGTAACGTATTTTGAAGTAGTAAACGATATTTAAGAATTTTGAGTATAAGTATAAAGTATTTTCTTAATTTCGTTTGCAAAAAGTAATTTCGTTTTTAAAGAAACAATTATTTTCGTTTTGGGTGAAGTAAAAGTAATAATTTCGTTATTGATATAAATTATTTTTTATGTATAAAGTAATTAAGTATTATAATTTGTAAAGTATGGCATTTTGGGGGAAGGCTAAAAAAGTAGATTTAATAGAGTTAGCAACAGAATTAGGTCTCTCCGTACCTGAAGATGCTAAAATAATTGATTTAAAACGTATTATAACGGAATCAGAGACGTATGATGAAGAGTTTAGTAAGAGCTTATTAAGTAGGATTACTGAAGATCGAATTGCATCAGAAATAGCCGCCAAAACGTTGGCTGACCGTGAACATGAACTTGAACGTTTGCGTATCGAAAATAGAGTTCAAAATGTAAATATTTCAGATATAAGTAGCAACGATGAAAGTAGAAACGTACACATAGATTTTCGAAAGTTAATGCACGAATATAAAATTAAAGATGGGGATATAAATTTTTATTTAGTTTTATTTGAACGGCAGGCAAGACGAATTGGGTTGAATGAAGAGTATTGGGTGTCACAATTATTGGGACTGCTCCCATATGAAATTACGCAACTTATAGCGCGTGAAGACGAAGATAATGCAAATAATTATAAATATGTAAAATCTTTATTGCTTAAAAGATATAAGTTAAGTGCTGATAAGTTTAGATTAAAATTTTTAAATCATGTTAAAAATGCAGAAAGTACATGGAAGGATTATTCATTCGAATTACAAAATTATTTTGAGGAATGGATAACGGGACTCGAGATTTCAGATTTTAATAGTTTAAAAAATTTAATTATTACTGAACAATTAAAGAAACAAGTAAATTCAACAACTCGGGAACACTTTATAGATGAATGGCCTAAAATTAATTCTCCAGACCAGTTAGCCGATAAATTGGATAATTATGATAATGTTCGATCTATTAACAGTTTTAAATTAAGAAACTCATCGAATTATAATTCTCGTAATGATAAATTTCAGGTAGAAAAGAAATCATTTCCGTTTAGTGAAAATAAAGGTGTTAATCGAAAAAAGGCAGTCAGTTCGGATATTCGAAATGAAAAAGGGGAATTTAAATGTTTTAATTGTAATGATTATGGTCATATAGCTCGTGAATGCCCGGCGCCGAAGACAGCTTACTGCAAGGAATGTAAAAAAGTAGGTCATTCTCAGCGAATGTGTAAGTTTGAAACCGATCAAAAGCGCGAGGGGAATAATTTATCTGTCAGTCAAAGCAATTCGGGTTCAAGTGCGTCGTTGGCGCCTACGAACTACTTGAAAGATGCTTATATTTATGGAAATAAAATGGTTGCATTAATTGATACAGGAAGCAGCTGTTGCCTCTTAAAAGAAAGTATCGCAATAAAAATGAATCTGAATATAACCCCAGATAGCAGTAATTTATTTGGTTTTGGAAATCAAAATAACCCAGTAACTAAAGCTCTTGGAAAAGCTTAGTAAATATTCGTGTAGATGATGCAGTTGGAAAATTTATTCCTTTATTAATTGTCGATGATAATTCCCAACCATGCGATTTAATTTTAGGTAGAACATGGTTTAATTTATCATACATTGCTTTTACGTGTATTGAGGGTAATTTAAAATTTGGATACACAAATAATGATGTTTTTTCAGAAATTCAAGTAGATGTAAAGGAAAATACAGTTAAATTGAAAACATTAAATGAAACAGAAATCGAAAGTAAATCAATTAATTTGATTAAAGCGAAAATTGAAGAAACCGAAAATTCGATAGTTAATGCAACAATTTTAGTCAAAAGTATAGGACAAAATTTCGATTCTATTCTTGAAGTAGTTAACGGTGAAGCAGTTGTACAAGTACTAAATAAAGAAGAATTTAACTTAAAAATTAGGAAAGGACAGTGCTTAGGTAGAGGAATGGAAGTAAGTGAGGAAAGCTTAATACTATCTAATAAAGTTAAAAGTAATAATGAAAAAGTTGAAGTTATAACAGTTAACAAAGAGAAGTCTCCTATTTTAATGAAAGATATTAATTTTGACAAATCCTTAGAAAGTGATAAAAAATTGGAACTTTTGAATTTATTAAATAAGTATCGTGATTGTTTTGCTTTAAACTTAAACGAGTTAGGCTGCACGAATTTATGCAAAATGGACATAAAAGAAATAGAGGGCAGTAAGCCCATTTTTCAAAAACCATTTAAAACTAATTCTGAAGAGAGGAAGCAAATAAAAGAAATTGTATCCGAATGGAAGAGGTATGGAATAGTTTCAGATACAAGATCTCCTTATTCCAGTCCTGTATTATTAGTTAAGAAAAAGACAGGGGAACAGCGATTGGTTATAGATTATAGGAAATTAAACTCTCAAACAATAAAGGATAAATTTCCATTACCTAAAATTGATGACATTTTAGAATGTCTGGGAGGAAGCCAATTTTATACTACTTTAGATTTAGCTAGTGGTTATTTACAGTTACCATTGACTGAAGAAGCAAAATTGAAAACTGCTTTTATAACTCCAGACGATACAGGTCAATTTGAGCGAATGATCTTTGGATTGGCGAATGCTCCAGCAGAATTCCAAAGACTCATGAATCTTGTTTTGGGCCCATTATTCAACAAAAAAGTACTGTGCTACTTAGATGATATATTGATTCCAGCTAAAACATGGACCGAAATGATACAAAAACTTACTGAAGTATTTGAATGCTTAATAAAAGCCAATTTAACTTTAAAATTACCAAAATGTGAATTTGGAAAATTAGAGACTGAATTTCTTGGTTTCATACTTAGTAAAGATGGTTTGAAACCTGGACCACGTAAAGTAGCAGCTATTGAAAAATTTCCTATTCCGAAAAATACGCACGACATCCAAAGATTTTTAGGGCTTACTAGTTTCTTTAGAAGATTTGTTCCAAAGTATTCTCTCAAGGCAGCACCATTGTCTGAACTTACGAAAAAAGATGCAAAGTTTGTTTGGGAAAAAGAGCAAAGTGAGGCTTTCGAGGAACTTAAAAGTAATCTAATTAAAGCACCGATCCTAGCTCATTATGATCCTCAAAGTGAAACTGAGGTACATTGTGATGCAAGTTCAGTTGGATTGGCCGGAATATTGTTTCAAAGAGATAGTAAAGGGAATTGGAGGATGGTTTATTGCGTTAGCAAGAAAACTACAGAAACTGAACAAAAGTACCATTCGAGTAAATTAGAGTTGATGTCAATTGTGTGGACATTAGAAAGGTTAAGGCAGTTTCTGATAGGAATAAAGTTCACAATCGTTACAGACTGTCAAGTACTCGTGTATTTAAACGCTAAAAAGTCATCAAATCCTCAGATGGCAAGATGGTTTAACCTCATGCAAGAATACGATTTTGAGATCCGGCATAGATCAGGTGAACGAATGAAACACGTGGATGCACTAAGCAGAGCAGCTGTTGAAGAGCCAGAAGATACTTTGCACAGTATTATTGAGAGAAAATTTGAAGTTTGTTTGACCTTGAGTGAAGATGAGCAAATATTGATGATACAGCAGGCTGATCCAGAAATACGAAAATTAATAGAAATATTCAGAAAAAAAGATCAGGATAGAACAAAAGAAGAAAAACAGCTTATAAGAAATTACATCTTTAAGAGAAATAGATTATTTAGATGCATAAACGAAAATGGAAAAGAAAAATTTCTCTATGTTATTCCAAAGAATATGAGAAAAAGTACAGTAATTAAATTCCATGATCTTATGGGACATTTTTCTATTGACAGAACTGTAAATAAGATAAGAGAATTGTATTGGTTTCCTTATATGAAACGTTATGTACGAAGGCACATTTCGAAATGTTTTGAATGTTTAATGAACAAAACGCCATCAGGAAAACAGCCTGGCTTGTTAAATCCAATTAAAGCAGGTCGTAAACCTTTTTCAATTATACATATGGATCATTTAGGACCTTTTGTTAAGAGTTCTAAAGGTAATCAAGAACTTCTGGTCATAATAGATAATTTCACAAGATTTGTCCAATTGACTCCAGTAAAGAGCACGTCAACATCCCATGTGCTGAAGGCTCTGAAAAAGTTTGTAAATACTTATGGTCTACCTGAGAAAATAATAACAGATCGAGGAACTTGTTTCACTTCGCATCAATTTCAACAATATTGTACTGAAAATGGTATACATCATACACTCAATTGTACGAAGCGACCATGTGCAAATGGAATGGTTGAAAGAGTTAATAGAACAATATTGTCTACCATAACAACTGGTATGGAAGATCAGAATCACAAAGATTGGGATGTTAAAATACATGAAGTTGAGAGAAACTTGAACAATTTTGTAAACAAGTCAACGAACAAGACACCATTTGAATTGCTCCATGGTTATTCTCCACGATTCAACGATGGAATTTTGAGAAAGTTAGCTGATGAAGAAGCTCAGAGTTGGCAAGATCCATCTATAGTGCAGGAAGAATCTCGAAGACAAATAGAAGAAAGTCAACAAAAAATGAAGCAGTATTATGATAAAAAGAGATGTAGAGCAATGACGTTTGAACGAGGAGAAATTGTCGTAATGAAAAGAGCCCCGAAATCTTCAGGCCAACCTACGAAGACACAATTTAAGTACCGAGGCCCTCTTATTGTTACCGAGGTATTGCCGAACGATGTCTACCGTGTGACTCAGCTAGAAGAAAAAAGAAAGGCCACTTCTACGCAACAACAGCTCACATTAGTCAACTAAAACCATGGCTAAATGAACCAGATTCGGATGAAGATGATACCGATAGTGCCAATAGTGATGATGAGGACTATAGCCCTAGACGCAATCCACATAGATCCACTCGCAAGGACTAAAGCTGAATGAGGGATCTTAAATGGTGAGATCTTTCCAATTTTATTTAAAGAAAACGCTGCAATTAAAAAACAATGAACTTATCATAAACTATTGACTCTAAAAATAAATAACTTTAAAGATCATTTACTGTATACGGAAGTATTCATCAAGTATTATGAAAATTTGTTAAATTTATTCTGTGAATGATTTAATATTCATAAGTTCATTTATTTTCTATTAAACTTTTGTTGTAAGTAGTTTTATTAGAATTGTATCAAGAATTACTTTTGTGGAAAAAAGTGTATTATATATTATTATAGTTTTTTTGTAATCTAACATAATAATTTTCTACTTTTAATGGAAGATGTGTATTATTAATGATTATAATTACAGTATTTGTTTGTGTGAATGGAAAAATGTTAGTTATGTAGTTAATAATTTTATTTAATCTGCTGTGTTTAATTTAATTTTTAATGTTAATATTTGTTGTATTAATTAGTAATTTAGTATTATTACATAAATTGAGGACAATTGTAATGTCAGTCTGGCCGAATGTTAGCAACAAATTGTAATATTACTTATAAAATGAGTGGCCACTAGATGGCAGTGTTTAATATGTAATGTTGAGAGGTGTGTAGAAGTAAGAGAGAAGAGAGATTGTAAGAAGGAGCTCACTATGAAGGAGCTACCTAAAAGATGTCTGTAAATATTCTGTAAATAAACCTTTATTAATTAGTAAATTTATAAGAACTTCTTCCTTCCCCACCTAAGCTACTCACTCGTCATCTGACAAATAGAATGAAACCGATAATGCTTCGCATCCCAGGGCCCTCGGTCATGAAAACAGTTATGGGCACTGTAGGCCTTGGCCCACATGGGATGTCGTGTTATGGAGTTTAGTTTATTTACTATCCGGCGGTTATTTTTTTAAAGTATTTTAACCAAAATTCATAAAATTCAGAGATCTAGTTTTAGTTTGACAAGAACAAAAAACTGTAACAGCGCAGGATTTCATGGTTTAATTAATCAGCAATTGAAATTTTTTCAGTAATCAGCAATTGAACAGTTAATTTTTTAAGCATAATAATCAACAAATATAGATATTAAATAGAAAAAAACTGCTAGAAATTAAAGTATGCTATTTTTTTTAAACTAATATATCATAATTTCTCTTTTGAATTAAGCAAAATTTGCTTTTTTTTTTAATTAAATCTTTCTTAAAATAAAATAAATTACTGTCAGTTTTTAGGTTATATATGCATAATACCCCTATAACATGTTACTTTTATAAAGCATTTTCATATTTTTATGTCCCTGGAATAACACGCGCGTGTTTTCCTCCGTATAACGCGTTGATTCCCCTCGTTATTTTTCTGTACAGCGAAATCTATGATCTGTACAGTTCACAATTAATTTCGTGTACATTGTGTCAATTGTATTCTTATAAAATTCAATTCTGTTATTGACCTTTGAACATTCTGCTAAAAAAAGATGTCAGTGGAACGTTATTTCGGATAGCTACTATAGCGAATATAAACATGTAATAAAACTTCTTTTGGAATTATTTGATTTATTTGAAATACAAATGTAATTAAAAACATTTTTTTTGTTTATAAAATGTTCTTAATTTGATTTTAACAAAACGCTCACATTTCGTTCATAACGTGGTTTATCCTTAATATTCGATTGAAGCCCAATTTAGCAAAAAAGTTAAACGTGACTCATTTGTACATAACGCGTTATACGCGAGGTCATACGAGCGCGTTTTACGAGAATGCTCGATCTCTTATACGACGGAACTAATTTACAGTGTTATAGGGGGGATTACTGTATTCTAATAGGATATGAGAGAGTATTCTAATAGAACAGTAATATAATTTACATTGAAACAAATATTCTAATATTAAAGCATAGTACGAATATTTAAATAACACGTTATTTGTTTATGACAAACTATAAACACTGAAAACATTTTTAAATTTTAAAAATATGGGGTCTAATATTTTTCATTTTTATAACTAATTTACAACGTATTTTGCATTTTTTAAAATCACATCAGGCAATATTTATTGTGTTCAAGAAAATTTAACTTAAATTCCAATTATTTATTTTATTTTTTGAAAAATTACTTAAAACTATGTAAATACCAAAACAGAATTTTAAAAATCTTTAAGTTTTTAAAAAATGTTTATGTATAAAAATTTATTAATCCTAATTAAGTTTTCATAGGCAGTTTCGATAGATTTGTTTTGAAAATCAATAGAATATGAAGTATATTTAAATACATTTAATTAGATAAATAAGTAACTTAATTATAATAAAATAAATAAGCTACTCAATTTAATTATGCAAGATTTAAATGACACAATGTAATTCAGTAAGTTTTTTCACAAAAAATAACAAACTATAATGAAGTTATATAATTACACTTGTGTCATCGAAAACTAATAAATCTTTATTATGAAATTCTCCATAAGAATGTTTAACTTACTTACTAAAGGAGTCAACCAGAACATTATCTACTGGAGAGTTACATTTTATTTTGTATATCATTTCTTAAAATATTCAACTTGTTTAACCTTTAATTAATTTTCCATAGATTAATAAAATATTTAAACAAGGCAGACGAGTTTAAACAAATATTAAAACTCGTCTGAACAAACGAAGGATGATTCTTTCAGACTAGACTTTCTTGAAACACGTCAATTTCGTTTGCATCAATTATTTTTTATTAAGCGAAAAAATATTACATCTAGAATTAAAAAAAGAAACTTGAATCGACAAAATATCTTCAGAAAAATTTCGTGTTCATTACCGAAAATTTAAATATTTTGAATGATAGACTGAATTTTTATTTAAACTAACTGTATAGGGATAGTATACTTTAAAAATCTAAAATATAACTGTACTCCCTAGAATTAACTTCTTTTATCTCTTCACTTTTTTTAATTAAAAATATATCAATGAGAAGACTTGTGACTAATTAAAATGTGTGTGATGTATGTAATATCAAATATAAAAATATGTGTTTGAAAAAATATTCACATGAACACGTAAAAATGGAAATATGGAAAATTTTTAATAATTCACTTCGACAGATATGTATATCTAAAATAGAAACGTAATCATTTTTCAAAAATGTCTAGCTTAAAATAGTTTAAAAAAAATAAATATCCAATTTTGATCCATTTTTAATGTTATAAAGTATAAAAATGTAAATAAAGTTAACTAGCTAATCATTGGTCATTTTTAGCAAAAATTGTTGCCAACATTTGTAATTTTTCGGAAAAATAACTATTAATATTCTTGGCATAATATGATTAAATGAAGAAAATCAAATAATGCCAAATATTTTACAGTAATCAAAGGTTAGCAATTTAGCGTTATTTGTTTTTTGCAAAAAATCAGCATAGCATATTTAATTTTAGAGTTATTCGAAAAATATTTTATACTATTTTAAGATTTTAACGGCGACTTTAGTTTGTAATTTTCAAGTTCTTGATGTTATTGCCTATTTTTTTCAGGAACTGAAAATAATTTATCCATTTCTAATTTGACTTTTCTTTTACACTTAACAATGCATAACATCAAATATGAAAAAAATTGTTTCCTATACCTAAAAAAGCTGAAAAAATAGGAGGAGGCTTCGAAAATCTAGAGGAAAATTTCAGTTACCAATGCACGCGAATGTATAACAAAAATGTCATTGGGGTTCAGGTAATGTGTTCGATACCCGACACAGTTTGATTTGGTTTCTTTGTCGCTCAACGGTCATTTTTTGCACACGAAGGCTAATTAGACCGGGACTTACGGTTTAAAGTTGATTCCGAACCACTACAAACATCCATGCCCAAGGTGGGATTCGAACCCACGAACTGTTGAACCGAAGGCAAGAGCGATAACCATTCGGCTGCCAGCTCGGCCTATATCCGACACAGGTGAAAACCACCGTACTCAGGTGGCTTATATTAGGCGAGCAAGGATTGGTTAATTGGTTATTCTACATACAGTCACGTGTTGTTCTCGAAACCAGTTTCTTCGAATTTAATTAGATCCACGTCCAAATTGTGATTCAAATTTTAAAAAATAAGATCCCGAGCCTTAAGTATATAACCTCTAGATTGGCGACTTTTTTCTCTCTGAAGTAAATTTGCTTTTTAATATTTTAATTAAAGTTTTAATTTTATTTATATTTTATTAATAATGAACTACATGAATTATTTATATTAATATTTTATGATATAAAATTTTTTCGTATATTCATTTACTGAGAGTAATTTTATATCTGAATCTTATAAAATACATTATGATGGGGTTTTTTTTTATTGTCATTATTAGATACAAAATATCCGGGTAGAAATGTTTGCTCGTAAAATGCAAAAGCAACAAATGATCGATTGCTTGTATAATCCAAATTATTTCATTCTGGGATTTATAACTTAAATTTTGAAATTAATCCCTTTAAATTTCGTGCGGTTGGGTAAAATTATATACCGATGTATGCAATCTAATGTTATTACTTGCGCAAAATTTCTAAAATGCGCGGTTGCAATTTATCCCAGATTTTTTTTCTCCAGTAATTAAATTATTAACCTAAACCTCAAGTGAGAGAAAATCGTTGTGCAAAGAATATAATAACAAGTGTTGAAAAACTAATAGACAAAAAGTATCATTTTTTCTGAATTTAAAAAGTAAAAAAATGCATCAGATTTTGGAAATAGTTCCATTCCAATAGCAGCCTTATCACGATATTAAATGCCAATATTTTATTGTAGTTCTCTGCATTTGGCGACAAAAAACAGAATGGATAATAAAGAACAATCGAACTTTCGTTAGCAATTATTCCGCTCAAACATAAAAAAAGTTTCATTCGTTTCTTTGTTAAGAGTTTGTTGCGCTAATTATCGTCTGAAAAAAATTAGGTCACGCTTTATTTTTGCGATTTTAATTTGTTTTCGAATATTTTTTTCGCACGTTAACCGTGGGATCTTTAAATTTTTTTTCCGGAAATCTGATTATAGGAAAAAGAATATTTTTTTAATCCCTTAATTCGGTTTCCACACTTATTTTTCGCTTGGGAAGTTAAGTATGAAAAAAATGCTAAGGCAAAAAATCCGAGCGACTTTTGCCACGGTTAAGGTTAACGTATTTAATATTCATTCTGTACAATGATTTAAGTAAGGAAAAATTAGACTGGTAGTGAATCCAAAATCGTGAAAAAACTATAAATAAAATTTTCAAAGAATAAATCAACCTTTTTTTTAAATTAATGGTAACACATTTTTATTTTTTACTTTTAATTAAAAAACAGATATACTACAATCAGATATTGGAAAAATTATGAAAAAAATAATCAATTAAAACTTTAATGAAAAAAACAATAAAAGTAAAAAATTATGAAATTAAATTTGAGTAATCAAGTAATTACACTGAAATTATGATGGTAAACAAGTTTAACTTATGTCAACCAAATTATAAGCTTATCTTAATAAGGAAAAACTCAAAACTTACAGTAAGTTTTTTTATGTATCAATGGGTTAAACCAGACACAAATATTGATGCGTATTTTTAACACATCATTTAAAAACTACAACAATCGCTTTTGAGCATACACCGCGTAATATCTTCTTATAAAAGGCTGAATTCATGTAACGGAGAAGAAAACTGGAAATCTTCCAAGCACCCACCAAGACGGATGCATGCAGAAACACAATATCTAGTTTCTACTATTCAATAGTAACTAGAATCGAACCCGAGTACTCTACTATGGCACGGCGAGTCATAGACACACATATTAAGGCAACAAACAAACCAGCTGTTGTCACTTTTAGCATATATCTAATTCGATTGTAGATTTATGTTTAAAATAGATTCGGAATCACTAATAACATTCACATCCGAGGTGAGAATCGAACTGACAAACCGTTGAGTGAATGGTAAAAGATTTAAAAATTCATTAGCCAATTCCACTTAAAAAACAACAGAATGATATAACGGTGATAAAATATCAAAAATTAGATTCGGAAATAAACGCGTGACTAATTTATCAATAGCGGCTGTACTCCGCTTTGGCGCATATAAACATCATTTTTCCGCCAAAACTAACAATTATAATTCAGAAAAAGTCCATCACTTTTCCCTTAATATAGTAATCAAATGAGTGATTGCATGTCACGTAAAGAGGTTCTAAGAGAAAAGCAAACAACAATTTGGCAACATAAAAGCCCAAAAAAGAATACAAATATCTATTAAACGCGTCGATAAATAATTGCGCCATTAGTCGGAAATGACGCGAAAAGCTAACCGAAGCAGCACTTATGCAATTGGATCATAGAAGAAAATGAAAAATATTTGGCGGCGTCCATGCCAGGATTTGTGATGTGATTTGCACCTGGAATATATTAAGTGTTCAGCTGGTGTTCAGAGATCGCCACGAGAAGTTCGTGCCAGTTTTTAGATCTTTGAGTAGAACTTCTGAGTTCGAAAAGCTTCCACGAGAACGAATATTTTTAGTGCGAATGGAATATAGAATCGGTTATTTCACATTTATATATTTTTTTAAATAATAAATTGTTTCTAGAATGGCAATTAGCTATGTTTGGTGTTGTGACAAAAGTTTCCATTAAAACACCAATTTTGGCGACACTGAAGCATGCAATATTGGCGACGAATTCATCCAAGCTAATCTTTGGGCTGCAGAAGCCCGACTAACAAAAGAATTACTATCGTTTGATTTTTGAGCAGTCAGGTGACATAAGAGGACCTACGTATGTTAAATTTGTTGTGCTAAATGCCTCTGTTGACGTGGAGAAAGATGTTGGCTCAGGTGTCGAATAAGGTGTGAAATGTTTTGAAATTTACTTTAGTTACGAAGTTATTAAATGCTGAAGCAGTTATTCCTTTTAAATGCCTTCCAATCCCTTTACGATAGGCGGCATATTGGAGAAAGCATAAACACATTCGTTATAGTCGGAGAAAACAATTTCGGAAAAATTAAATGGAATAAATATTGGTTTTGTGTGTTGTGTGTGTGTTTTATTGAGCGAAAATAGAGAGAAAGAAAACCCGCTCTGAGATACTATACGTATTTTTTCTCTACTCCCAGAGGTTATGCATAAATGGATGGCCAAATCTATTAACATCCCTTTCTGAATTTTATTAAACATTAAATAAAATATGTTATATTATTTACACAAACATATAAAATAAATTTTTGTTTTTATCATTTTTCACAATTTTTTGTTTTATGGATTTAATCGAATTGGCAGCTGAAGCTTTTAAATGATAATTTTGAAAGTTTATTTTTGGCACTCAACGGTTTTTTTTCACACAAGGGCTTATTAGGCCGGGACTTAAGAGTTTAAAGTGGATTCCGTACCGCAACAGACATCCATGCACAAGGTGGGATTCGAACCTAAAAACTGTTGAACTGAAAGCAAGAGAGTGATCAGCTGCCATTTTGGCAGTTTTGAAAGAGGAGACAGAATCACGAGCTTTCGTTCTTCACGTGAAAAAAATTCCGGAATGGTGGATATCACATCATTTAAACTGATTACATCCCGGGTGAAACAACTATACAGGGAGTTCGACTCAGAATTAATTATGTTTTAAATTAATTACAAAAGTAGTAATTAAAAATTCAAAATAAAACAGTACATTTTCATTTTACCAGAGACCCACATCCTTATTTAAGTTTTATTCCATTCGAAATCGATTCTATATTCAATCATGGATGAAAATTCTACAAACTACACACATAAAGATTTTATTCATATAAAAAAAATTTTAATTGCTGTTTTAGTAACTAACAATTTGCCGGAATAAATATAGATAAATGTAATCTGAAAATAAGAAAGAAATCAGATATTAATTTTAACCGCAAATAAATTTATTTCAAAAATTTTCAATTGTATTTAGAATAAAGGTTGGATGATTCAAATTGTTATAACTACTTTTGCTTTATAACATGAAATATAATTTTTGTTTTGAACTATGATGTTTTCATTGTTTCGTGCTCACACTATCTTTTCTTGACACAAAATTTGTACATGTGACAAATTGGTATGTAAATGTCACCGGTAAATGAGAAATGAAGGTTCAGCACACAATTCTAGGTGATAAAATAATCTTTTAATTTGGGATTAAATTGTAATAAATGTACGTAGAAAATTATAAAATGAATAAACTTGTGGACGTTATAAAATAAGAACATTAACTAGAGGACATGAATATCCTGAATATTTTGGATATAAATATCGAGAATCTGTCATGATTGTTCTGTATATTCTGAATATAAATATCGAGAATCTGTCATGATTGTTCTATATATTCTGAATATAATATCGAGAATTCATCATGAACATTTTTTATATAAATATCGAGAATCTGTCATGATTGTTCTATATATTCTGAATATAATATCGAGAATCCATCATGAACATTTTGGATATAAATATCGAGAATCCATCATGAACATTTCGGATATAAATATCGAGAATCTGTCATGATTGTTCTGTATATTCTGAATATAAATATCGAGAATCCATCATGAACATTTTGGATATAAATATCGAGAATCTGTCATGATTGTTCTATATATTCTGAATATAAATATCGAGAATCCATCATGAGCATTTTGGATATAAACATCGAGAATCTGTCATGATTGTTCTATATATTCTGAATATAAATATCGAGAATCCATCATGAACATTTTGAATATAAATATCGAGAATTTATCAGGAATATCCTTAATATTTTGGATATAAATATCGAGAATTTATAATGACTATCCTGAATATTTTGAATATAAATATTGAGAATCCACCTTGAATATCCTTAATTATGTTATCGTAAATATCTTCAACAGCGAATTTTTGACGTGAAAACAATTTATTTACATGAAGATTTATTAACTACTGCGACTTTAAGAATAATAATTCTTCTTTCCATTTCGAATATTCCATTTCGATGCCAGAATTTAAAGAAATGTAATGTTCTAATTACTCAATAACGGAACCGTTTAACTACATAGGTTTTATTATTATTTTTTTCTTTTTGTAGCACTACACATGGTATATAAGAAATAACATTTAACATTGTATCAATAAGCATTCAACTGGTTTCCAGCCGAGACCTAAAAGTTTATGTATTTATTTTTGGTAATTCTCGCCTTCCCCGAAGATGGATTGGATTTGAATCTCCATCTTGACTGTTGGTTCCAAAAAGTACCTTCAGTGTTCGCGCCATCTGTCGAGCAGCAGCAATATTTCGATTTTTACGAGAGGTCAGTGAACTTTACAAAATATTTCTCATAAAATCTAGTTAGAGCTGAGCAATCTCGAAATCAACAGAATAAAAGAAATCGGAATCAAAAACATTCGTCAAGTTTTTCGAAACAAAACTGAAATGACACCATCAACAAAACTTTCCGAGCAATTTTCGAGAAATGTTATTTTCAGTGGTTGCATGGCCTCTTTCAATTTATAAATGATGAGGTAGCAAAAAAAAAAAAAAAGAGAAAAGAAAGAAAGAACAATTCCGATGACTTCATGCGAAATGTGGACATTTCCAAGGAAGCCAAGGTGCGGTTTCGTCATCATGACGGCAGCGAAAATGACTCTCCCCTCCAAGCTGCAAGTCTTGCTTTCAAAAACTTGATTTAAAGCAATGCATCTCGTTTCCTGAAACAAAACGCCATTCCATTCTATCTGTTGCTCTGCTCGAAGCAAGAGTTGGCAGAAAAGAATGGAACATGGCGCAAAAATATTCGGGAACGCAAGTAAAAGATTTTTGGGGACGCTTTTCTTGATTTTACACTTACACCGATTATTTATATTCCTTTTTTTTATTGCTGCAACCCCTCCAGTACGGATTTGTAGGGTGCAACTCCCCAATTGTCAGCACTTCCGAAAGTACCTAGGACTATTTAGCTTTACCATTTTATATTCTTTCTGTTGTGTTGTTGTTAATCTCAGGATTATCCAGCACAGCCAGACAATCCCCACGATTTCAAAAATATCTAAAACTAAACTCTATGGCACGACAGCCCATGTGGGCCAAAGCCTACAGTGCCCATGTGTTTTCCTGACCTAGAGGCCCTGGGGTGCGAAACATGTCCCGATTAGGTGGTGGGCCTATAGCGAAACCCCCAGCGTTCAGTTCCCAAGCATGCTTGGTACTCAGTTTATCTCGACCCACTGTGAAGGTTCGATTCTCATCATGAGCTTGAATGTGAGTAATTGTTCGTTGTCCACTCTCTTATTCCTAGTTGAATTAACAAACATCGTGTGCAAAACGGTGATCGTAAAAAGACGAGCTAGTCAGCAAATACACAAAAATCGAACTATTGGCGGCGGTTTGGTGTGAAATCAGACATATATAAATACGATATACAAAAAATTATTTAAAAATTACAATTCGAAATTACTCTAAAAAATTACATCAATTAATTATGTCTTTATTTTGGAATTATTTTGGTGTTGCAGGAAGTCTTCAAAAAATCACCACATGTAAAAATTATTGGCGAATTATCACTGAATTTAACCAAGAACCCATATATATATATATATTTTTAAAACGACTAAAATTCAGTCTGATATTTGATAAATTATTTGGTTAAGCTACAGTCGTTTATACTTCGGGATAATTACCATTCGACTACTACAATACAATTCGAATCGTAATAATTCGAAAGGGAACATTCATTTTAAAAAGAATTTTGAGCCACTATAACAGTCAAAATGGGAATTGAAATCACGAGCAATTGAAAGCTAAACCCTTCCGCTATCAATGGCCAATTTGCATTAAATGTAACCGTAAACAAAACACCAAAAGCGAATATTTTTTTTCACAGCGTTTAAAGTAACATTTAAGTAATGTAGTAACTATTGTTATAGTACCATTTTCGAACAATAAAACAACTGTTAATAGTGTTGATGAAGACTTTTCATTCGTGATAGTTTAACTTCGCAAAAAAAGCTTGAACAGACATTTAATTTGCGCTAAAATTTTCGCGTGTGCAATGTAAAAAAAAAATTCAGAAAACAAACAATTCACGCAAATTTGTTTTTCCATTGTTCCTCATGGCTTCTATTGTTTGTGAGCCTATCGGATTTTGAAGGTAAAAAGAAAAAAATTAAACACTTACAAATTCCTCGCCAAAAACACGCGTCTCACCTACTTACAGATATTTTTTATCGCGGTTTCACACGCAAATAAATAACGAGAATAATCTAAAAAATTTCTCTGTAACTTTAGTAAAATGGCAATTAGAATGTGTACTGGAAATAAGACAACGTTGAAGCATAAATTTGTGTTGTGGTAACATTCGAATACATTTAATCTGACACAATTTTTTCGAGATTCGTTATTTTTCTTTAAATTATTTTTTCGAATGTTATATGTAACATCCATTAGAGAATAAATCAAAAACATTATAATATATGTTTAAATTATATCGTTATAATATTCGAACAAAAAAAATTATAAATGTTCACTTCAATAAAAATCAGATTATAAAAATAACATTCTAACTTAATCGATTCCTTTAAATAATAAATGTCAACATTTCCTAAAGGCGTATTAAGAAATAACTCGAATCAAAATGAAAACCATAAAAAAGATTGTATGGACATTATTTTTTTTGTTACATTGAAAGTTCATAACTAATTAATAATTTTGAGAAGATAAACAGAATAGAATTTTTCATTTCATATTAAAAAATTTTCCTGCTATGATAATTCTTGTTTTTTAAATTAATTTCGTCCTTACAGTACAGTCAATATTGCATCGTTTTAGTTCTAAAAAACTTTAGAAGTAACCTTTAAGGAAGATTAATTAACTTCTTTAAAAAATAAATCAGGTTTCACGTTAAACGATTGCAGTTTCCGAATCAATGACATGAAACAGGTGAAATATCTATATGCCTTACCGAATGAAAAAATTAGTAAAACTACATTCTGAGTCTAGTTAAAACGAGTTTAGTTGGCACGAAAAAAATAACACATTATAACCCTGCCAGATTCAAAAGAGTTAAAAAGTTGCCGCGAAGTCAGTGAAGCGAAAATGAAACCGAGACGTAACCAAATTGTCGCCAAATCAGGCGATTTTCTCGGCGGGAAAGCCAGAAAAGTCTTATCCTTGAGAGATACCTTGACCTACGGGTTCAACATTTGATGAAGGTAGCCTAGGGGCAAGGGGACTGAACCCAAATTTTCTGAGTCAAATAGAGGCGTCACTAGACGGACGACATTCCGTCACTCTCACTTTTTCTGAGCTTGTTTTCGTTTCTCGAGTTCACCTAAGATCTTGCAAGCACTTCAACAAAAATCACGATTTCGCGAACTGGATTTTTTTCCTCTCTCTCCAAACTATTAAAATATTTGATTTTCAACTCACGAAATGGAATTTTTTTTTCTTGTACGTTGACAAATAACATATCTATTGTTAAAAACGTAGAAAAAATATCTCTGGAATAAAATAAAATCGTTTGCTCCAATCACGTGATAATCAATACGCTAAATATTTAAAATTAACTTTCGAAATGGGGAAGGGAAAAAATTGTTTTTGGTTAACAATTTGATTTTTTATTTTATGAACTTACCCGTTTAAATCTTTAACTTTTAAAATATTCCAAATCTTGGAAGATAATTTGTAAATGAAAATTATAAAATATTTACTTTTATTGCAATCCTGATTAAGAAATGACCATAATCGGCGGGGAAAAAATCGTCTGCATTTAAGGATAGAGGTCGGAATAGAAAACTTTTTTAACTTAAAAATTTTTACTATTCACACATACGAAAAAACACAACTAAAAATTTGAAAAAAATGATAAAATTGAGAATAAATATATTTTTTTATTTTAAAATATAAGGGAAAAAATTTTTTATCCACACAAACTGTCACTAAAATAATAACCAAAATCACAATGCTAGTGAAACAACAATCTATTTTACTTCATCGATTAAATTAAATTTTTTTAAATAAAGAAGTCGTTATATCTATACGGAGAAAAGATTGGTTTGTTGGTTTGTTTGACGCTCAACGGTCATTTTTTGCACACGAGGGCTAATTAGACCGGGACTTACGGTTTAAAGTGGAATCCGAACCACTACAAACATCCATGCCCAAGGTGGGATTCGAACCCACGAACTGTTGAACCGAAGGCAAGAGCGCTAACCATTCGGCTGCCAGCTCGGCATACGGAGAAAAGAGTATTCTAATAACTTCAAATGTATGAATCCAATTTAAGTCTCGGGTACATTTATGAATTACGCAACAACCTCTCATTTCAATAGCAAATGTACCTGTCGCAATAAAATCAGAGAAATTTGAAAGAAAAAACCACTATTGTTATAGCCTCAATTAATTTTCGCTTTGCCCCACATACACACACAAATGATACACACTTCATAATACATAAAATTTGTATTACGTAATTTACTATTCTATAATCACAGTTTAAGATTTTCATTTCTGTAAAACAATAAAACTACACAATTAAAGTGTTCCCGTAGTAAATATTTTGAATTATGGTAAACATATCGAAAAATAGATATTGCGATAATTTGATAGAGAAAGAATGAATAAATAAAAATGTAAAGATAGGAATTAAAAGTATTTGAGTTCACCTATTGTGTTTCGATCTCTCCTTATTGGCAGTAGGGTGCATCTGCACAAAATAAATAAATAAAAAATAAAAATTTATGCTTAGATTTCTTTTCTAATTTAAGAGCAAACTATTTTATGCGGTAAAATTAACAATATTTTCTATGTGTGTATAATTTTAAACAATAATTAAAAAAAAGTTTTTTTTTTCCCATCACGAAATGAAGTATTGTGTAAAGATCTTAAAAATAGAATAAGTGTGGAACGCTTAAAAATTCTCTTTGTTTGCGAGTTTTTGAAATATTAAATCCGTTCGTTCGCAATCCAATGTATTTTCTATCGGCGGAGTATTGGAAAAAGCGCAAACACATGCGATGGACACACATTGTTGAGAATATATAAAAATATCTTTAATTCTTTTCTTTTAAATAATGTGGGAATATATATAAAAAAAGAAGAGGTCTGCTGCCGTAAATATTTTCTCTATTACAAATTATGCATAATTGACAGTTTTAGAAGAAACTAAGCGCTTTCTTTCTTGAAGCGGGAAGAATTCCAAAGAGGATTGCTATAATTCTAGAACTGAAACTGCATCGGAGTGTAAGCAACTTTACAGGGAATTCACAACTCAGAGTATATTAAGTTTTAAATTAATAACAAATGCTCTTATCAGAGCATTGAAACGAGGCATAGGTTTTGTTTTAAATTACCCAGAGACCTGATATAAATTGAAATCGTTTTTATTGCAGCTTTTCTCAGCTCAACCCGGGACAAAAAGTCGTCTGACAAACAGAACAAGAATTTTATTAATTTAGATTTGATATCTGAATAAAATTTAGAAGCAACAACTCTTAGGTGAATTTCAAACAACTACTGATCTAAATTCAAATAGAATTCTGAAAGCTGCAGAGCGAAAAAGAAATTCCGTACGTCATAATCCGATTGCTGTGTCACACGCGAGTAATGTGACGTAATTATATATTATACTTAAATGTTTGTTCAGTGCTATATTATTGATAAAAATAATCCGCACTCATTCTTTTTCGACTGTCGAAAACAGACGACTTAGTTATAAGCTGTAACATTCCCTCCACGAAAGATTAAAAGAAATTTTGAAAGTATCCAACTAAAAGGGTTTAGCAAGTATAAACTTATGTACCATTTTTTTCATTCATAAAGTTGTAATTAAAGCACGCAAATAAAAAAAACTACTTTATTTTTATAAAATGTACATAGTTGTGCATAAATTTCAATCCATTTAATTTTTCATTTTTAGCAAAATTTTGTAACTTAATATTTTAAAAAAAGTAATTAAAAACTAATATATAAACCCTAATCCTTCTAATTATTAGATTTTACGTTAAAAGAAAATCTGCCATTATAATCCAGTTTGCTTTTTTTAAGGCACTTTAAAGGCACATTTATATAAATTAATATCTGAAACTTCAGTAGCCTAGTTGACAAAGGCATCCTCGCAAAAGTAATGTAGTGAGTTTTTTAAATCGACCCAGCCAAAGGTACGTCATGTTCATTATGACTTCAAAGGCAAGTAAAATTGGTTACAGTCGCAATGTCCTCCAAGTGAAATGATATTCTTTAGGATGGCAGCACAGATCTGCAGTCTTCACACAGGTCATTACTTCTAAATTACAAGCAAGCACCCCATTTCAGAGTTACAATAGCATACATCCATACTTCATAGCCAGATATCATATCACGTTAATTATCACTATTAGCAGTTATCATATCTCGTTATTTATCACTATTAACAGTTATATCACGTTATTTATCACTATTAACAATTATCATATCACGTTATTTATTACTATTATCAGTTACCATATCACGTTATTTATCACAATTACCAGTTACCATATCACGTTATTTATCATAATTATTAGTTATTATATCACGTTATTTATCACTATTATCAGTTATCCTATCACGTTATTTATAACTCTGTTAACAGTTATTATATCACTTATCATGTCATAGCAATTATCTAGTCATTTAAAATAAACAGAATGATCTAAAAACTGGTATTGATCTGATGGCTGAACAGTTCTCTCCAGCACAATAATGCATGGGTTCGATTCCACATCTAAAGCGTAGATTTTTATAATGCCCAGCAATCGACTCACATTAGGGACTAGATCATAGTTCCCGATGGAATTAACCCTAGCGGTCAAAAATTGACCAAAACATGAAGAGTGATAATTTTTTCTCTTTACCAATCAATATAAAATTTGGGCAACAAACATTTTTATTATGAATTTAAGTATCTTTTACAATGCAATATATATTAATGTCACTATAATGTTTTAAATATGTCTTAACTGTTATTTATACAGAAGAACACCAATTATTCGAACTTCTTATCCGAATCGCTTTTCGGAATTTTAGAAAATAAATTGCACTGAAAAAAAAAAAAAGAAGGAAAGTGAGAAAAATGAAAAAGCCCAAGAAAAGGAAAAGTAAAAGAAGGGAGAAGATGAGAATGACGCGTGTCACTTGAGAAATTCAGAAGCATTCTTTTGAAAATTCCTGGTAATTCAGAAGTTAGTGCTGACGATATAGGAGAATGTGTGTGTGTCTGTGGATTATAAATCAGATCCTAGATTTTAAATTGCACAAATGATGTGATAAACTCATTTAAAGTATCGAACAAGATGACCTTAATGTCCAAGTTAAAGCGAACATGTGACCATCAGATAGTGAAGCATTTGTCGGCTTTGAAGTGGATGGAGCATCAGCCCGAGTGTGACCACCACATGCAAATTCTCACTGTCAAGCGGATGAGCGACTTGGCTGCCCGAAGGCGGTGAAACAGCTTACTCTGACCGAGATGTTCAGCAAACAGTGTGACAATTGATTCATATAACTGGATCTCTCTCTCTATTCTCACATATATATATATTATATTTATATATATATACATTATATTTATATATATATACATTATATTTATATATATATACAAGCTGACCCAGCCACGCGTTGCAGTGGCTGAGTTTTTATAATACATTGAATCAATTTTTTACTAATTCTTGGGTACCATCAAATTAATATTTTCTAAAAAAATTTAAAATAGGTTCATTCATATGAGATTGAAAATAAAACGTTTCGCAAAAATTTAAAAGTAATAGGTAAAGTATCGAAATTTTGAAATTAAGCACAAATCAACATATACTTTCTGAATTTACATTTTATTCATCTTATATTAAATTATAGTTAGTAATCAGTGACTTACTTATAAAATATACTATATAAATTAAAAACATCTAAAAATAAATTGTTATAAATGAGGTACATAACATTGACATCGAACTATTATTTTTTCAATTTTTAATTATTAAAACTAAAATATTTTTCCGCGGTATTATACTGAAATAAAAAAAATTAAAAGAATTTATCATTTGAATAAATAAATTAGATCAAAATGTTCTACTGAATAAATTTATAATTATCAAATTATAAAATAAAAAAAATAAAAGTCTGTCAAGAAATACTTACATGTTTTGGAGGTGGTATGAAAATTAGTAGAGAAAAACAGGAATAAATAAAATTTTATTTTACTATTTATAATATTAAAAATATTCAAACTGAACACGCACAATTATAACACAATACAAAGTATAATTATGAAAGTGATTCACAAAAAATTGTTAGAGTATGATTATACATCATGAAAATATGTGTATCATGAAAATATATATGAAAATATATGTACATCATGAAAATATAATAATAAAAATATATGTAAATTCTATATTTAACCACGCGATAGCGCGCGCACGTTAATTATCTCGAAGATGTATAATCTAGAAAAATAAACACGTCGCCATCTGCCGAATACCTGTGCAACTTAGATGCTAAACCGCCATCTATTAGGAACTTACAGAACTAAACAATAAATAAACATTAATGTCGTATAATAAATATTGAAAATAATAATTAAGAGATAAAAACTATTCTATCTTTTAAGTTGGACTATATTATAAATGGTTACAAAATTTTATCAAAATCCGTTCAGTAGTTTCGGAGTTTATCGGGAACATACATCGTGACACGAAATTTTTATATATATATATAAACATAATATATATATATATATATATATATATATATATATATATATATATATTATGTTTATATATATATATATAGGCACAAATTTAGGCACGTTTATTTTTAAAAGGAATGGATATATATTTAGTTAATATATAAATTATCTTCATACAGTAATTATTAAGTAATATCAAGGTATTAATAATCGAATCGGACTGTGCTCACAAAAATACAATTAAACTCGTTCTTTTAAAGATAATACATTTTTCTCTGAGACATTTAATTTCATTTCGAAATTAAATACGCTATTGTTGGCTTTTCAAGTTATTTTTAAATACAAAAGAGGAGATAAAAAATGTTTTTTGAACGATTAGTGTTTTCTGTTCCTTTGGCAGTCAACATACTTCCGGTTACACAAGTTAACTTTTCTCAGCATTGATAAGAGCGTTGTGTATTTTTTATTGCATTCTTTATGTTTTATAGAATACTCAGAATTTTGTTTGTTTCTTTTAGGATTGCACTGAAGGATAGAAAACTAGCAACTGTTTTGAACTCGAAATTGACTTTCGTCCAATTTGACAAAATCAGCACGATATTGATTGCAAATATCAGATTTTTATTTTAAGAAAACGATATTTTTACTTAAATCAGAGAGCAAATTGAAAAAAAAAAGTTTCAATGTAATTTAAATAGTAAAATAAAAGCACTGTGTTTGGAATATTGAATTTAAAGTAGAATAATATAATTGTACGAAAAACTAATGTAAAATTCGTGATGAAAAATTTTGCTTTTTATCATGCATTTTATTAGTTCTTATTTTTTAAGCTCAGAGCTAAAATTTTGCTATTCTGGAAAATTTTTACAAAAAAGAATATTTCTTGTAGTAGGATTAAAAAGGGTTTTCAGATTTATTTTTAAGATTTTACTTATAAGGAATGGGAATAAATATCTTTAATTTTAGCAGTAGCACTTGAAGTTCCCTGACTAGTGTGTGAAAAAGCCACACACAACAGAGAAACAGAATAGAAACAGGAAGATTGGAATACAGAAAAGAATTCATGAAAAAAGTCAACATATCAAATAGACCGGAGATCTTGAGTTTTTTCTCTTGCCTGAGCCAACATCATTCAAATAAATGTCTAGATACTTCCCAGCATTCATTGGGATAAATTGCATCCACAATAGTTTCACTTTTCTATCGTACACAGTTAGGGAACGTCACTTTTCAATACTACACAGTTAGGGAACGTCACTTTTCCATACTACACAGTTAGGGAACGTTACTTTTCCATAGTAAACAATTAGGGAACGTCACTTTACCATACTACACAGTTAGGAAACGACACTTTACCATACTACATAGTTAGGGAACGTCACTTTTCCATACTACACAGTTAGGAAACGTCTCTTTACCATACTACACAGTTAGGAAACGTCACTTTTCCATACTACACAGTTAGGGAACATCCTAATTTTGAGTCGGAATAAATAGCTTGCAAGGCAATTAAGCCATGTCTTTAGACGAAAAGTTGCAACAGAAAACTGACGAAGGGTAGATAGGATGTTTTAAAGCGATTTGAAAAAATATATAAGCAAAAAGTAATCATAATTCAGAGAAAAAGTACGTGCTAAAGTATTTGTTTGTTCTGTAGTATTAATTATGACAAAGATGACTGTCGGGCATCCAATTTCGGAAATTGGCGGATTTGGTTCTTAATTTTTTGGATTATTCTTTTAATTCAGTTAAAGTCTGCCTAATAGTTAAATATAGTCTAATTTAAGATCTAAAATCACTCAATATGCTCAGTCTAATGGAATCTAACCAAGTCAGTACTAATAAGTCGAAAACTTGTGACATGCTAAGAAGGTAATCATATAATGACACAGAATGCAAAGTATGGTTCGGCGTTGTTCTGTTGGAAAATACCTCTTGTGAGTTATAACATAAAGAACATAGATACAGCTGATAAAGATTATGAATATATATCTATGTTACCATGGTAACTTATACTAACTTTAGTTATGAACAGATTGACATCTCACATTTAATCGAACACACACATTCTCAATTATTAGTAGTTGATGATGAATGCAGTTTCAAAGTAAAAACAGTATTAAGTTGAATCTATAATGAAAGCATAATCGGAATGATAAATAGATAGGACATGATATATAGCAGAACACAACATGATCGCAGCTATCTGTAATGAACAAAATCATCGAGAAGATGGAACTAAATGTTATCTTGCGACATTACAGTGAACAAGATATTAAGGGAATGGAATACAGTTGACAAAAACGCGCACAATGGCTGTCATTGATTCTGATCGTATCTCAAGATACTTCATGATAAGAAAAGAGCTTATCAGGATTCTCC
Source organism: Latrodectus hesperus (assembly GCA_037975125.1). NCBI lineage: Eukaryota > Metazoa > Arthropoda > Arachnida > Araneae > Theridiidae > Latrodectus > Latrodectus hesperus. The sequence goes on from CM075861.1 coordinate 36,600,327, forward strand.
TTTTCAATCGAAGTGATAAGCAACAAGATTTGGATTGCGCATGAAGAGAGCTTGTTTAGGTGAGCGAAATTCTTCCAATTTCTTGAATTTTCCTTATTTTGTTAAGTGACCACATTCTACGGAAACATTTCATAAAACAAGATTTTCTGTTGCTGTTGTTGTTACTTATGACACTTGGACAAGCCTATCTCGCTATGCCGTTGGCAATGCGAATTTTAGTCAGAAGGGTGCGTCTTTCGCTTAATCACAGCACCACGAAGGTGAAAGTACGTCTTTGCTCTAAGATTCCTCCAATAGATGGCACCACCAGAAGATCCAATCGCTCAATTTTGACATTGATCTGAAGGGGGAGGAAATTTTCTCTATACCATGGTAACTGCTCAACGACCGACCACAGGACTTTCGATTCCACAGATATAAGATTTTCTGGCAACAAAGATGTTTCATCAGAAAATGGTTTGAAAAGACAATGATTCTAAGTTTTTATCATTATAGGGTAAAGTTAATATCCTTTTCTGACGATTATTTAACATATTATTCCAGTAATATTTCATTAGAATGAGTTCAATACAATACTTGTCTTACTGGCATCAAATTCTTGTCTATAAGCCAAATTTCGAAGCCATTAAAAAAATTCCCGTTTCTTGAATTTTTTCTCGTTTTAAATTTGAAGAATAACTAATACCAATACATTCTCTTAAGTTTAAAATTTTACTATCACAATTAAAAATCAGCATCTTCTAAGAAAATTGTAACTGCCGCGCTCTCGTCAGAATACACTTCATTGTTCCCTATCTATCTTTTCATCGGTTGTCTATCGAAGTATCTCGTCAATAGATATTAGAAATGAGATACAGTCGACGACATTGTTTAATTGACCAAGAAGCTCAAAAGAAGCGACAATTTTCTAGTTGGGAGATCATTCGAAAACAATTTTCAAACCGCTGCCAAAATAGGAAAATATAATTTTTTTTTAAAGAAAAAGAACAATTGATAATTCCGAAGAAAATCGTCTGAAAAAAAATTATACCACAGACGAGATTTCAAATGTAGGCGGTCCCAATGGCAATAACCTGCTTAAATCATGCTTGGGTGATAGATATAGTATTGTATTTTCTCTTTTTCCATTTCATTTTTCTTTATATTTTGAATGAAACGTAAAAGACCGACCTTGACGTACTGTAAAATGTTTCTATCCGCATAGTATGTTGAAAGAATGTAATATGGTACATTTTATGAATTTTGAAATACAGTGCAACAGACAGGAAAAGAAAAAACAACATCTCGTATTTCATTACTCAGGAATAAATAATCTCAATGACTAATCAAAATTAAATAAAAATAATCAATTATGATTTGTTTTATTATCTTTCATTAAAAATTTGGCACGAGAAAGCCGTTTCTTATTAATTTCGAAAGAAAAAAAAATTCAGTAAATAAAAATGTTTTTGAGATTGTGTTAAATAAATCTAATAACATAACCCTTGAAATTTGCAAATTTATCTTTAAGTGCTGTAGTTTTATTTGTCTGGTAATGTATTCAACAATTTTGACACAAAATCCCTTTAAATTTCTCCAAATATAATCGACAATGGTAACAAATGTACACCATTACTATTCAAAATAAATCATTCAATGGAAACAGACGCGAAATCGCTTAGAATTATGATTTGTCGATCAAAATGCCTTTCACATATACAGATTAACCTATGTTGTGCAGTTTTTGTTTATAACGCAGTCATTTCTTTGGCCTAGATTTGTCTCTCAAAGCCTTTTTTTGGTTTTTTGGCACACGAGGTCTATTGTTCGACGGGGATTCCAAACGTTTAGTCCATTCCTAAACACTGTAAAACAACCATATCCAAAGGGGAAATCGAAGCTACGAAATATTGAGCCAAAGGTCAAAACAATAACCATTCAGCTGCTGGCATTATTCAACTATGTCTGGAATCGAACCCAGCACCTTTTGTCCTGAAGAGTTTTGTCCTACTAATATAGTCTACTACTAATAAAGTGGATGGACCCAAGAACGATATTTATAAATATATTGATTTTCACTACTTGAAAAAGTTTTTGTATTAAGTTTATATATTTTCCTATTTTATAAAGTATAATACACACAGTTAAGAAAAAAAAATCGTTAAATATTTTCCAAGAATTGACAGCTTCTGAATAAAAATTACCAAAAACGTTTATTGTTATCTGTGTTCAATAAATAACAAGAAAGAACTTTCTTGTTTATTTCATTAACAAATAACAGCGATTAAAAATTTTTTTTAACAGAATAACGCAAGCATTTATCTCCTGATGTTTGTCAGACGATAAATCCCTCGTTAATCCGTTGCCAACGTCACTCCAAACTTAAATCGGCTGGTATCGATCACATAAGCCAATCAGACATTGAGACAAAATATCGCGTTAGAAGTTTAGGCTATAAGTTTTGATAAATAAAAATAACACTAATTCTAAATACAGATCACCTGTATTTAGAATTAGTGTTATTTTTATTTATCAAAACTTTTAGCCTAAACTTCTAACGCGATATTTTGTCTCAATGTCTGATTGGCTTATGTGAATTTATTTTTATGACGTATATAACATCTGCAAACTTTACTCTTTTTATTTTTTTTTTTTAAATGTTAGATTACTTCTGAAAAGGACAATGCAAAAATTAAGTCTTGGAAAATGTTTGCTTTTGAGAACACAATGGCTGTTTAAAATAGATAAACATATTTTCTTTTTAACTAATTTTCTAAATCTTACATTTCAGATAAAATGTAGATAAATGAAAAAATGCCATATATTATTTATGGGCTAATATAAATAACAATAAAAACTATTATAATGTATTTAATATATATAATTTCGGACATACATCGTATGTAATTTTCTAATCTCCAGTTCCAAACAAAAACACATTTAATAAATGGAATATAGTTTATTGTCATATATAAATATTATAAATTAGTTTATATTATAAATTATTACAATGCATTTAATAAATATAATTTAGGGATATCGCACGTAATTTTTGAACTCTTACATAAAAATAAATAAATAATATTTATTTTAAAAAGTACTAAGCACCTATACGTTGAATCACCCACTAAAAATCAAATGAGTACAATACCCAATTAAGAGTATATTTAAGAAAACTTTCTTAGGAATGTTTCAAAAAGGATGTAAGTGAACTTATATATATTCTCAGCACGTTTCCGACCGAAAAAAAATTCAACTTTCACAAACATCTTTTTATCTTCTTCTTCAAGAAAAATAAGATAGGAAAAAAAAGCAGTAATTCAGAATAACAGTTGCATTCTCTTTCTTGGATGGGATTCATACTAATGTAATTTATTACATCAGAATTTTAATTCCACATCTCGAAATAATTTGATTTATTTAACAAAACGAATTACGAGTAAAAATTATTCAAAAAATATTTTGTTACACTTTAAAATTATCTGAAAATTTATAAAATTAATAACAGAAAGTCTTAATAGAAATCCATAGGTAGGATATGTTTGAAAAAAATTTTTTCCCGTTTATTTACAAGTAACTGATTAATTAGTTCAACGATAAACGGTCATATTTTGTGTATGAGGGCGAATTAGATAGGACCTACAGTTTAAAGTGGATTCCGAAGCACAACGACCATGGAAACCCAGTGGGATTCGAGCCAACAAACTTTGAACTGAAGACAAGAGCGCAAACCATTCAAATTCCATCTTGGCTACATGTAACTGAACTATTTTATTCTTGAGAACTTTTCTTTAGAATTACTGTTTGTCATTTTTCTTCTATCTGAAAAAAAATTAAGATATTCTACCAGACATAATTATTATAAGTATATTTTAATGTTATTTTATTAGAAAATTTTTTAATTCGTGGCATAGTTTGCTTCTACCATTCAAAAACGTTCACTGTCCAAAAAGTAGGATAAATACTCTTCAAATTAAAAGGTCCTAGGTTCGATGCCAGCCACCAATGAACAACGAATGTGGCATTCCTCCATTCTATATGCTCATCTGATAGTTTGGTTTGGGACTGCTACTGAGTTGTTTCACACTGGATTGTCACTTTCCGCGCACACGAGAATTTATTATACGAAACGTATTATTTAAAGTAGGAACAGAACTAGGACAAACACCCGCATCCAAGGAGGATATCGAATCCATGAACTGTTGTACTGAAAGCGGAAACGCTAGTCATTCAGCTGTACATATGTTAGAGTGGGTGTACCGATTTTTGCAGGCAGTACTTTATTTAAAATTGTAGTTTAAATCTCTTTTCTCTCAATTTTTTACAGATTGGCCTTTAATGCCAAGTATTTTCAGAATTTTTTGCACAAACTTTTGCCTTTGAATTGATCATAATTAACAATCACAATCACGATTTTTAATATATTTTTATCGAAAACAAATAGTACATAATTTAGCGACTAAAGTGACACAAAAAGGATTATTAGACCAAAAGGACCATTTTATAGCATAATCCATTTTAATATGTACAAAAAAATATATTGTAACCAACAAAATATTGACAGAGATGTTCTAAAATAACTACTGATATGAAATTAAAAAATATTGTTAAAGAAAAAAATTAGAAATTTGAGTCTCATGGGCGGATTCATATGAATGCTGCATGATGCGAAACGACTAGACGACTGCCAATGAAACATTTTAAAATCTCGATTGACAGTTTGTCAATCAAAGTTTTAAAGCGTTTCATTGGCAGCTGCATTGCACCGTGTCGCATAAAAGTCAACCCGCCCTGAGGAGGATGGGCTCCTAAGTGTGCACAATTTCGTTTGCTACTTTATTACCCATTTTAACTCGAGTTAATTAACTGGGATCTATATGCTTAAAAATAAATTCCTACTAACACCCACTCAAAGCATCGAACCAGATAGCTACCGAACAGAAGACCAACCATTCAGCTTTCAGCAAGGTATATATACAAGATATTTCGCAGCTTCGTAGATGTTTTAAGTATGTACACATCATAAAAAAATGTCCGAAGTAGATATCGAACTCATGAACGCTCAATCGAATGTCAGGATGCTTACCATTGAACTGCTATTGTTGCACCAGCATACTTCCCTGTACCTAGCCCAAAGCCCCAGTGGCTTCACTCCGCTTCCCGATAAGATCAGCAAAATGAAGTATCATTTGCCGCGGGCACTGATTGGGAAGGTGACCATGTACTCTCCCTCACTGGGTTGCTGGAGCTACGTGGATTGGGGACGTTCATTTGTTATTTCCAAATTCCTTCCGATGGTGTGGTGGGATTTGATTTGGTTTGTTTGTCGCTTAAAGGCCATTTTTTGCACACGAGGGCTAATTAGACCTGGACCCACGGTTTAAAGTGGATTCCGAACCATCTACAAACATCCATGCCCAAGGTGGGATTCGAACTCACGAACTGTTGAACCGAAGGCAAGAGCGCTTAACCATTCGGCTGCCAGTTCGGCTAAACTAAAATATGCTGTGATCCCCATAAGCTTTTGGTTCAAATAACTAAACGCTGACTTGCTAAAACATTGAGTGATTGGTTTTTCACTCAGCAGTAATAGAAAAAGTTAATAAAAATTGAGAATTTTTTTACACTTTTAAAACTATAAACAGTTTAAAAGGAAATAGATTAGAGTATAAACAGAAAAAAATATTAGAAAAAAATAAATGATACATAAAGGATAACTTTAAAATAAAAAAAAGAACTATATATATAATTAAAGAGTAAATACGCGAAAAAATTTTCAAACTAGTATTATATAAAAAAAAATTGCCATTCACTTTTTAAAAAAATGTACATTGTTGCCAGCAATAAAGCGTAAATAATTACCCTAATGTAATAAAGAATTTAAAACTAAAACAGTACTTGATATAATTAGTGTTTCTTCTGCACTTTACAAAAAAGAAAAAAAATCGGCTGAGAAAAATTAAATTGCAAAGATATTAAGATAATATTTGCATTATTATCATTACTTTTTATTATTTTCGTACCCGTCTCTCAGCCTGCAAACGATTTACTGTTGAAAACCGGTTCCTGGGTAAAAAAATTTCTGATAATCCGGTCTACAGGTTAACTTTGAAACATTTTTTATGCGCTCAGCGGTGACTGTGCATCTCTTGCTATAACTAGAACTTCTCTAAGCGATGCATTAAATTGGTCTTTGAACTTTCTACGTCTCTTATTAGTTCCGTTTGTTGCGAAAGGGCGAATAATTGGTGTTGCTCGTTCCAACGGTGCAGACGATTTTTTGTATTTCCCCCCCCCCTTAAATCTGAGAGATAAGCACTGAGAAATGAAATATAAGCAGAATGTGACAAATAGAATATAATCAGACTATAATTTCACTTCAAGTTGTTGTTGTTATTACTTATGACACTTGGACAAGCCAAGCTCGCTATGCCGTTGGCAGTGCGAATTAAGTCAATAGGGTGCGTCTTTCATTTGGAACAGAGCACCACGAAGGTGAAAGTACGTCTTTGCTCTAATTAAGGTGCCTCGTAATTTTGAACCAAGGTCAGGTGACGAGGCCACACCTGAGCTGGCACCCTCTCCACATCCACGCCACACCAGCGGAAGGACTTTGGACGTCACAGATTAACGTAGACACGTCCCCAACCTACGGAGTTCCAGCAACCCAGTGAAGGAGAGTACACCATGCTCACCCTCCCAACCACTGCCCGCGGCAAATGCTGCTTCACTTTGCTGAGCTTACGGGAAGCGGCGTGAAGCTACTGAGCAACTGGAGCTCTCACTTGAAGTGATTACTAATAACAAAACATAATAATGCATTAATATTATAAATCAGTTTAATAATTTATACTACAAATCATCTTCCAAGTTAAGACACCTTCTAGTAGTGAAAATTACAGCTATGTTGATGAATAATGATTTGATTAACCCATTGAGCAAGCGCAGAAAAATACATCATCCAAAATTATATATTGCCACACTAATAATACTCTAATGATTTTACTTCAGGAAACATAAGTTTAATGCTTTTACTATATATCTGATGTTAGGTTTGGTTGCCGCCCTTGTCACATTTTGCTTCGAAGAGCTAATTATACCGAAAGCTTCTGAATAAAGTGGCTTACGAGCCACCACAAACAATCCACACCCGAGGTGAGAATCGAACCTGCGAACTGTTGAACCAAAAGCCACGGTGCTAACCATTCGGCTCTGCTCCCTTGACTGCATACCTGAAGTATAAAAGTACTTTATCCGATTGAACTTCCACAATAGACATCTCTTTCATTCTCCGTTAATGAGAATTTAGTCAATAAAATGTATAGTTTCCTTTTTTTTTTTACACAATTTATAAGACAAATTCAATGATAAATTTTCTAGATTGTTTTTTTTTAATGTCTCAATACGAAGCATCCAAACATAAATACAGAAGCGTGGTGGACTAATCGTTTATATTGTATTTGTTTCGACAATTTCTACAGTTACTATCCGATGCATGAAAACAGTCTGTATCAATGATTTAAATGAATCCTGAACCATTGTAACTCGAGATAGTAGCTCAATCCATGAATTATAGAACAATTTGATGGAGTTAGATGCATGAACTAGAGGAAAATCCCCTTCCTTCTCATTGCCAGCAAAATCACGGGGTGATTTTTAGCCCCGTATTTCTGGTGCCCTTGATATTTTCGGGCTAGAATGTTCGAAAGTAATGCACAAAAAAGATTAGAACAATTATACCCGGAAAAATATTTATTTTCTCATTTTACACACCAGATGGCAGCACTACAATTTTCTTAATGTAATTAAAGATAGTTTAGTTTACTTTACACTGGATGTCAGCACTATTCAAATTTTCTTGAATAAGCCAATTTATGAACATTTTTTCGAAAACGATTCGTTCATTAATGGGATGCGTGTTAAAAATTCCTTAACGTCTTATATCCCTTCGATGGTGTGAAAGTTAGAAGAGGATGTCGGCTCAGCTATCGACTTCGTCATTGAACTGTGGTTCAAAATGACTGGGATTTGGAGTTTTACTGGCTTTAATTCACAGGGATAAACAGCAAACCAATATAATAATGGAATGAGTAGTACTTTCATATATATTTTATTGGAAAAATTTTGTGGTTTGAGCTAATAATTTTTACACCAATGTGTATGGAAATTAGTAAAATTCCTTTCCTTAAAATATGCAGAGCAATTTCAGTTTAAATCCCAATTTTACCGTCTTTTTACCAAATGTTCAAGGAAAAATTTTTTAAAGTTTTGATATATCTTTTAAATTTAAGTTTGATGAAAAAAATTTTTAAGGCATATATTTATACCAAATGTTAATTTTTACCGACTCACTACCATACTATAGCCTATTTTTTACTTAAAATTTCTTCATTCGGTAGTTTGTGAGTATCAATTATTAAGTACTTAAAAAATTATGACTGTTTACTTCTTTAGAACATTCACAAAAAATAAAAGAATAAACATTTGACACATGGAAAAATGTGGGTGTATACAGAAAGTAGAGACTCAATATCCATCTCCCATACCTCATCTTTGGTTGGAATCGAGCATAAGACCTTTCACTTCAAAGAGTGCTATTCAAATAGTTTATAGTGAAATTTCCCTATTAATTGAACTGAAGACCAAATAACGATAACGAAATAGCAACGTATGGTATGCAGAAAACACCATACGTAATTATTTTTCATTAGACGGTTACATGCAGTTTAAATTGAATTCCGATCCATAATAAACAACTGGGAATCAAGCCACTGAATGCCAGAAAGTTAATCACACAGCTACCAGCTTAGAATATAATCATTCATTAAAATATCTATAAAAAATTAAAATCCATTTGACGCAGAATGGGGAAAAAACGAAATTTAAAAAGAAACAAAAATCATCGTAATAACATTTTCATTGAAAAATGTTTAAAAATTTCCTAAATCTAAGAAAAAATTTAATAATTTTTATTTAAATATTACTGAAATTAGTGTGTTAATACATATTATATTATAATTATATACCACACACACCATCCCATATTAATACATTTTACTTTTATATTAGATTCGGAACAGATAAAAATTAAGGAAATAAAAGAAAACACTTAAAATTCCAAAGAAAAAATAAATAAATAAAAACAGCCATTGACTTTACAATCGTTTATTTCAATCCTTTCCATCTATTTTGCATGTTATTGCTTTTTCTGCTCAGCAGAATTACTCTCAAATAAATCGTATTAAAAAAAAATAGTTCTAATTTTCATCACCAGAGGTCATAGCCCTCGGATGACTTAGAGAATCACTGTCATTCATGTAATTTATTCCAAACATTGCAAGTCAAAAACAATACTCTCGGAAGATTTTCGACGAATTCATTTGTGTTTTGAACTTCAAGTTTCCACGAATAATTTTAATTAAAAAAAATAATAAATAAAAACATTTCCGTGAGAATCAACATTGACAATGATAGCGGTTTGAGTTCACTTCCTTTCCAAATAAATCAAATGGTTCTCGCATTAATCTTGATTCCATCGCACGCGATTTTTATTACACGAGCTTATTCATAAGGCGCGACCGTCAATCGAGTCTGGGTTACGTCCCAGGCGAGCCACCGCATCGTAGGTGGGAAAACAAAACACGCCAATGAACCGAAATTCCAAAAGGATACCCGCAATTGTTGAGAAAGAAGTACGTTTATTTTATTTATTTTTATATAAAAATAATAAATAGGCTTCTTTCTGTTCTTTTAGCAATGGAACAATATTGTGGAAATATGATGGAGTTTATTTTTAACATACCGATTCCACAGTGGAAGAATGGAAACTAAGGCGACTTCCTATCGCTTTTTGGCCTGATGCCATCCAGTTTATTTGTAAATCGTTTGTTTGATTCTTGTAAACTTTTCTTTTTCTTTCATTTCCATCTGGATCTTAAGAACAATTAAAAAGAAATGGAAGAACACAATCAGAACACCTTTGAAATAAAAATTCATCAATTCAAAAATGTATCAAGGTTGAAACTTTTGTAAAAGTATAATTTATCAACTTTCAATACCACCAATTACCAAAAATTTTTATTTTCATCTGCTCAAACTGGCTCGGTTTGTTGTTCTAGTCACCTTCGAACTTATGTAAAACACATCAACTATCGTCAAAAAATATATAATGGCGCAAAATTGATAAACCAAATGAAATTTCTAGACAAATGCAAATTCTTTTTATATAGTACATAGACCAGAATTTTCTAGACAGCGTAATTGACGAAGAATTAATGGTGTATTTTGTACAAATTATATAGAGTGGAAATTCCAAGAAAACATCAACGAAGAGGAAATGGTGGATTTTCGTATAAGATTATACAGAATAGAAATTTTTAGGTATCATACCTAGCGTAAATCCAATAGAATGAATTTCTATTTATGGTTAAAAAGAATGGAAATTTCTAGACAGCGTAATCTAGACGAACATTTAATGGCATATTTTCGTACATAATTATATTGAATGGAAATTCCAACAAAAACATATACGAAAATCCACCATTTTCTCTTTGTTAAAGTTATACATAATATAAATTTCATATTTATATATCATTTCTAGCGTAAATCCAATAGTGGGTTTTTGTTTATGGTTACAAATAATGGAAATTTCAAGACAGCATGATCTTGACGAACAATTAATGGTGTATTTTCATACATAATTATATTGAATGGAAATTCCCACAAAAACATTAACGAAGAGGAAATGGTGGATTTTCGTAAAAGATTATACAGAATGATATATCTAGCGAAAATCCAGTGTGGATTTCTGTTTATGGTTACAAATAATGGAAATTTCTAGACAGCAAAATCTTAATGAAGAAAGGATAGCTTTCTGTGTACAGTTATATGAAATTTATATGCATTATATACTAACGTAAATCTAATGGGGGATTTTTGTTTATAGGATTACACATAGAAAAGAAATTTTTAAACAAAATATATCTAGGCAAAGTTGACTCAATGGCGGATTTTTACATATGTTAAAGAAGCTGCAGATCACAAACTTATACTACCAAGGAAGCATTGTAAGGGAGCAGTTTTCAGAATGGTAACAAGTATTTAGTTGCTGCCGAATGGCAACAATAACTGAAAACAGCTGCCTTGAAATGACACTCTAAAATCCTATTTTAGAATTCGTTGTGGAATATTGTGTTCGCCCTTTTGTGATTTTAGTATGGTTTTAAACTTGCGAATATTTTAATTAATAATTTTCAGAGTAAGCAGACATTGTGTGTTTTATTCGAAGAATGGTTACAGCTCTATCTAAGTAAGCATTCAACTCAAAAAGTAAAACAGATCTGGACACTTGTAATCAGTAATTTCTTAGATCCTCGTAAAATTCGAAACCAGTTCAGTTCAGGTAAAATTTTATTTGTTCTAATATAATATTGAATGAAATGTTGCAAATCTCTGACAATCATTGGAAGAATTTTGGACATAACTCGAAAATCTCTTACTTTTTGCGTCAATAATTGAAAAAATAATTTGTAATAAAAAATACATAAGTTATATCCATACATGAATGTTCTCTAATATCAATTTAAATATATTAAATCAAATACATAATATTTTTTGTCTATTTTTAAAGATATTTTGTATCACAAATGTGCATTTTCGCATTCAGAAACATTTCAATTCAAATGTGGAAAAAATTTAGATTTCGTACTATTTTAAATTATACAATCATTCAAATCCATGAAATGAGATATTTTTCAAAATAATTGCCAATAAAATTTGACCCACATAACTATTTTTAAAACAAGAATTATAAACTTTTATTTGGATACCAAATAATCCAAAAAGAAATTTTTTCTTGAATTTGTATATATTACATTTTTTGATACTAAGATATAAATTTTATTCCATTTTACTGAAAGAAAAACAATGAAAATTCCTCAAATCTTTCAGACGGCAATGAAATGATATTTTTATTACTTCGAAAATTGCAATGTAAAAGTAAAAATAAACATAAAATTTACCACAGTGTGCGCTTGAAATTTGAATGAAATGAAGCATAAATCTGTCACATAATGACAACAGGAGTAGAGAAATTGGTCTTTAAAAAAGTGACAACAGCGCTGTAAAAATGTTTCGCTTCATTTGAAGAATAATAAAGCCATAAAAGCCAATTTAATGCCTTTTATTTATTTGCTAGCAAATATTGATGGCCTAACCGATAGAACACTTTTAGAATATATCGATTATAGTCTTGCAATAATTCTGCACTAAAAAACAAACATGATTTATTGTATTAGTTCTTAAAGTGTGTTGACTTCTATTAATCAATTTTTTTCTATATCTATTGAAAAGAATATAGGCTCTTTCTGAAAAAATAAACTTTAAAATTATTAAATTTAAATAATCAAGCATAAATTTGTAGCTATAAAAATAAAAAAAATATGCTTATTTTATTTTAACCATAAAAAATACTCAAAATTTTAAAAAATTTTAAAAAAGCCATTGAATTCATTAATTTATATAGTCAATAAGGTATTTTCCACATAATCCTTACATCTTTGGCTTCTGTTTTGGTTGCCAGGTTTACATTGGCAAGTTGTACTCATAAATATTAAGAAAGAAATATTTTCTTCTTTATCGAAGTTGTTTTTGACAAATAAGTCGGAATATCTAAACCTAATTATGATTCAATGTTTGCCGGCGAGGTACAATTAGCGATGAAAAAAATAACAAAATAGAACAATCAATTTTGGCTACTTGTTTTTCTTATAAAAAAGGAAAAGAACACGACCTTGAGACTCCAAAAAAACGATCATTATCACTACTTGAAAAGAGGGAAACGCTGCACTTTCACCCAAGCACAACAGGGGGAGAGGAAACGGTGGGGGCAACAGGTAGAAAATGGAATAAAAATAGGCTTAGCTCATCCTTAGCACTGATGATGGGGGATTGCGTTAAAAGTTTTCTAAATTACGCAGAAAGGTCGAATCGTGATGCATTCCCTGGACCTTGCGGTCAAGGAAAGTGGATTGGTCAGTTTTCACGCTCATGATGCCTTTATTACTCTAATCCCGGATTTCCCAGTTTGAAGAGAAAACGCAAATATAAAGGAAGTGACAATTGCAAGGCCATTTTAGATGGTCATCTTCATTATTTCGCAACATTAATTATTCGATATGAAAAGTGTAACATCATGAGGTCATCTATTTAAAAAGAAGTGTCATTTCATAAAATATTAAATAAATATGTACATATGTTTCTTCAAAATATTAGAATTTTAAAAAAATATCTAATGATAGTTATTTACAATAGAATAAAAGGGCTTACCACATATATGGGTTTGGTTTTGTTCTTATTTAAGATATAAAGAAAAATTGTATAATTTGCCACGAATTTAGGCTAAACACGGCCTAATTAAGTTCGGTTAACAGGATTTTCCCTTTTCAGTTATACATGGGGTGGAGTGATGATACCTTGCACAGTGGGGCACCCAGTGGGTGTGCCATCGTAGCCCCGGAAGTGCGTCTTCATAATGTAGACGCAGGGACCAAGCAGAAGACTCCCACACTTGGCCTGCCACCCCCAGAGGTATCATTTAAAATGGAGGACATTGCGACCAAGTTATATTTAGTGGGTCCCAATCGCTATTAGCGAACCTGACGGATCTTCGATTATGTCGGGATTCGAACTCTTTACCTTTCGATAACGAAAACTAACGGCTTAACCATCTAGGCATTCTTCGATATGGATGGTCTTGGGTGCGACATCGGACATTATAAAAAAAAATGAATAATCCGAATTATTGTCCGAGTCGTTGATTGGTCAGTGACTGATCTGGAAGTTGTGGGGAATTGAAGGAGATATCCGTTTCCGAGGTCGATACTGGATGATAGGTGTTGCGTTTCTACTTGTGCAAACCAGCCGGAATGAGTGCAACTATCTGAGGAGTTTTCCGGGTTTTCTCCTTTGCGATAAGTGAATATTGTACACTATCTATGAAAAGTCCTCCCGGAAACCAATAATATTCGGTGGTTATTAAAAAAAATGCGAGGTTCAACAACTTTCGGCAGTCAGAATATTCGCCTATGACATTAAAGCTATCTCGAATTTAACTGAAAAATGTGATAAATTCAAAAACCTAAGACACAATTTGAACAGAGTTCCAAAAATTAGTTACTGTTTAGAACGAAAATTTTAAAGCGAAAGAACTGAACATTAAATTTTATACTGAAGACTAGGCTTTCTTTAATTTTACGTAAATGTACATAGGTGTTTATAATTATTTCTTTGTCAATTACATTATATAAATCCCAAAAGATTTATTTCGTGGTTTTAAAATGCAAACTTAGAAAGTTATTACAAAATATATACAATCAATTTTCTAATTATAAGTAACATGATGGGGTCCTAACATTTTTAATTGATTTATAAAAATATCAGCTGAAAATGTTAAGTTATCGTTTCGTTTTCTCCTTCCAAATATATTGATTACAGCAACAGGTGTTACATTCATTAAAAATTTCCTCCGTTTTAAATTAAATAAAGGAACACAACATTGTAATAAAATATCCTAGCAACTGGTACTTCGTGCGAAACGAGACAGATTGTTAGGAGTATAAAATTTCATTAAATTCTTCACAAAGGATCGATTTCCAATTCATTGTTGATTTTTTCTTGTGCCAACTGCTCGAGGCCGATAATAATTATCGTTCCACTTCTGCTGCGTCAGACATCAAAATCGATATACTGATACATCGATGTACCCGATATACATCGAAGTGTTTGTTCGATAATGAAAAGATTTGAAGTCGTAGCAAGCTCCATGATTAATAGTAATTTATTGAAGCAATCAAGATTTTTCCATAATTAACATAATTTATACAATAAATTTGGAACAGAAAAAGAAAATTTAAACTTACAAATAGAATAAGTTCCAGAATATGTCACGCTAAAAGAATAATAATAAGAACAGTTTAAAAAGAACAGTTAAATGAGCTAACCGTAAGAATTTTACATTTATTTAAACAGATGTTTACATTAAATACAATTCTTAACTTTTTTCCAAGAATAATTGATAACTATTTGCTTTAACTAATTGTCTACGTCAAGGAAATTATGTTTATTTGTGCAGGAGTTAAAACATAACTAGTATTAAGAAACAAAAATTAATTTTCTTGCCATAGTTAAACTATAATATTAGTCCAAATATGAATTATGATTATACTAGTGGTAAAACTAATGAGTGGTTATAGACAAAAACTTTTAAAATACGGCTTAATCAGTCGCTAGATCAGAACTTTTTACGATATATTGAAGTGTACTTGATTACAAGTTATGTCAAAATGTTTTGTTGTCACCAGCTATAAAATCCAATTCATGTTGCCATTTTAAAAGATAAAAGTTAAACCCCAGTTACATTGCTTAATCACGATCAGACTTTAATCGAGATTAACTTCATAGCACAAAAACGAAGTATATAGCACAATTCGATTTTATACTAATATCCTTTTCGTTTTACTCATTAAGTTTTCAGGGTAATTTGATCCTTTTAGCATCGAATTTGTTATATGGTTTGAAGTCTGACCTTTGTCAAAATAATGCCAACCTATTTAGGAAAATTATTTTTATATGAATTAACTTCGATCATGATTAAACTTCAATTCATATCGCAAATGCGGTTAAAATGTGCTTATTGAACATTCTTCATTTAGAACCAAAACAGAGTTATATTTTGCTAGAACCTAACCATTATTTGTCGAGAACCAAAACACGATTATACTTGTATGATCTGAACTAAAATATTATATATTCAGAACACCAAACCACACGATTATATATTTTAAACCAAAGCACAATTATTTTTCCTGAGCCAAATCACGATTATTTCTCCAGAGCCAAATTATTTTTTAAGCCTAATCACCAGTAATTAATCTGAGCACACAAACATTATTTATCAAAAAGCCATACTACAATTACTTGTACTGAACTAAAACATTTATCCCGAGCTATTTAAAATGTATTATTGTAGTGTATATGTATTTAAAATATTTATGTGAATAATAATTGATTTGAGTTTTAACACAAGTATATTAATTTAAAAATAAGAATGACTATTTGTAATGAAAGTCAAGAATAAGTGGAATATTCAATTATGATCAATATTAAGAACTGTGATGTTCAAACATCCACAACAGTAAGAAAACAAATGTTAAATGTTAAGATACACTTGTTAAATGTTACGATCCTTCATATAACGATTAAATATTTCAGAATTTCATAAATTAACTGAATTAGTAATCAGAAAAAAAAAATCATTCTAATATTAATAATTATTTGAAAATAATGGAAATTAGCATCTTTAATAACTACATATTGCACTATTGAAATATCAGCAATTATTCTTGTTCTAGTTAGTCATTCGCCGTTTTCACGTCACTATTATTTTCGTTCCCAAGTCATATTTCTGTAATGACAAAACCCTTAAAAATGTGTAACAGATGTTCTTAGATTAGAGTTTTTTAATTGTAGAGCATTTAAAGATACAGCTGTACAAAGTTAAGTTATATGTAATCATAACCGTATCTAGCTGCTCAATTCACAAAACACGCCCGCAAATTATAGGAAATTTTCTTTTTTTTACATTGCTGATTATAATATCGTTCAAATTCATTGGTATAAAATAGTAATTAATTACATTAATGCATTTATAAATACACTAAATATCAAGATGATTTATAATTTGGCTAACTATTCTAATTTAAAAAATTAGTTCATGTATAGTAATATATAATTTCAATTTTTGGAATAACAATTTCTTCTTTATTGCATATTTGAAAATAAAAAATATATATATGAAAATTCACCTACACATTGTATCAATCTATCCCTTCCCTTCTAGATATCATTATGTTTAATTTTCCATAAAATTCAATTCAATTGTATTACTTCTTTTTTTTTAACTTAATTTATTATAGAGCATTAGAAAAAGATCCTATAAAAAATAGTATCTCAACATTTTTTATTATTATAAAGTAGAAAGTCGGTAAATACCGTTTTTGTAAACTGTAACAACTAATAAAATTATTAAAAATCAAGTAATTGTGCGTTTTGAATTTTCCCTTTACAGATATTTTTGCCTGCGAAGATTAATCAAACCAGTGTAATTGATGAAAGATTCCAATTGATTGATTGATAGAGTAATACTAAATTTTGTACTGCTCTCTTTTGAAAACTTCATTTTTAAAAAACATAAATGTGTCTAATTTACATTGCATAAAATTATTTTAATTAAAAAGTAATTAGAAATTTTTGATAATTTTAATTAATGAATGATTTACTAAATAATCTCACTTATAAAGAATTAACTTAGAATAATTAATGAACCATGTTTATATTTTAATGAATAAATGTATTTACAGTTATACATATACAACTCTTCAAGAAAAATAAATATACCATAAGTTTTATTTTTATGAAAAGTATAATTTTATTGTTATTAAATAAAAAAAATATAATCATTGCATGTTTAATTGTTTGTGTTTGTTGCTGAATGGTCACCTTTTTGCACACGAAAGCTGACTGAACCGAAACCGGCTACGAGAGATTTTGAATTGCTATCAACAACCACATCCAAAGGGAGAATCGAACCCATAAACTGTAGAACTGAAGAAACGAGCGTAAGCATTATCAACAAGCTTGGCATATGTAAGATTAATATGTACAAAATTTAGTATGGAATTTTGTTAATTACTAACTTAGTTATACGTTTTTTAAATTTACTATACACCAAATTTTAAAGAAATTTAATAAAATAACTATAAAGACTAAAGTAAAACAGTTTTTTACAGTAATTAGGATAAAAACATATTACGTTTTTGTGAACATGTCAAAATTGAGCGAGTGGATACTTTGGTGGTGCCATCTATCGGAGGAGTCTTAAAGCAAAGACGTACTTTCACCTTCGTGGTGCTCTGATTAAAACGAAAGACACTACCTATTAACTTATATTCGCACAGCATAGCGAGCTTGGGTTGTCCAAGTGTCATAAGCAACAAAAACAACAACGTTTTTGTACAATTTTGAGTACAACCGTATGAAGAGCAATAAATGCGATTTAAAAAATTGTTTTATTTTATTATTTTCATGAATACGTTTTTCCGCATTTGGCATCAGATTTCTTTTTCCAAATTTTTAAAGCTACCTGTTGCTGTTAATTAGCATAATCACAGGTTATCAGTATCATGATTTGAATAATGCTGCATTTGTTTAGAAATCCATTTACTTAAAAATCGTTTTCTTATCTAATTTATTAACTTATTTATTGAATAACATTTAAAGGGCTAACGATTCTTCAGAGGATCAAGTAGTGTGTTACCAAAACTGTTATTACTTTATTTTAAACGTATTGGACATTCGCTAAACAAATAATAAAATGTATTAGACTGAAGGGGTCACCATGTCCTACGGTAACACTACGCCAATTAGAAAGCTATTAGTATCACAAGGAAAGAAACCGGAAATCTTTCAAGCACTCACCTTGAATAATAATGTTCACGTAAAAAAATATCCAACGTCCATCGAAGTATGTCATTATAGATGTATTTAAACAACAAATATTTTGAGTTACAAGCTATTAATATTCAGTAATATGATGCATAAAAAGTACAAAAAATAATGACATTCATATAACAAACAACATTTTTAAACCCTAGAAATAGCAATAAAAAATTATTAACAAAGAAAACGAGTTATTTATAATGTTTATAAATTTTTATAATAATTATTAATATTATTTAATAAAAAATTTAAATAAAAATAATATTCCGGATACTTCTGGTACCGTATGGTACAGTAGTTTAACTTGTCGATCAACAATCAATTTTTATGCACTTTAAGTTCTATTTGTGATTTAAAACTGATTCCGAATCATTAGTAACACCGATGTGGGACTCGAAACCATAAATTGCAAAAGTGGAGACTGAGCGGTAGTTTCTTAGCTTGTGTTGGGTTATAGTTGTTTTGTTTTGTCCTTTAATCATATCTAGCGCAAAGAAGATAATTTTGGTAAGAAATGATTGGAAGGTACCACTACCTCAGTTGTCGACCCGTCACTTGTCCGCGGTAGTGCAACCAAGAGGCATTTTTGTAGGCGAGATTTACCCTTTTAGCCACTGCTACAATTTGAATAAAATTCTCTTTTTATTTCGTAAAAAACACGGCAATATTTAAAACATTAATACCCCAAATTTTTTTAAAATCTCACCATTCTTATACGAAGCTAGCCAGATCATTAAAAATAAAATTTGGAAAAGACCAAACCCGGAGTAAGAAACAGTGATATTCCACTTTTCGATATTCTTTGCATACTTTAGCAAAAAATAAATTTACCATGAATGAAAAATAAACAAATTTATTAAATAAGTGAAGAGTACTAACAAGGTAATAATTTCGTTTTTAAAAGCAAAAAATGTATCCAGCAGATAATATATTTAATGAAACATTTTAGAGGGCAAAAATTTCTGCATTTTTTTTAAACTACTAAACTCCATGGCACGACAGCCCATGTGGGCGAAGGCCTACAGTGTCCATAACTGTTTCCATGACCGAGGGCCCTGGGGTGCGAAGCATATGTCCCAGTTAGGTGGTCAGCCTAACGTAAGACCCCCAGTGTTTAGTTCCCAAGCATGCTTGATACTCAGTTAATCGACCCACTGAAGGGATGAAAGGCCTGCATTTTTTTAAGATTCCGTATTTATGCATTTCTAAACTGACAATTTTGTAATGCGTTTCTGGATGCCTGTTTCTGTCGACAGAAAACCCTCTAAACACAGCCCAATCGCCTCACAATTTTGAACCACAGTCAAGTAACGAAGCCGACACCTGAGCTGGCACACCAGTAAGACACTAACCACGACAAATTTTACGTACTCCAGTCATCCTTAGTAGACACGATGAATCTTCGATTGTGTGGACGAGTTCCCCAACTAGGCCGTTACGGCTTCTAAACTGACAAAAGCACAGTATAATTTTATTTATTTGTCTCGCTCTATAGTAATTTTCTATACACTATGGATATTTTAACTTGGTTGATAGGCTCTGTTCCGTCATTCTATCATCATTTTGTGCATGCAAGAACTAATTACAACAATACCCATAATTTGAGAAGCATTAAAAGCTATTAAAAACATCCAATCCAAAGGTAAGGAATCGAACCGATGAGTTGTTGAACTGCAAGCCAGCGGTATCATTCAGTAGCCAACTAAATGTTGGGTATAAACTTGGCAACATTAAATAAACCCTAAAGTTTAAAAAAAAATTACAGAAAATAACCTATAATCCGAAACAGTTTTGTCTTACGAAGATTTTTAAATTTTTGATATGACAGACAGGAGAAAAGTACATTTCTATTTGTCAATAGATAAATCACCATTTTTGAATTATTCAGTGAAAATTTCCTGAGTTGATGCAAGTCACCAACGTTATTAAAGTCGCTTCTAATTCAGCTTCAAAAAACCCATATTGTCCCTCTTCTCATTGGAAAGCTTAATGTTAATATTTATAGCTTAATGTTATAATAATTTTAGTTTCTCCTTATTTTTTCCAAAATTATTTTTATTTTGTGTTTTTTAGTGTGATATATAGATGTGTGATAAATGAATCAGATTTTATTCGCACTTTTTTTCTCCTCTTTTTTATACAATTAAACACAAGTTATATTCTAATCTAAGATTCCTAGTGTAAATCATCCTGAAAAAGCAGAGATCTACCCTAATTCTAGAATAAGCACCGAGTCTCGTATCCTGAAATTAAAGCCTCTAAAGCGTATTTGGAAACTCGAGACAACCTCGAGGCTCCCTCAAAAGTGGACCTATTTTTATATTTTTTATGAGACCTCTTAAAAGCTTGTATTGCGTTTTTCTTGCCTCCCAACAAAGGTATCGAACTCATATTATCTAATCTTTAACGATAAATTTGATCACATATTTTCTAACTAGGTGTCATAAAATATTTTCAAACTTAATTCACTGTAAATATCACGCGAACTGTTTTAACAGTCCTCTTGGTAGGTTTTTTTTTTTTTTTTTTTTTAATTTTCCAAGTACATAGATTAATAAACCGAAACTAAAAAATATTTAATCTCTACAGTTCGAGTATTTAGATTTATAAATTTTAATTTTTAAAGTAAAAGTGCTAGGTTTAAAAATGTTATTTTAAACTTTCACACAGGGCAGTATGATCACAGAACTTAAAATGTTTTTCTTTCCAGTTCCAAACGATGATTTCAGTCACTTCATTTTCAAACGATAATGAGTCAGTTAAACATTTACTTTCGTGATTTTTAAAATTTTAAAATAACATTTTAAACATTGAAAAAGTCGAAAAAACTTAAGTTACTTTTTAAAAAAATCAAAGCAAAAACATAAAAAACGTTAATTTTAATACCAATAAAAAAAACTACGAAATATTCAGTTAGAGAAAATTGTTTTATGAGATTTCACATTTGAAAAACAGAATTATTCATTAGAAAGAGATTCCAATGATGCCTATCTTTCCACCCTACTCTAAGTCAAACCAAGTTGACCACATTGACATCTTCGAGCTGTTGAATTACTTAAAGCTCCAACACAGCTGTTCAAATTTTTTGAGGTACAGAATAATAAAACCGACGTTAATCATAACAAGTCTTAGAAATATACCTTGGGATATGAATAATTAGTGATATTTTTGTGACAATTAAATACTGTTTTTCTCTTCAATATGATACTTTTAAATAGAATAGAATAACAAACCATATAATACAAAAAAAAATTTATACGAATTTTTCTTTAGGCTCAATGTAAATGAGAATTCAGCTGTTAAAGTAAGATTTTCATTGAATTTTATAAATTTGTTATGAATAAGTTATGTAAAAATACGATTGAGTTTTGGAATGAAATAAAAAATTTTAATTAGGTTAATCTAATCCATTTCTAGGCTTAAATTCTATTAAATTTCATATTTTAATTAAAGTTTATCATTTTGTAACGATATTTAGTTCTCTAATAAATTATGCAATAGGTAAACAAATAAATTGACATAATTTTAAGGTGAAACTTTTGATTCTTTACTGAATAGTTTACTAAATGTTTATTAAATTGGAGTTTATTAGTTCTTTCTTTTCCAAATTTGTAAATCGTCTATATTGCTCGTAAGCAAAAATTATTTTTTTTAAAAAAATTAAGCACATTTTTAATTTTAAAATTTAGGAGAGAAAATGCTTACTGAAAATGTATTTCAGCAGAACAGACTAAATAAACGTAAAAATGTCTTATTTATATGCCTCACTTGTTATTCGCCTAAATTCCAGAATATTTTATATTCATTATAAAAATTATTTAAATAAAATATTGGCTGTTATTTCGATAAAGTAACATTGACGAGTCCACATACTTTTTTTACTTTTATTTAATTTAATAAACACCAAGATATACTTTTATCGAAAAATACTACTAAACAATCAGTAATTAATTTTGCATCATTTTTATAGAGTTTAATAAATAAATTTGATATGATTAAGTAAATTTGACATAACATTCTTTTCCAAACAATTATATATTAATTCATCATTTTTATACAAGTTAATAAATAAATTAAAACTGATTAAGTAAATTCAACATAACATTCTTAGGCGATTAGTAATTAATCCAACATTTTTTACAAATCTTAATATATAAATTTGAAGTACTTAAATGAATTCAACATTACAATCATCCTCAAACGATTAAATCAGCATCATTTTTACGTAATATAATAAATAAATTCGACATAATTAAATAATTCAACACAAAAATCTTTACCAAAATTTTTTAATTAACTTACCATTATTTTTAGACAACTTAATTAAATAAATTTGATTAAGTAATTCAAAATAACATTCTTTCCCATGTGATTCAGGAAATCAGCATCATTTTTTCACAGCTTAAAATATATGTAATTGACGAGGTTAAATAACAGAATACAACATTTTTTCCCAAACAATTCATCATTATTTTTTACATAATTTAAAAAGTAAATTTGATCACGATTAAATTACACGAAAAATAAAACGTAATAATTGATATTTCTAGAAAATTTTAGTTTATGTTTCGTTTCAAGCGAATACTTCGAATTAAACTTATCATGAACTTACCGGGCAAGATCTCCTATCTCCAACGATGGCAGAAGAAAACTGTCAAATATTCGAATAATTCCACAAATAGGATCACATGTGGCTCGTTTTGTGTGCGTTCCTCAAAAGTTTTCTCCCGCCGCCCAACAGGTCACACTACTTCCTACGTCCGCTTCTCGATCGAGACTGCCAGAGAAAAGTAATGATAACAAATCGTCCTCACCACCTCCCGAGCTGGGTTGCTAGTAGTTTGGCATATATCGCATCTTTGGCGACATCAAAGAAATTGAAATGATCCTAATGCTATCAGGAAAAATCCGCCCATATTTTGAGCAAAAAGTCTGGCGACAAAAAGTAATGTTCGATAATCATCAAAGTAAAGATTTAAAATGATTAGTTTTTGTCTGAAAAGTTGTAATAAATTTTTGATTTTTTTATGGCTTGTTTTTATAACCGAATACCATACATCAAAAATTTTCAATTTATTATATATATGTTTTTTTATTTTTTATTTTTATGGATATTCCAATGAAATGCAGGTTTACTTTGTTTTATGTATTTTTAACGTAAAAACAAATTTTATCGCCGTTTTAAGCGTTTAATAAATGAGAGCATTATTTGACACGACAGTTCATAAACACTTCAGGTCAGGCACACTTCAAGTCTCTCCCCCACCCACCCAACGGCTTCAATAGCCAGCCGTCCTTCCCCGGAGAATTTTATATAAAAAGCATCCATAACGTTCTGTTAATTAAGTAAATCTTTAATTAACGGAAAATAAAATTATCCTTATAAATATATATATATATATATATATATATATATATATATATATATATATATATATATATATATATATATATATATATATCCAGAAAGGAAGTCACAGATATAGACATATATATTTTAAAAGTTAACGAGATCGACACCTGAGTTCCTATAAAAGCCCCACTAGTGCAAAGGCCTTATACTATGGATAAATATCATTCATGGGCCTCTCAGTAAAACAGTTTCTGATTGGTTGAAGGAAGATTAAACAAGATAACTTCTTCCACATATCGGAGTTATGAAGATTTGATTTTTCTGTTGCTATTAATGTGAAGAAATTGATTAACTAAAACATAAAAATCACGAATAAAGTATGATGGCTTTTGACTAAGGACTCATTTTCGGATACTTTAAAGTACGGCACGGTCTTCTTAAATTTATTGTAAATTTGAATGACTTTTATTTAAAACGATGATTTGCCGCATAGTTTAGCAATAGTCACTGTAGTCAGGTTGAAAAAGGATTGGTCTCCTGACCAAGAGTTCGTAGGTTCGATACTTGAACCTGCCAAAGACTATTATGCTGTAAGTCTTATCCGAGTGAAAAAATTCGTAGGATTCAAAACGTTTTGTTATCCGAATTTTATTCACGTTTTATATTTCTTTCTCTCCCATAAAGTACATTTAATCCAGTATTTCTAAAATATACATGAACAAAATTAGTTTAATTATTGCTTTGTAATCTAACGTTTATTAATTTGCTGTAACAACAAGGAAAAGATAGCATTGAGTCCAGAAATTGTTCATAAAACTTATGATTTCCTAAACAAGCTTTTTTTGGTATGACAGTAAGGTTTAAATGAACTTTTTAAGCTGAGTTTAATTTTTCTACTCCTTCTCTTCAATAGTCCAGTTTATCTAATTCATTATGAGTGAGAAAATGTCATGCTGATTCTTATATATAAAAACTGATAAACTTATTTCAACAATACGTTTCGGACAGTGTAATAAGTATGTCCAAAATGCTTGGAAACAACACTTAATTTCTTAAACAGATCTAGTCTATTGCGGACATTAAAATTACACTGGTGACTTCTACCTGTAAGGAATTTGCATGAAAGAAAGCGATTTGCAAATAATTAATTTTTAAGAGCATTTGTGCGAAACATGCTGTAATAGTGACGCCTACACCATATAATGAAGACATTTTAAGGCAGATTTGACACAAAATACATACATGCTCGCTTGCACAGCACCGGACTTTACCTTTTTGCTAGCAGGTTTGAAATACTCTCCTGTCACCAAGCGATTTTGAACCACGGTAATGTTACGAGGCGTATACCCTCCTTTCCATTTCTGCACCACACAAATGGAAGGAGTTTGGATGTCGCAGATTAACGTGGACACGTCCCCATGCCTCGGAGCTCCAGCAACTTACTGAGGGAGAACGGGATCACCCTTCCAATCACCATCCATGCAAGCAATGCTTCAGTTTGCTGGTGATACGAAAAAATACACTTAACCTTGAAAAATTTACATATCAACGTTAATTTTGTTGAAAAACGTTAGTGTTATGCCTCGTATAAGAAGAAAAAAAAAATGTCTGCCAACTTGCGTTTGATTTCAACTGAGGTGGAATGGATACCTAACTGAATTGCGGTTTACGCTAACGCAGTGCTGCTGCTTTCGTTGGTTGTAACTCCAGGACAACCTTCAGAATATGGATTTAATATGGCCATAAGGGCTTATAAATAATACCGAGCACCCACGTCAACAGCAAAAAGAGAATTTCTGTAAGGTTTTTTTTTATCCCAAAAGAGAGTAAACAACCAAAAGAGATTGAGCATTTTAAAATTATGTTGAAATTAATGCGAACTTGTATAAGAATTTTAAAATTCTTTGAACATCCATTGGCATTTTTTTCTTAGAAAGTGGAATAATTCACAGATCATACTGGAGAAAAACAGGCAAACTCTCATGGCTATCTAGTCCTAAATTTGCATTTGGACCAAGAAGAAATATGTGGACCGGCATGCTTCCCTGTGAGGAAAGAGCTCCAGTGGCTCAGTAGCTTCACAGCCGCTTCCCGTAAGCTCAGCAAAGTGAAGCATCATTTACCGCGAGGCAGTGGTTGGGAGGGTGACCACGGTGTACTCTCCTTCACTGGGTTGCTGGAGCTCCGTGGGTTGGGGACGTGTACACGTCAATCTGTGACGTCCAAAGACCTTCCGCTGGTGTGGCGTGGATGGAGAGAGGAAGGTGCCAGCTCAGGTGTGTCCTCGTCACCTGACCGTGGTTCAAAATGACGAGGCACCTTAAAAAGAGCAAAGTCATACTTTCACCCTCGTGGTGAAAGCATCCTGAATAGAAACGAAAGACGCTCTCTATTGACTTAAATTCGCATAGCCAACGGCATAGTGAGCTTGGCTTGTCCAAGTGTCATAAGCAACAACAACCCTGAGTTAAGGTGATTTGCTAATATCTCCAAAAATAATTAAAGACGCTTGCAATTGAAAGTACTATTAGTAAGGCGACCCCCTCTTTGGCAATCCTTGACATACCTTACAGGTATGGTCAGAAATTTAATCAACGGCGGACCTAGATAACAGAATTGTAATTTTTAGACGAAACCCTCGGTTTTGTAAGCACTGTTATGCCACAGTGTAATCGATATCGTCATACTGGCCTTCATCAAGCCAAAAGTCAAAACGCTAACCAATCAGCTGCCACCTCAGATTTATTTTCCTGTATCGATCCCTCCAAATTTCGAAAGTCGAAATGGCAGTCGAATGTTTAGAGCTCTTGCCCTTGGTACAGCAGTTCTTGAATTCAGTTCTTAACTCGGGTGGGGATGTTTTTAGTGCTTTGTGAAGTTCACTTTAAACTGTGGATTAAAATTGATTTTGCTATCACATACATAAAATGACCGTTGAGCCATGAGCAAAATATAAATCAAACTAATTTTAGGTTTTTGCTCTTCCTATCCTAAAATTGGCCAATGTCTGCTCAGCCTTTCATCCCTTCAGTGGCTATATAAACTGAGTACCAAGCATGCTTAATTTCTAAACACTGGGAGTTTCACGTTAGACTGACCACTTGTTGTTGTTGTCGTCTTGTGCCAGCCAGGCTGACAATATGGGGTGCGCTGCTCCACTTTTCCAACTGAACCATATTTTGGTGTTGAGTCCGACTTTCTCAGTACACACATACCATAGGAACCCGTTTATAGGGTAAGCAACCATTCCCACAAATAAAGGACAAAGACAGGATAGACAGAGAGAGGAAATACATCCATGCCCGATCTGGGATTCAAACCCAGGACCTCCCTATCCGCAGTCAGGCACTCTGACCACTACACAGGGTAGGCGGCGACTGACCACCTAATCGGAACATATGCTTCGCACCCCAGGGACGTGAATTTCAACGCTCCTTTTATTTTTTTATTTCATTTTTTCCCACTCTTTATCTACTGACCCTTTAGTAAAATTCTGACATGTTGAGAAGTAATTGGGGAATAGTATCATTTCCAGCTGCAGACGACATTTTACAAATACAAATTGAGATGATACAATAATAAATGGTTTGCATTGTCGTTTGTTTCACTTTCTGTAAAATAAGCTAAAAAAAAGTTAAAATTCTTCTTCCTAAAATTTTTCTCATTGACAATATTGTTATAAATATGAATGCTACATGTAAATAAATAATCATTTGATTTTTTTTATTGTTTTTTTTTCTTTAAAAAGTTCTGATTCTTTCTTCTAAAATTTTGCATGGTTACGAAATATATTTTGCTAAATTCGATATAATTTCGCAAAACCCGATAACTTATGCAAAGAATCTTATAACTAAGCAATATTTGAATAAGCTATAACATATTATTTGTTAAAATTCTACATCAGTTGTTAATATTCCGAATCACTGGTTAATATTCTGGATCCTCTTTTTAAAATTCTAAAATCACTTGAATTAATTTTTAAGAACAAGATAGCTTTGAATAATTATGTTGAAAATATATTTCATCTACAGCATTGTATTTAATTGTTTGTAAAAAAATTTTTAATTGAATACGTAAGCGGAAACTGCTGCCAAATTACAAATGAGGTAACGAAAAATAATAATAAAAAAAAAAAACCCAAGGACGCCTATTCTTATTTAAGCCATCGAGTACAAGATGGATTGAAAGGCCTAAGACAATGGAAGGGTTACATAGAAAGTAATAAATAAGAAGTTCACATCTTTTGAAAATTTAACTCCGTAGCTTAAATTTGAGAGAGTAAATAATCATATATTTAGGTGATGATGAGGATTCATTTTTTGCATTGCTTAGGATAATTATTTAAGATTTTTGGATAAACAATCATGATCGAAACCAGATGTTTAAAAAAACATGTTGTGTGTGTTTCTTCTTTTTATAACAAAAATATTTTCTTTAAATGATACATCAATAAAAATTCACTCACTTTATACATCAATAAAAAATGAAAAACTTGTGATGTTTATATGAACTTCAAACACTTCTTGTATTGTGAATTTGGAACATGATGAAACGATTTTAAAAATAAATTTTTTTACTTACAAATGTCAGATTAATTACTTTTTCTAAAATGGATTGCAAAAAAATGGAGTAAATAGGTTTTTTTTTTCAAAATATATTTTATATTTTACCTTTCACAATAAGAATAAAGTTATTTTATCGATAACCAAATTTGGAAGTACTGTAAAGTCAGTATTTTCTAATGTCAGATGGAATATTTTTTCTCGGTA